>CM014272.1:14843759-14926363 GCA_004135705.1 Alloteropsis semialata
TTGAGCTTCTATCTGAAGCGGCGCAGGTTGTTGAATGTTTCTTGGAGGTCGGCGATCACGGAATTGGCGTCATATGTCTTGACGACGACATCATCCACGTGTGCTTCCACGTTATGGCCGATCTGGCTTTGTAGGCAACCTTGGATGGCCTTCTAGTATGTGGCGCCGGCGTTCTTCAGCCCAAAGGTCATCGTTTTGTAGCAGTAGACGCCATGTGGGGTGATGAATGTCATCTTTTCCTGGTCGGACGTCTTTAGGGCTATCTGGTGATAACCTGAGTAGCAATCTAGAAAGCACAGGAGTATGTAGCCGGACGTAGAGTCGACGACTTGATCAATTCGCGGAAGATGAAAGGGGTCTTCAGGGCAGTAGCTGTTGAGATCCGTGTAGTCAATGCACATTCTCCATTCACTGGTTTTCTTCTTTACAAGTACAGGATTTGCAAGCCACTCGGGGTGTTTGCATTCTTTAATGAATCCGGCAGCTAGGAGCTTATTGAGTTCTAGCCTAATGGCCTACTTGCGTTCTTGAGCGAATCGGCGCAGCTTCTGTTTAGCGGGCTTTGCTGTCTTGCTCAAATCCAAGAAGTGTTCAGCCTTCTCCCTTGGGACGCCCAGCATGTCTGATGGCCTCCATGCAAAGATGTCCCAGTTGTCCCGGAGGAAGGAGGTGAGCGTGTCTTCCTATTTAGGAGTGAGCCCTGGCCCTATGAGGGCCGTCTTGGAGGTGGGTTCTTCTGCGGGCAGCAGCGTGGTGGGCTCTTGCTTCTGCTCTGGGAGCACAGGCTCCCCGGCCTCTGTCTTGGTGGATTCTTCCACCAGCAGGGTGGCGTTGCCGAGTTGGTGCGACAGCTCAGCTATCTTGATGGCCTCCTCGTCGCACTCGAAGGAGGTTTTGATGTCTCCACGGATGGAGAGGACGCCGTTTGGCGCAGGCATCTCCAGAACCAAATATGTGTGGTTCGGAATAGCCATGAACCGGGCCAGCATGGGCCTGCTGAAGATGGCATGGTTGGAACTTTTGAAGTCGGCTACCTCGAAGTATAAGAACTCCGTGCGGTAGTTGTCAGCCATGCCAAATTTGACTGGCAGGGCGACCCTTCCTATCGGGTAGGAGGCTTTTCTTGGCACAATGCCGAAGAACGGATCGTCAGCGCTCAGGAGTCTACTGTAGTCGAACCCCATGTTGTTGAGGGTGCTGGTGAAGATGATGTTCAAGGCGCCCCTGCAGTCGACTAGAACCTTGGAAAGGAGGACCCTCTCGACGACCAGAGCGACTATGAGCGGGTATGACCCTTGCTCGGGAGGTGCAACCGGTGGTCGGCGCGGCTAAAGGTGATTGGCGTTTCCGACGACTGGAGGTATTCAACCGGCTTGGTGGAGACCATCTTCACCTCGCACTTGTGGAGCTTGCCCTTGTCGATCCGGGAAGGCACCGGGCCCCCAATGATGATGTTGACCTGGCGATCGGCGCGCTGAAAGTCGCCGTTAGCGGCCCGCCTGGAGGCTTCCGGTGGTGCTGGAAGTCGGCGCTCGTCTTCTTGATGCCGCGGGTCTTCATGGGGGGCCAGGGCCCCATGATCGCGGTGGTCGTCCTGGCGGTCGCAATCTTCTCTGCTTCGGTAGTCGTCTCGCCGGTCGCCATTATTGTCGTCACGACAGTAGTTGTTGTCGCGGCCGCCGTTGTTGTTGAAGCGCTGCTTCTTGGTCGGCGGCAAGATGCCGAGTTCTTTGAGCAACGCATGACAATTGCGGAGATTGTGCTTTGCATCCTTGTGGAAGGGGCACTGGTCGTTCAGTGTATCATGGAATTCTTTGGCAAGGAATCTGGATTCCGGCCGGCCTTCTTCTTCTACTAGGACTACAAGGCGCTCAAGGTCTACCTTGCGCCCCCGAAGTGGCTCGTGGCTGTAACACCCTAATTTTCATCACAAGAAATTGTAGCAACATTTCTTGAATTTCTAGGATTTATTGAAGGCATGAATAAATTTCTAGGATTTAATTGGAATTATATAGGTTTTTATTGAATTAAATAATTCATTAGTAGACTCAATAAGTGTATTGTTGCTTTTATGTTTTTGCATTTGTTTTCTTTGTGTGGTTGCTTTTCAAATTTGAGTTTAAACTCTTTTAAATTCGAATTTGGATGGCATTCGTTTGATCTATAGAATTGTTGTTTTGCTCAAAGTTCAGTTCTCCTCCTTGAACTTTTCCCCGGTTCATTGTTCCTCCCTCTACTCTTTCCCTCGGTGCAGCCTGTTTCCTCTCTGCTTGGGCCGAGACCAACTCGCCCTGCTCCTTTGGCCCAGCATCGGCCCGGTTCCAGCCCGACATCCCCGTCCTCCGACTTGGTCGCAAGCCAGACCGAACCCGAGCTAGGCTCGTGCCGCCGCCCTGGCTCCCCTTGGCGTGCACGCCAAGGCGCCTGGCCCCAGCCTACATATCCGCCGCTCGCAGTCCCTCAACGAAACCCTAACCGCTCAAAGCCCCGTCGTCCGCGAGTTTCTGCGTCGTGAAACCGAAGCCTGCGCCGCCACCTTCGATCTCCCTCACCGCCGCCTTCCAGTGCACCAGAGGCCATCCAAGGGATTCACATCGAGGTACTGAAGCTTAACGCACCGCTTGAACTCTTGGACTTGCTCTTGTTTCCCAGGAATCGCTCATCGGAGTTGCCGCACACAGGTCGAGCCGCTTCTTCGCGTCGCGCCGAGCCACCGTCCTCCAAATCGACTACGAAGTCATCTCAACGTGTTCATGAGGTCCTGATTGTCACCCAGAGCCTTTCGGCGTTGAAAACCGTGCACCGTAGCGCCTTAACCGAGTTCCGCCGCGATCCTCCGCTGTGGCGCCGCCGCTAGCCGCCGGCCGCCCTAACTCCGGCGACCCCGAGCGCTCTCGTCCGCCCGATCGCGTTTCAATGGTCCAAGATCCAAATCAAACAAGAGGATACCGGTCAGCCGAGGTCATTTTGTTAAAGAGCCCTTGAGGTTTTATCGAATCAACCCGCGGTACATCTCTTTTGTAAAGTATTTACCAAAAGGTCCTTATATCTTCTGTTTAGCCCCCTGTCTTTTCAAGATATCTGACCCATCGCCCATCCCTTCCTTTTTATGAGTTGGACCCCAACGTTTGATGGATAATTATGTATTTGCCCTTGATTTCTCTCAATCTAACCCCTGGGAGTTTGGTTCTTCGCAGTTAAGTCCCTGAAGCACCGTTTTTGCCCTATCTTACCGTTCTAGCTCCGTTTCGAGTGATTCTTTCGCTCACGTGACCGTAAGGACTTGATCTATACCTTTATACCATTTCTTTGTACTGTTGCCCATGTTTGGTGTATTGTTTCTTATTTGTTGTATTGTTGTTCTTGTATGTGACCCTGTGCTTCGAGTAGAAGGTGCAAAGTTCGTGGTATTCAAGGATCGTTCTTGGTGTTTCGAGTATTCCGTTGAGAAGACCCTGAGCAGTAGCAGTTGTTAATTTAAGGCAAGTGTATTCTTGATCATATTTTTCAGTCCTAATAATCATATGACATGCTTACACTTAGTAGTTACGCTATGCTTGCATGCTTATAATCATGATGGGTCCTATATTTAGGATGACTAGTTTTCTTCAATCCTACCTTGTTAACCTGGGTTTTATATTCATGTTGGGTAGCATTTGCTTAGTTGCTATACATGGGATTGGTTTACACTAAATGTGAAGATAATAATATTGTGATATCTTTTATATATCATATATATGATCGTATGAGAATGTTAAACCAAGACCACATTGATTAATTGGAACATGGAGAACCACCCGGGATTTCCCGTACAACCACAATACCACATGGCTCTGGTCTTAGCTAAGTAATTAGAAGATCCCTTTGTTGTGTGGATGCACTGCATGTGTGGTATGGGCTGTTGCTACCGGCAAGGTTTGTGAGCAGAGGTGCGGGGGCAGGAAGGTGCGCCTTTTATAGACCCGTCTGGCAAGGGAGCACACACACATTGGGAAATTCTTTGGAAAGGCTTCGTAGTGATTCTCTGGCCCCTCACCAAAGGAAGTGTTGAAGGGAGTAATTAACCCGGGCATAATGAGAAACATGAATTGTGGGGAAAGTTGTACAACCTCTGCAGAGTGTCTAAAATCTATTGCAATAGCCGTGCTCGCGGTCATGAGCGGCCTGGACCCTCACATGATTAATATATCGAAAGAAGAATTAAATTGGTTTATTTATGTTGTTGATGATGCTTATGGGTTACCATATGTTTAATTGGGTTGGTATATACTTATACTTTAGTAATTATGATGCTAAATAAAATTTGACCAACTTAAGTGCTTAAAGCAATTTAATTAGAAGCCAAACTATTTCCTTGTTAAGCCTTTGCATGTCATTATGCTTTTGCTCTACATTTGCTGAGTACCAACCATAAGTGTACTCAACCTTGCTTTATCTGCGGCTCAGGCTTAGACAGAAGTTTCAGTGGAGTTTTGGAAGTTTCTAGGCGTACGTGTTCCCCAGTCAGCTGCCTGTGGAGAAGTTTTGAAGGTTCCGCTGCTAGTTATTCGCTTCCGTGAGTGTAATAATGGTATTTAATATTATTTACGTTTTGCACTGTCTTTTATATCACTGATGAAGTCTCATATGTGTGTAAACTTGATCCTGGCGCACATATGATAGTCATTCGGTTTTGTTTACAAAATCGGGTGTGACAGAAGTGGTATCAGAGCTGTGTTGACTGTAGGACGTAAGCCTAGAGTAGCAATGGTCGTTTTTAGGGTCCTAAATGTCTTCTTATACTTGCTCTATCTTGTCTGCTGCAATCTTGGTCTAAACTCATTGTTTTCCGTCAACCTTGACTTACCTTCTCCTTGATTCTTAATCATCATCTAATTGTACACTTGTTCTATTCTTTCTCTAGCTCCTAGTTAACGTCTCTCTAAAAGTTAAAAGAACCAGCAAGAGTTATATTGGATGCCACAGTTAACGAGTTTTTCTCCCTAAGCATGAATTATTGGAAACAAGAGAATCATGGATATTTTGGAAACACCATCAGTCGTGCTTTATCTCAACACAAGGATTTAGGAAATTATCCCCCCTAAATCATGTCACCGTTAGTAGAGTCGTCGTTGAGGTCGATGTTTAGTTCTTGTGTAGGATTGTTTGCCTTGTGCTTGTTGTGTGCTAAGTGGTTGAATTGGTTCTTTGTAATGAGTGCGATGTTTCTGTGGAGTGATGACCACAATTACATCTCAATAAATCAACTAAACCATTAGATAGTTGGGTTTTGTCTTTGTTCCTGGTCTTAGTACCTAGGTGAGTTCCAAATCCCTCTTTACATATCTAATCATGAATCTCTTGTGCACCAAATCTAATCTCGTCACCCCCTGACACAGCAGAACGGTTTAAGTCATATCTCAAGCTACGAGACCCCGATTGCTGCAAATCCAGTTGGATTAGTTCCATAACTTCATAAGTTATTTTCTGGCTAAGTTTCACTATTTTTGGATTATTGGACAGTGGGATAAATGACTTTTTGTTGGATAAAGAGAATCTGTTTCAGTAATCTGACACAGTCGACTTGTTTATTTCATATCTCAAGTTAGAAAACTCCGATTGACATGAAACCAGTTGGGTTAGTTCCAGAATTAGATAAGCTATTTTCTGGTAAAATATTACCATTTTTGGATTTTCTGGGAAAGAGATACCTACGATTTATTGGAGTATACAGAATCTATTCAGAGCACCTGACACAGCTAGAGTGTTTTCTTAATAACTTTAGTTCCTGAACTCCAAATGAATTGATTCCAGTTGCATTGGATTCATAATTTCAGTATCTACATTCTAGAAAAATTTCGTGATTTCTGGATATTCTGTTTAGAAGATACATCTGATTTTCCGAGATAACCAGAATCTGTCCCTATCATGAAAAAGTTCTTAATGGATGCTATTCTTTTGTTGGTCATGTTGAGTTGGATAAAGAGATTTGACCATGCAAGTGCTAAGTGTTGGAATTCCTATCTTGGTTCTTGCACTAATTCATTTAGTTTCACCTGCACTAGTACCATATTTTCTATATCTATCTAAATTTTTGTTTGCTATACAATCAGATGGTGAACACTAGGTCTGGTGCTGGAAGCAGTGAAAACAATCCAGAGCCTAACTCAAGTCAGAACCAGATGTCTAATTCAGCATTGGAACAGTTAATGGCAGCCCAGACTCAGTTGATGACCAATATGGCCAACTCTATTATTCAGCTGAATCAGAATATAGGTCCTCCACCGCCCCCAAGAGACAAACACAGGGATTTCATGAGTCACGACCCACCTACATATTCTCACTCTGTAGATCCTCTCGATGCTGATGATTGGATTAAAACAGTGGAGAAGAAGCTAATGATTACTCAGTGCACTGACAGAGAGATGGTCTTATATGCTGCTGGAAGACTAGAAGGTGCAGCTTCAGATTGGTGGGATGCATATTGTGATGCTCATGAAGACTCAAATAACATCACCTGGAAGGAATTCAAGCATGAATTTCGCTCATATCATATCCCTGTGAGTGTGATTAAGCAGAAGAAGAAAGAGTTCCTCAATCTAAAACAAGGAAGGATGTCAGTGATTGAGTATCGTGACAAGTTCATTCAGTTGTCACGATATGCACCAAAAGAGGTAGCTAATGATGAGAAGAAGCAAGAACTCTTCCAAGAAGGATTGATCGTGCCTATTCGATATATGTTGATGGTGCATACCTTTTCTACCTTCGATCAGCTAGTGGATAAGGCACTCTTGATAGAGAATTTGAGAGATGATATAAATGAGAAGAAGAAGAGGAAGATGGACTCTCAGAGACAGTTACAGACTGATCGCAAAACTCGTTTCCGTCTTACTCAGCAGACTGAGGTGCAGAGTTATCCAGTCCACCAATATGGCCACTCCAACCAAGCTCAAGTCCCAGAAATCAGCTATGGACCACAACTTGATCATTATCAAGCATCCATTCAGCCAGAGCCAAAGAGTTTGCAGGTCAAGTCTGGAAAATCAAAAGCTCCAAGTATGAAGACTTGTTTCCATTGCATGCAAAAGGGACATGACAAGGGCATGTGTCCACAGAAATACCCGCATTTGTTTGGTGGAAACAACCAAAGGAAAGCCGTAGTGCAACATGAGGTGATTAATGAGGATAAAAGTCATACTCAGATCAGCCAGAAGCAACTGAATTCAATACAGGCAAATGCAAATCAAGTTAAGAGTATTACAGTTGCTGAGATCAGAGTAGTATGTGAGTTTCCAGATGTGTTTCCAGATGATTTGCCAGGTTTGCCACCAGATAGAGATATCGAGTTCCTCATTGAGCTTCTACCTGGTACAGCACCTATTTCTAAGAGGCCTTATAGAATGTCAGTTGATGAACTAGAAGAACTTAAGAAACAACTGAGAGAGTTGTTGGATAAGGGTTTCATACGCCCTAGTTCATCACCCTGGGGAGCACCAGTTATCTTTGTTGAGAAGAAGGATGGTACACAGAGGATGTGTGTTGACTACAGGTCATTGAATGAAGTTACTATCAAGAATAAGTACCCTCTACCCAGGATTGAGGATCTGTTTGATCAGTTGAAAGGAGCCAAGGTATTCTCCAAGATTGATTTGCGTTCAGGCTATCATCAGTTAAAGATCAGGCCATCAGATATTCAGAAGACAGCTTTCACTACCAGATATGGTTTGTATGAGTATACAGTTATGTCTTTTGGTTTGACTAATGCTCCTGCCTACTTTATGTATTTGATGAACAAGGTGTTTATGGAGTACTTGGATAAGTTTGTGGTGGTATTCATTGATGATATTTTGATCTACTCCAAGAATGAAGAGGAACATGAGGAACACTTGAGGCTAGTATTGCAGAAGCTCAGAGAGAATCAGCTCTATGCCAAATTCAGTAAGTGTGAGTTTTGGCTGAAGGAAGTATCTTTTCTGGGTCATGTCATTACAGATGGTGGAATAAAAGTTGATCCAGGCAAAGTTAGAGATGTTCTAAAGTGGGAGCCACCAAAGAATGTGCCTGAGATCAGGAGTTTTCTGGGATTGGCAGGATATTACAGAAGATTCATAGAAGGATTCTCTAAAATAGTGAAGCCCCTCACTTCATTATTAGAGAAAGGAAAATAATTTAGGTGGTCAGATGCATGTCAAGCTAGTTTCGAAGAATTGAAGAAAAGGCTAACTACTGCTCCAGTGTTAGTGATGCCTGATATTCATAAGAGTTTTGATATCTACTGCGATGCTTCTCGTCAGGGCCTTGGATGTGTTCTTATGCAAGAAGGACATGTTATAGCTTATGCATCCAGGCAGTTGAGGAAACATGAGTTGAATTATCCTACTCATGATTTGGAGTTAGCAGCAGTGGTTCATGCATTGAAGATTTGGAGGCACTATATGCTTGGGAACAAGTGCCAGATTTATACTGACCATAAGAGCCTGAAGTACATATTCACACAGAAGGATCTGAATTTGAGGCAATGTCGTTGGCTAGAATTGATCAAGGATTATGATCTGGAGATACACTACCATCCTGGTAAAGCCAATGTGGTTGCAGATGCTTTGAGCAGGAAGGGTCATGCTAATACTCTCTTGACTCATCAGATGCCAGAGAAGCTATGTGAAGAGTTTGCGCGATTGAACCTTGGATTTATTGCACATACTGAAGGAGTGACTATGGAAGTTGAGTCTACTCTTGAGCAGGAGATTCGCCAAGGTCAGCTTAATGATGAGAAGATCAAGGAAATCAAGGAGCTTATGGCAATTGGAAGAGCCCCTGATTTTACTGAAGATGAGCATGGTACTATTTGGTTCAAGAAAAGGATTTGTGTGCCAGATGTGGCACATCTCAGAGATAAGATATTAAGAGAAGCTCATGATTCTGCTTACTCTATTCATCCTGGTAGTACTAAGATGTATCAGGACTTGAAAGAAAGGTACTGGTGGTATGGGTTGAAGAGAGATGTTGGTACTCATGTGGCGTTGTGTGATGTGTGCCAAAGAGTTAAGGCTGAACATCAGAGACCAGCAGGATTGCTTCAACCATTGAAGGTACCTGAATGGAAGTGGGAAGAAATCAGCATGGATTTCATAGTGGGATTGCCCCGTACTCGAGATGGTTATGATTCTATATGGGTTATTGTGGATCGTTTGACTAAGGTTGCTCATTTCATTCCAGTCAAGACCACTTATACCAGTGCCAAGCTAGCGGAGTTGTATATGTCTCGTATTGTCTGTCAGCATGGTGTGCCCAAGAAGATCGTATCAGACAGAGGTACTCAGTTTACATCACGATTCTGGCAGAAGTTGCATGACTCTATGGATACTAAGCTGAATTTCAGTTCTGCCTATCACCCTCAGACAGATGGACAGACCGAAAGGATTAATCAGATTTTGGAGGATATGTTGAGAGCTTGTGCTTTGAAGCATGGAAAAAGTTGGGATAATAGTTTACCGTATGCAGAGTTTTCATATAACAACAGCTACCAGGCAAGCCTGAAGATGTCACCTTTTGAGGCTTTGTATGGAAGGAAGTGCAGAACTCCATTATATTGGAGTGAAACAGGAGAAAGTCAGGTGTTTGGTCCTGAAATACTGCAAGAGGCAGAAAGACAGGTTCAGATTATCAGAGAGAATCTGAGGACAGCCCAGTCTAGACAGAAGAGTTATGCTGATGTTAGGAGAAGAGAGTTAACTTTTGCAGTTGGTGATTATGTGTATTTGAAGGTTTCTCCTATCAGAGGTTTGCGCAGATTTAAAGTGAAGGGAAAATTGTCACCTAGATTCATTGGGCCATTCAAGATTCTTGAAAGAAAGGGTGAAGTAGCTTATCAGTTGGAGTTACCAGCTAGTTTGTCAGATGTGCATGATGTCTTCCATATATCACAGCTTAAGAAGTGCCTCAGAGTGCCTGAAGAACAGCTACCTATGGAAGAATTAAATGTGCAGGATGATCTGACTTATATGGAGTATCCAGTGAAGATATTGGAGACAGCTGAAAGAACTACTAGAAGCAAGGTGATTAAAATGTGCAAGGTGCAATGGAGTCGTCATGGGGAGGATGAAGCAACTTGGGAAAGAGAGGATGAGTTAATGGGGGAATTTCCCGATCTCTTCGCAAGTTCATCCTAATCTCGAGGACGAGATTCTTTTAAGGGGGGTAGGTTTGTAACACCCTAATTTTCATCACAAGAAATTGTAGCAACATTTCTTGAATTTCTAGGATTTATTGAAGGCATGAATAAATTTCTAGGATTTAATTGGAATTATTTAGGTTTTTATTGAATTAAATAATTCATTAGTAGACTCAATAAGTGTATTGTTGCTTTTATGTTTTTGCATTTGTTTTCTTTGTGTGGTTGCTTTTCAAATTTGAGTTTAAACTCTTTTAAATTCGAATTTGGATGGCATTCGTTTGATCTATAGAATTGTTGTTTTGCTCAAAGTTCAGTTCTCCTCCTTGAACTTTTCCCCGGTTCATTGTTCCTCCCTCTACTCTTTCCCTCGGTGCAGCCTGTTTCCTCTCTGCTTGGGCCGAGACCAGCTCGCCCTGCTCCTTTGGCCCAGCATCGGCCCGGTTCCAGCCCGACATCCCCGTCCTCCGACTTGGTCGCAAGCCAGACCGAACCCGAGCTAGGCTCGTGCCGCCGCCCTGGCTCCCCTTGGCGTGCACGCCAAGGCGCCTGGCCCCAGCCTACATATCCGCCGCTCGCAGTCCCTCAACGAAACCCTAACCGCTCAAAGCCCCGTCGTCCGCGAGTTTCTGCGTCGTGAAACCGAAGCCTGCGCCGCCACCTTCGATCTCCCTCACCGCCGCCTTCCAGTGCACCAGAGGCCATCCAAGGGATTCACATCGAGGTACTGAAGCTTAACGCACCGCTTGAACTCTTGGACTTGCTCTTGTTTCCCAGGAATCGCTCATCGGAGTTGCCGCACACAGGTCGAGCCGCTTCTTCGCGTCGCGCCGAGCCACCGTCCTCCAAATCGACTACGAAGTCATCTCAACGTGTTCATGAGGTCCTGATTGTCACCCAGAGCCTTTCGGCGTTGAAAACCGTGCACCGTAGCGCCTTAACCGAGTTCCGCCGGCGATCCTCCGCCGTGGCGCCGCCGCTAGCCGCCGGCCGCCCTAACTCCGGCGACCCCGAGCGCTCTCGTCCGCCCGATCGCGTTTCAATGGTCCAAGATCCAAATCAAACAAGAGGATACCGGTCAGCCGAGGTCATTTTGTTAAAGAGCCCTTGAGGTTTTATCGAATCAACCCGCGGTACATCTCTTTTGTAAAGTATTTACCAAAAGGTCCTTATATCTTCTGTTTAGCCCCCTGTCTTTTCAAGATATCTGACCCATCGCCCATCCCTTCCTTTTTATGAGTTGGACCCCAACGTTTGATGGATAATTATGTATTTGCCCTTGATTTCTCTCAATCTAACCCCTAGGAGTTTGGTTCTTCGCAGTTAAGTCCCTGAAGCACCGTTTTTGCCCTATCTTACCGTTCTAGCTCCGTTTCGAGTGATTCTTTCGCTCACGTGACCGTAAGGACTTGATCTATACCTTTATACCATTTCTTTGTACTGTTGCCCATGTTTGGTGTATTGTTTCTTATTTGTTGTATTGTTGTTCTTGTATGTGACCCTGTGCTTCGAGTAGAAGGTGCAAAGTTCGTGGTATTCAAGGATCGTTCTTGGTGTTTCGAGTATTCCGTTGAGAAGACCCTGAGCAGTAGCAGTTGTTAATTTAAGGCAAGTGTATTCTTGATCATATTTTTCAGTCCTAATAATCATATGACATGCTTACACTTAGTAGTTACGCTATGCTTGCATGCTTATAATCATGATGGGTCCTATATTTAGGATGACTAGTTTTCTTTAATCCTACCTTGTTAACCTGGGTTTTATATTCATGTTGGGTAGCATTTGCTTAGTTGCTATACATGGGATTGGTTTACACTAAATGTGAAGATAATAATATTGTGATATCTTTTATATATCATATATATGATCGTATGAGAATGTTAAACCAAGACCACATTGATTAATCGGAACATGGAGAACCACCCGGGATTTCCCGTACAACCACAATACCACATGGCTCTGGTCTTAGCTAAGTAATTAGAAGATCCCTTTGTTGTGTGGATGCACTGCATGTGTGGTATGGGCTGGTTGCTACCGGCAAGGTTTGTGAGCAGAGGTGCGGGGGCAGGAAGGTGCGCCTTTTATAGACCCGTCTGGCAAGGGAGCACACACACATTGGGAAATTCTTTGGAAAGGCTTCGTAGTGATTCTCTGGCCCCTCACCAAAGGAAGTGTTGAAGGGAGTAATTAACCCGGGCATAATGAGAAACACGAATTGTGGGGAAAGCTGTACAACCTCTGCAGAGTGTCTAAAATCTATTGCAATAGCCGTGCTCGCGGTCATGAGCGGCCTGGACCCTCACATGATTAATATATCGAAAGAAGAATTAAATTGATTTATTTATGGTGATGATGCTTATGGGTTACCATATGCTTAATTGGGTTGGTATATACTTATACTTTAGTAATTATGATGCTAAATAAAATTTGACCAACTTAAGTGCTTAAAGCAATTTAATTAGAAGCAAACTATTTCCTTGTTAAGCCTTTGCATGTCATTTGCTTTTGCTCTACATTTGCTGAGTACCAACCATAAGTGTACTCAACCTTGCTTTATCTGCGGCTCAGGTTTAGACAAAAGTTTTCAGTGGAGTATTTTGGAGATTTCTAGGCATACGTGTTCCCCCAGTCAGCTGCCTGTGGAGAAGTTTTGAAGGTTCCGCTGCTAGTTATTCGCTTCCGTGAGTGTAATAAGGGTATTTAATATTATTTACGTTTTGCACTGTCTTTTATATCACTGATGAAGTCTCATATGTGTGTAAACTTGATCCTGGCGCACATATGATAGTCATTCGGTTTTGTTTACAAAATCGGGTGTGACAGTGGCGCTTCGAACTCTCGATCCGGTCATCGTCCTCCGGGCGCTACTGTTTGTTCTTGAATTGGGCCTGCTCAGCTTGGTCGGCCCGGACCTCCAGGTTGACAACCTTCATCAGGTCAGAGACCGTGACTAGGTTGTTTTTGAAGAATGTGCGGAACAGCTGGTTGTTGGCAAGGCCTCGCCAAAATGCGTCGATGACGTCCCGGTCTTCGACCTCCACGATCTTGTTCTGGTTGTCAAAGAAGCGGTCGGTGTAGTCTTGGAGACTTTCACCCTTCTTTTGTTTGACGTTATCCAGGTCGAATCTGGTGCCCGGCTTGGTGTAGCTTGCCTGGTAGTACTTGGTGAAGGCGTGGCAGAGGTCTACCGAGCTATCGATGGTGTCCCGGAGGACGCCCTCAAGCCATAGTTATGCCTCTTTGCCTAGCATTACCGGGAAGTAGGCGGCGGCTTGGTCGTTGGAGCCGTGAGCGGCCCTGACTGCTGTGTGGTACATCTTGAGCCAAAGCTTGGGATCAGAGCGACCATCAAACTTCTCAACCATGGCTGGCTTGAAGGACTCGGGTCAGCGGATGGCATGGAGTCGCGCAGAGAAAGCAACGAAGCCGTCGGACACTTCTTCCTCGTCGTGGTCAGGGTTACGGCGGGGAGGTCGGGCTTGGTCGGCCCAGGGCCGAGCGTCGTCACGACATTGGCGGCGGTTGTCTCGCGGGGGGCCATACCGTGTGTCATACTATTCACGCTCCATGAGCTTGTGAACAACGCGGCGTTCATCTTCTTCAGCTACAGCGTACCTGCCTCTCCTACCGGCTGGCGGTCGGGTCGGCCGTAGTCCCGATCGTACCATTCATGACACTCGAGCTTGGCCGCGTCGCGCTCGCGGTGGCTGGCGTCGAGGTCGGCACAGATGTCTCGGGCATACTCCCGTAGGTGGTCGCGGAGATCGTCGGGGTGGTGATGGCGTTGGCGCCTGTCGTGCCGCTCCTGGTGGCGTTCTTGATGGGGTCCGCGTTGCGCGGGTTGCGTCGTTCTTCCTCCTTGTCGTCATGGTGGTTCTGGGCCACCTTTTCCTCGATAGCAGACAAGGGAGGGTTCCTTTGGCGAGGTCGATCCCTATTCGATATGCTGTGGACGGTTCGTCGGCTCGAAGAACAGCCGAGCAAGACCGTCTAGATCAGGATCTGGTGCGATACAACCGCTCGATTTGCTAATGGGCTGCTTCTAACTGGGCTCGGGCACGCTGCACCTCAGGGGTGTCGGGCATGTGCCCCAGCTCGGCGAAAGCGGTGGCGACGTTGGCCTGAGGTGTTCGGAACGGTACTCCAACGAATGCTCCGTCGAGGTTCTGAGGCTCAACTCCGCGAGGACCCCGGTGTGGGGGCCATTGTCTTGGTGGAGCCTCCGGAGGGACTTCGCCGGCAGCTACAGCGGTTGCAGGTGCACCAGCAGTAGTGGGGCCCGCAGGGTTTCCAGCGGCGGCGGCGGCTGCAGGGTTTCCGGGCTTTGCCGGGGGCAGGGCGGCTTCTTCAGCGCGGCGTCGGGCTCGGCCAGCATTTCGCTCCAGTCGGCGATCCGGAGGTATAATACCCTATGTCCTGTGTTCGGGGGTCTTGTATTGCTTCGCTCGGCATGGTTCCGGAGAATGACGGCGAGCTTGTAGTTACAATGGGCGAGAATGAGAATGAGAGATGGTTTACAAGTCGGTTATCCCTAATCGTATCCGGCTACAACTAGGAAACCAATCTGAATCGGTTACAACATAATCTCTGTGATCCTTGGGCGAGATCCGAGTGTCTTGCCGAGTGCCTTACGGGCCAAGACTTCTTCATCTTTATCCATCAAGCCGGGGATCCTCGTGGGCAGGCCCGGGGTCGGCCCGCATCCTTCTCAGACGTGGGCCTAGGCCGACTGTCTACCCGGTCGGTAGTGGGCCCAGGGGTGCCCATGTCCCACAACGATGTTCTCTGTCGTCCCACAAAATTTGAACTTAAAACTCTTTTTGTGCAAATCTTACTAAGGGGTAAATTAAATAAGTCAGCAAAGTTGCGGGAGTAAATTCAACCAAAATACAGTTTAGGGGATTAAATAGACTTTTGACTATAGTTGAGAGGCTAATTTAGACTTTTTCCCACTAAATTCATCACGAAACAAACTATCTTTATTTGTAATTTTTTATTTGAAATAATTTATTTTTTGAGATATTTCTTGTCAAAATAGAACATTGAAAATTGTGTTGATGTACTAAAATGGTTATATTTGTGGAATGTAGGGAAGGAGTAGAGACTGTTGAATTGATTTTATTTTGTTTCCAGTGATGTCGGAACAAAAATGGTCACAACTGCACTATTTGATATGCTTGCCAGATTGACTGCCTTATAAACTGGACTACCAATGGGTCAAATATAAGATTGTGGTAATATAATGAAACACAGAGATTTGGTGCCTAGAGTGCACAAGCCGAGTATTGTTGCTTTTTCTTAGGGCTGGGATGCCACACAAATGTCCGAAGGCCAAACTTCGTAGCCTCAGTGTGAAGCTGCTTGCAACCTCGTTAACACAGACGCCAATGACTATGTGTCTCGACTCGTGAAAGCTGGTAAGACCAGACACTACCAATGCAGAGACGAGAGAAAGGTATTGTAATAATGAAAATGTAATATGTATTCATATTTCCTTTGTTGTTCAATTGATAATATTCCATTTGATACCTTTCCTGCATTGAAGTCAGCAAAGAATTGATTGCTTATAATACGAAGGAGCAATATTAAAATGGAGTCACATATGTTTGCACAATGTGGTGTCCATATCCAAATTCCCCATTACCATTTTGAGAAGAGTGTGTACGAGTGCTTGCCTGGCACAGAGAGAGATGACTGGGTGACGGTGATTTGTGCATCCCACATGTCGAAGACACAGTTTCATAGAATCATAGGGTTGGAAGGTATCGGGAACAAAAATAGCACAACTTTATCGAGCAAGGCCTCTCTCTACTACCGTACTTGTGTTGCTTTTCCCATGGCCACCAAGAAGACAGCATGTCACTGCACGAATGCTTTTAACAGCAGAACATAAACTATTTATTTCCTGATGTAATCCATCTTAATTATAGGAGGGCTTGATTCCTCTCTGGACCTCTAGATAAAAAAACACCTCAACACTCAGATCGACATAATCAACCAGCAGAAGCAGATCACCAGCACATTCATACATCTCTGTTCCGCTACGGATGATGAACACCAGAAGCGCCTTCAGCCGCTATCTTCTCGCAAGCGCTTCAGCTCCTTGAGGTAGCACGGTGCAAGCGATGGGCATGCCCATGGGTATCATTGAGATGATGGTATGGAATATTTGCAGGACTTCTTTGCCTTTAACTTTCTTAATCATTGGAATCGGTGGATCCTACATGACATTGGTTGATCTGCTCAAAAACTCAAGGCACTGGAATCATCCATTGGTGCATCACAAAATGAAAAGACATCCGAAATTTGATGAGCACAGGCTTAAAAAACACTAGACTAAAATTTTATGAAAGCAGGCCACCAATGCTTGATATATAGACAGTGAATTCTATATCAGTTTCTCTTTTAAATGAACATGCCAGAATGTTTTTGTTCTTCTTCCCAGAATCTTTTGACATGTTCCCAGTAAGCAACCCCATTGTCCCACAAATGGAAAAGGATGTCAATTTCGGCGAAATTTCGCCGAAGTTCCTGAAATATCGCGTTTATCAGTAGTGACCAAAGCGAAAATTATTTGACCAAAATTTCATATACCAAACCTATCTAATGTGTTAAATTTGTGCTATACTGAGAGATTTCTTTGTTGCTACCTACAAACTTACGATGTAGGATGGTTTAGAGATCGTTTTGTGCAAAGTCAAGCCAAAAACCGAAATTTTAAACCCCAATGAAGATCCAGTGAACCTCTTCATCCGAGCATATGAATGAAACCAAATTTTTTGCAAGAAAGAAAAATCTGAAGTGGGATCGCTTATGTATTTGACATGAAGACCAGCTGGTGATCCAGCCAAACATGCAAGATGCTAAAGCAAAAGTAACGGAGCTGAGTCTTCAGTCAAACAAAAAGTGTATTGATGGAACGTGTGGTAAGCTGGAAATAAATCACCCGGTGCAGACGAGGGACTAATTATGAATGAACGGACCAAAGAGCTAGAGGACTTGATTCGGAAAATTTCACCCATGGAAGAAATCCAGTTTCCCAGCCAATTGCAGAGGAGGGATTAAATTATGAAAGAATGGGCCAAAGAGCGAGAGAACATGATTCAGAATATTTCACCTGTGCATGAAATCCAGTTTCCAGGCCAATTGCTCCGTCAGATCAAGGCAGTGAAGAGCAGGGCAGAATTGCAGATCTGTAATGAAGATGAAGGAGTGCAAGATCTCAGAGATTACTGCACGAGATGTTGTGGATCACATCACAAACATTTACTGTGAAATTTGGGTGGCCGAGATTGGTTTTAATGACCCCTAAACCATGTGAACATGCCAGAATGTTTTGTTACAATTAGAAACAACAGCAGAATATTTCACCCATGCATGAAACCACTAAAAACCATGTGAACGCAAGTGTTGTGAAGTTGTTGAAGATGGTTCTGATTGCTAGGCATACACAACCCCTAGTCCATTGCCAGTGACGTGTTGGAACATCTATTTCTAGGATATCTTGTGTCTATGATAGAATGTATGGTTTTTCGTAACTCTTTTGTAACTCTTCCCCTTTCCCTCGCTGCTATGATCCACCATTCCCCTGCTTCAGACCTTTGCAGTGCAGATCAACGCAACAATGCCTATGGTCTTTGCCACCGGAGCGCACTACCGTGTCTCTAGCAGTGTACACCGCATCTGGAGGATCGAGAGAAACATTATACTCTTTACTCTGCCTGCCAACTGACTGGTGGGACACACCTGGTAGTTAAGTTAAAATAAAATTTATAAGAGCTAACTTCTCTCTAGTATTGCTAGGTCTCTATGTTCAAGCGGTGACTGGATGGACTCGTGGGAGGAGCTTTTTTTATTTCTTTTGCCTACCAATTTTTCACTTCATACTCGCTAATTGAACATCAAAGCTGCCAATCAATACGTGTCTCTAGTCATGAAACTGGCAAGGACAGACAGGTAGATGCAATACCTGGGCATGCACCAGGAACAATTGTTCTTACCGAACAAGTCTTCCGCTGCTGTGCTTTACCAAGCATCCTGCTGCCAGGCATATTCTGAGAGTTGCGAATTTGGATGCAATATAGTTGGGCTTATGTCCTGCAATTTGATGGATTTTTATCAGTTGTGCATGCAATGCAAAGGGTAACCAAATCTGACAAAAGAAAATGTTTTTGTCTGTGCTTAATGGAAGCACTGACTAATTGTCATTGACATCTCGAATTTGTAACTGAAGTTAAAATGGTTTCACAGCAATTTGCTACTAAAGACCTAGCGCCTGGGTGCTGATGATGACATTGATGATTGCATTAACATCCGATGTTGACAATTGAGAGCCTTATTATCTTTGGTCAATTTCTTAAGGCATTTTTCTTGTTCATGAATCAAGGTGAGAAGCTTAGCGGGGGAATCATCATCGAAATCGGAATCGGAATCAGAGTCATCACTTACATTGCTTTCCATACCTTTGGCCATGAGGCATAAGTGTGATGAGGGAGAGGAGCTCTTGTCGTTGAGTGTATCGTCACTCACCCATTCTCCGAATGTGTTGAACGCTTTATGCTTGGGCTCCTTCTGATGAGGACATCACCATGCTGGAGACGCACGCGCCATGGCCTTCCCCACGTTGGACTTCGTCCCCGATTCAGCTGCCACGTCCGTCTCGGATTCAGCCTACACCCCCACACGGTTTCGGCGATATCTCCATCATACGACGTCGAAACGAGGCGTATAAGGACCCGTTGGAAAGGGGACGACGATGCCATCGATTTGATTCTGGTCCTAGCTCCAGAAGCCTCGTGGATCATGCTGTGTGACCATGAAAATGTGCTGCACCACCTATTTTGGGCCAACTTGGCCTTGTATCGAGTCGGGCCTTCAGCCCATGTTGTGGGCGCCCCTTTTGGCCGCCCCCAACCCTAGTTCGCCCCATAAACTCAGCAGCCACCGCCGGTTTAGACTCGGGTTTTGCTTAGATTATTCTGTCAAGAACAGTTTCACCGTTCGTCGGTTTGTAAAACCCCAACTCGTGTGCTTAATCATTCATCTGCAGTTTGTCACTTCATATTTGAGCTGCGTCTTTCGAGTTCTTGCTTGTGTTCTTCGTTTCACAGGCAGGGATTAGCCTTCGTGGCGAGGTCAACCAGGTTGTGACACGGTTGATAACCAGAGGAATCGTGGTGCTAAGATTGCAGGAGTTCGTGTCTTTGAGATCTAAAGCCGGATCGGTGCGTGACCTCCGCCCAAAACGAGTTATCCTTCACCTGACGGAAGATCGGGCACCCACGTCCCCACCAAGTGGTAGTCAGAGACTCAGGTATTACCGTCAGGCTTACCCTATGTTGACGCAGAAAATCGGCGGTCGTATCTTCCGCGTGCAGCACACGAAGACCAGGTAGATCTGCTTCGCTCCAGTGCCAGCCCACACTCCAGTTCAGGTTCGCGGCGTGCCAGTCAATTTGACCTGAAATTGACAAGGGGATAAAACAGTTAAATTATTCTTTGATTGTGCCGGCTCTATTCCAGACGATGGACGAGCGTCGGATTTTAGCCAAGACCCAATCAGGCACGTATCGGCCGATGCCAATCGGACCTCAAAATCGGACCTCATTGATGACGTCAATCAGACCAAGTAATCGGACCTCAATCAGACACCGAATCGGACCTCAGAATCGGACCAATCAGGATCGGACCTTGTAACAGATCAGCCTTTAAATAAAATAAAGCATAAAATATGACCGATATGTAAATAATGGATCAGCTGTGCCTTTGGACAAGATATTAAATAATCAAAGTGTAAGCCGATACATTGTCCACCTTGCCTAGTTGCCAGTTTGACTCATCTTATCGGACCATCTAACCAACCGATCGGACTATAGCCTTTTCAGAGAAATCTAGCTCCGACGTAGGGAATCTAGATTTCTCCAACTATGATCAGATCGGATAGCTAGACAATCAAATTCGACTCATCAACCTGTCAATTAAACAAGATGCTCGCACAGGTGTTGACCAGATTAAGCAAATAAACAGATAAAACATTAACAGGATCGTTCTGATTCTAAGATATGCTACCAAATAATCAAGCAAGACCTAGCTCCGACGTAGGGAATCTAAATCATGCATAACACTCAAATAGCAATCAGGTATAACCAAAGCTTCCTTTTACTAATCAAGATGAATCTAGCTCCGACGTAGGAATCTAAACCAAGCATGACAATCAAAGATCAATCTTATCATATTATGAACATCTAGCTCCGACGTAGGGAATCTAAACAAACACAATACTCAAAGAACAACTAGATTAAACCACAAAGCATAGATCGGACCTAGAACGATGCTGTAAGATAAATATTGCTTAAATTGGACCAAGACCAATGCTCAAAGCCGTTGAAGAAGTAGATTAATTCACATGGCGTAGATCTAAACCAATCTAGCAACTCCAAGCAAACCGCAAAAGACTACCTTTAAATAACCAAGATTACTCTAGCTCCGACGTAGGGAATATAGCCTAATCTTGATGATCTAGCTCCGACGTGGGGAATCTAGACATAAAGTGCAGTCCGATAAACGATAATCTGTTGAATAATCAATATTGATCTAGCTCCGACGTAGGGAATCTATATCAATCTTGATTATCCAGAGATAAATCGGTTGAACAGTATAAACGAGAAAGGGCGATGCGCCTCAATTCAAAGCCTATACTAGTTCGATAAATTGACTAACTTACTGGTAAGCCGGAGATCAGAACTGATGCAGCCCGTCCACCAATGAGCTTCGTCGGTAACTACTACTAAGGGTTTTGGCGTGAAGCCGGGTTGTATTGATTGTGAGAATAGTTTTTACAATGGACGAGGGTTCATATTTATACCCTGGTCATGGAGAGTCCTGATCGGACTAGACTAATTTGCAGATAAAGTAAACTTATTCTAAGATAGAATGGGACTTTTAATACGCCTTCTGAAAAGGAAATAGTCCCCGTTCATGCCACGCTTCCTTCTTAGCCGACGCGCCCTTCTTCTTTTATCCATCATCAGATCGGACTTCTTGTTTCATCGGACTCCTCTCCAGCATCGGCTTCCTTCCTCGTCACATTCATCTTTGACCAGTCAACGGGCCCATCGCACAGTATTAGCCTCTCTACATCATCATCTGACTCAGCATATCTGGTGCGAAAATCTGGTGTCAACACATGCCCCCCAATTTTGGGATAAAATATGTTTTATTCCAAAATTCGTATCTGTCATCATAACTCCTTCACCGATTTTCGTGCCAAAACTTTTCATCCTTGCACCATGTAGCTCCTTAATTTTTGGGCCATAGTTTTTCTTTCTTCATCAATAACCTGCAGAGCTTATCTTCTTCTTTCTCTCTCCCGAGCGATAGCATCTCTGACAACGAATAGCATATGGAGCCCTGCATTTACCTCACGGGTACCCATGCGTCTATTGGCCCAGACGAAACGACTCTTCAATGCAGTTCCTCAAAAGACGCCCCTCTCCTTCAATTACATCATCACTGAATCAATGACATATCTTCGCGAGAATACTGTTCTTTATTTGGACGGTTTCTGCGAGCACCCTTCAGATTCCCATCTTTCCTTTAATTCCTTCACTGATCACCGGCTATAAATACCTGTCTCAGATCCTCCTTCTTCCACCATCCTTTTACCATGGCACATCCAGTATTCATGACAGAACACAAACTCCTTCTCTTCGACATAGGAACCAACCCTTTCTTCCTCTTCTGCTAGAAGAATTCTCGTGAAATAGCATAGGGTACTCCCCCCTTTTCTGATCCTGAAGTGAATCCAGGTGGAACCTCTGCTAGGAGAATCCTCGTGAGGTTTCCTCATGGTTTTACTAAAGGGAAGGTTTTTCAGAGGGGTGTAATAGAGTGCCCTTTACAAGTTAGGGCAAAGCCACCGGTCCACCGGCGCGCTCTTCAAGGGACTGCACCCAGAGTGGATTTCTTCGACTCAAGGAAGAAGATATCTCCTCAAACTTGCACTTCCTTTTGCCCTTCTCATTCTAGTCTTGTTCTGGCAATGATGAACAAAGTACATCGGCGCCTACTAGACCCTTTTATCTTCTGAAATCCCTCTGTATGAGAAATATATGAATATATATGCAATCCCTTTTCCAGCAGCCTGCTCCGCCATCGAGCGGCTTGATGATGTAATATACTTTTCTCTGTTTGTATATAGCCCTTAAGACGATGCATATCGCATCGGCTCTTATTTTTTGTTCTTGAGGCGATTTTTTCCATCGGCTTTTAAGCCCGACGCATAGCATCGGCTTCATGAATTTACCCAAATGCTAGGGTAATACTTCTTCAAATACTTTCCGTTTAATGCCT
Source organism: Alloteropsis semialata (assembly GCA_004135705.1). Lineage (NCBI taxonomy): Eukaryota > Viridiplantae > Streptophyta > Magnoliopsida > Poales > Poaceae > Alloteropsis > Alloteropsis semialata. Next base: position 14,866,261 of record CM014272.1, read on the forward strand.
TAGGAAACACTTCTCCTTCAAGTGTTTGTAGAATATAAGCATTTCCAGGAACACATCGGACGACTTGATAGGGTCCCTCCCAGTTTGGTGACCATTTGCCGTACTTGGGATCCTTAGAACCAATTGGCAGAATAACTTTCCAGACAAGATCGCCCTCTTTGAACTCTTTCCCTTTAACTTTNTGCGAAAATCTGGTGTCAACACATGCCCCCCAATTTTGGGATAAAATATGTTTTATTCCAAAATTCGTATCTGTCATCATAACTCCTTCACCGATTTTCGTGCCAAAACTTTTCATCCTTGCACCATGTAGCTCCTTAATTTTTGGGCCATAGTTTTTCTTTCTTCATCAATAACCTGCAGAGCTTATCTTCTTCTTTCTCTCTCCCGAGCGATAGCATCTCTGACAACGAATAGCATATGGAGCCCTGCATTTACCTCACGGGTACCCATGCGTCTATTGGCCCAGACGAAACGACTCTTCAATGCAGTTCCTCAAAAGACGCCCCTCTCCTTCAATTACATCATCACTGAATCAATGACATATCTTCACGAGAATACTGTTCTTTATTTGGACGGTTTCTGCGAGCACCCTTCAGATTCCCACCTTTCCTTTAATTCCTTCACTGATCGCCGGCTATAAATACCTGTCTCAGATCCTCCTTCTTCCACCATCCTTTTACCATGGCGCATCCAGTATTCATGACAGAACACAAACTCCTTCTCTTCGACATAGGAACCAACCCTTTCTTCCTCTTCTGCTAGAAGAATTCTCGTGAAATAGCATAGGGTACTCCCCCCTTTTCTGATCCTGAAGTGAATCCAGGTGGAACCTCTGCTAGGAGAATCCTCGTGAGGTTTCCTCATGGTTTTACTAAAGGGAAGGTTTTTCAGAGGGGTGTAATAGAGTGCCCTTTACAAGTTAGGGCAAAGCCACCGGTCCACCGGCGCGCTCTTCAAGGGACTGCACCCAGAGTGGATTTCTTCGACTCAAGGAAGAAGATATCTCCTCAAACTTGCACTTCCTTTTGCCCTTCTCTTTCTAGTCTTGTTCTGGCAATGATGAACAAAGTACATCGGCGCCTACTAGATCCTTTTATCTTCTGAAATCCCTCTGTATGAGAAATATATGAATATATATGCAATCCCTTTTCCAGCAGCCTGCTCCGCCATCGAGCGGCTTGATGATGTAATATACTTTTCTCTGTTTGTATATAGCCCTTAAGGCGATGCATATCGCATCGGCTCTTATTTTTGTTCTTGAGGCGATTTTTCCATCGGCTTTTAAGCCCGACGCATAGCATCGGCTTCATGAATTTACCCAAATGCTAGGGTAATACTTCTTCAAATACTTTCCGTTTAATGCCTTAGGAAACACTTCTCCTTCAAGTGTTTGTAGAATATAAGCATTTCCAGGAACACATCGGACGACTTGATAGGGTCCCTCCCAGTTTGGTGACCATTTGCCGTACTTGGGATCCTTAGAACCAATTGGCAGAATAACTTTCCAGACAAGATCGCCCTCTTTGAACTCTTTCCCTTTAACTTTCTTATCATAATGCCTCGCCACTCTGAGTTTGTTAGCCTCAATACTTTCGAGAGCGCGCAGCCGACGAACAGCCAAGTCATCGGACTCACTATTCATGAGCTCCATATATTCGCCGGCCTTCAATTTATCCTGAAGCTCGATACGCCTTGATCCAGTACGAATTTCCCATGGAAGAACGGCTTCATGTCCATAAACTAGTTCATACAGAGAAACCTTGATCGATCCATGACAAGCCATTCGATAGGCCCATAGAGCTTCAGGAAGCACAATATGCCATTTTCTTGGATACTCCTCAATCTTTCTATCAATCAATTTGATCAAACTTTTATTGGAGGCTTCAGCTTGACCATTGGCTTGTGCATAATATGGCGATGAATTAAGAAGCTTGATACCCATATCAGCAACAAAATTTTTGAATTCGTCCGATGTAAACATCGTACCTTGATCTGTTGTGATCGTCTGTGGAATCCCAAATCGGTATACAATGTGTTCTCTAACAAATTCAATAACATTCTGTGACTTCACCTCCTTCAAAGGAATAGCTTCAACCCACTTGGTGAAATAATCTGTTGCCAATAATATGAATTTGTGCCCCTTGCTTGAATGTGGAAAACTTTGGCCGATCGGGTCAATTCCCCATCCTCTAAACGGCCATGGCTTGATAACAGGGTTCATGGCCAATGCTGGAGCCCTTTGAATATTTCCATATCTTTGACACTCTTGGCATCCTTTATAATATTCAAAGCAGTCTTCTAAAATCGTCGGCCAATAATACCCATTTTTTCTGATCATCCATTTCATCTTGAACGCCGATTGATGAGCCCCGTAAACACCTTCATGAATTTCTCCCATTAAAACCTTGGCTTCTTCAGGTCCGATACATCTCAACAGGACTCCATCAATCGAGCGAAAATAAAGCACTTCTTCAGCCAAGACATGCCTGATCAATTTGTAACGTATCTTCCTAGAAGTCTTGACAGAAGAATCCCTCAAATATTCAATGATTTCTTTCCTCCAATCTCCTTCTGGTATCTCCTGCACCATCACATCGGACATAGGCCGATAGCCAGACGCTTTTTGCGCCAGCCGATTTGCTTCTTCGTTATGATGTCTTGGAACATGCTTAAGAGTTACCAAGGCGAATTGACCAATCAAATCTCGGCATTTTTCAAAGTAAGATAACAAAACATCCATCTTGCAATCATATTTGCCGAGTAATTGATTGATAATCAGCAAAGAATCTCCAAATACCTCAACAAACTGAGCACCGATTTCTTTAAGAATCTGGAGACCCTTCATCAATGCTTCATATTCTGTCTGATTATTTGTGCATTTTTCAATTGGAAAAGCAAATTCAAACCTTGCCCCCCGAGGCGAAATAATAATCAGGCTGATTCCGCAACCATCATTGCAAGAAGAACCATCAAAGAATATAGTCCAAGGAACCGCGTCAACCACATCGGCCTTTTTTATCGAACTAGATACATCAAGCTCCATAGTGCATTGCTCAACAGCATCAATGTTAGGTCCATAATGATCAGCAACTAAATCAGCCATTATCTGCCCTTTTACCGCTTTAGCCGATTCGTATCTAAGATCAAACTCCGTCAGAGCAAAAACCCACTTGCCAATTCTTCCTTTCATGATTGGCATTGATAACATATATTTGATCACATCCTCTCTACAGATCACAGTACATTCGGCCGATAGCAAATAATGCCATAATTTTGTACAAGAAAAATACAAACAAAGGCAAAGCTTCTCCACATATGAGTACCGAGTCTCAGGATCTAGTAATCTTCGGCTTAAATAGAATATAACTCGTTCCTTCCCATCAACCTCTTGAATCAAGACAGAGCCGATTGCATGATCAAAAGCCGATAAATAAAGCTTGTACGGCTTACCCTTTTGTGGTGGAATAAGAACTGGCGGATATGCTAAATATTGCTTGATTTCATCCAATGCCTTTTGATGTTTAGGCTCCCATACCAACTCTTCTTCATCCTTCAGCTTCAACAGAGGAGTAAACGCCTCCAATCGGACCGACAGATTTGATATAAACCTCCTCAAGAAATTGATCTTTCCAATCAAACTCTGCAATTCCTTCTTGTTTACTGGAGGTTCAATATCATCAATTGCTTTGCGGTTCCGATCATTTACCTCGATTCCTCTTTCATGTACCAAGAAACCGAGAAATTGGCCGGCCGATACGCCAAAAGCACATTTGAGCGGATTCATCTTCAATCCATGTTGCCTTGTGCACTCCAGCGTCTCCTTCAAATCGGCCAAATGATCTTGATAACCTTTTGATTTGATCACCACATCATCAATGTAGATTTCAACTATCCTGCCGATCAGCTTATGAAAAATATAATTCATAGCACGTTGATAAGTAGCACCGGCATTTTTCAAACCAAAAGTCATAACAACCCATTCATATAAACCGAGAGCACCTGAGCATTGGAATGCAGTCTTGGGAATATCTTCTTCCGCCATGAAAATCTGATTATAACCAGCATTACCATCCAGGAAACTCATTACTTTATGGCCTGATGCTGCATCAACAAGCATATCGGCCACCAGCATCGGATACTCATCCTTCGGGGTTGCCTTGTTCAAGTTCCTGTAATCAATACAAACACGTAGCTTTCCATTTTTCTTATAAACAGGAACTATATTTGATACCCACTCAGCGTATCGACACGGCCTGATAAACTTAGCTTCAAATAGCTTCGTTATTTCGGCCTTAATTGGTTCATACATTTCAGTCTTGAACCTCCTTGCATACTGCTTGTGTGGTCGATATCCTGGTTTGATGGGCAACCGATGTTCAACAATATTACGGCTTAAACCTGGCATTTCATAATATTCCCAAGCAAAACAATCGGAATAATCCTTCAAAAGTTTTATTAACTCCTGCTTATACTCGGGATCCAACTTAGCACTGATATACGTCGGCCTTGGTCTATCACCAGATCCTATATCTATTTCTTCTAATTCATCGGCCGACGTAAATCCAAACCCTAATTTGCCGAACTCACTTCGGTCTTCAAGATCTTCTATGCAATCATCCATTTAAAACAAAGTCTCAGAGCCGACTGCTTGGATCGGCTGTAGTCCTTGATCGGACACCTTGAGGAAGTCACCATCCCATGTTTTTCCTGACAGGCATTCAATTCCTTCAAACTCCCAAATCATTGATTCAGCTGTAGCAATGCCAACCGAATCATCATCCGGGACGATCTCCACATTATTGCCCTGCCATTGAATCAAACACTGGTGCATCGTGGATGGGATGCAACAATTGGCATGAATCCAATCTCGCCTGAGGAGCATGCTGTGAGAACCTTGGCCATCAATCATAAAGAAGGTGGTTGGCAATGTTTTGCTGCCGATGGTTAATTCAACATGAATTGCCCCCCAAGGTTCTGAAACATTACCACCGAAATCTTTGAGCGTCATGTTTGTCTTGATCAGATCATCAATCCCTTTTCCCAATTTGCGAAACGTGGAATAAGGCATGAGATTGACTACAGCTCCTCCATCAACCAGCATCTTGGTCATCGGCTTCCCATCAACGTATCCCTTGATGTACAGAGGTTTCAGGTGCCGATATCCGTTTGCATTTGGCTTCTCAAAGATAGCCTTCTCTGAATCAAGAACCAAGCATGCAGCGGCTTCTTCCAGTTCATAATCAACCTCACCATCATCTTGTTCATTAGGAGCAGCAAAATCAAAAGGCAACATCAAAACCATGTTTATTGTGGCCGATGTGCTTGCTTCATCATCATTGGCCATCTTGATGCGCCATGTCTTCTTTTCTTTTGCCAATTCCTGCTCCTGAATCTGCTCACGATAGCGCAAGCGTTGCACGCGTCCCTTCTTGGTCCTAGAAATCCCTGATGGGCACCATTGTCCAGGCTTCATTTGAGGTTCTCTAGTCCGATCCTAAACTGTAGCCTTCTCTTCCATTTTTTCAGGGCCAAGAACATCAACCTGGCCTTCGATATTTTTATGGCCATGAGCATCAACTCGGCCTTCATCTCCTTGATGATGATCATTAATCCTGACGCTGATCCGTTCATGAACTGATCGTCGACCTCTTTTGAAAGCTCTGTATTCTTCATACTGGAGGCTACATTCAGGACAATCTGCTTTGGATGGCAATCTGAGCTTTTCGTTCTAGCAGAATACGAAGAAAGGACATCTCCAGTGATCATCATCCTGATCGTACCGGTCATAAACTTTGCACCTCCTATACGCAATCACGGGGGCACATACAATAAACAGTACAACAAATAAGAAATAGTATACCAAACATGGGCAACAATACAAAGTAACGATATAAAGGTATAGGTCAAGTCCTTACAGTCACGTGAGCTGAAGAATCACTCGAATCGGAGTTAAAACGGTCGAGATAGGGCCGAAACGGTGTTCCAGGGACTTAACTGCGAAGAATAGGAATTCCAGGGGTTAGATTGAAAGAATCTGAGGGCATATACATAACTATGTAAAAAACTCAGGGTTTAACTCATAAAATGATAAAGCTGGATGGTGGGTTAGATAAATCAAAAGCTCGAGGGTTAAACTGCAAGAAATAAGGACCTATGTGTAATTACTTTGAACTGACCTTGGACCGCAGGTTGAATACCAAAATCTTCAGGGTCTCTTTAGCAAATTCGGCAGAGCTGACCGCTATTCGACTTATTTGACTTGATCTGATCCGTTGATGGATGATCGGACGGCTCGGGGAGCTCGGAGACGCCGGAGTCGGGGCGGGCGGCGGCGCACGGCGGGGAGCTCGCCGGAGAAGCTCGATCCGGCGCCACAGTGCACGGATTTCGACGATTCTTGGACCAGGACAAAGAGGGGACCACAACAAACTCAACCACGATGCTCTGGACGGTTCTCGATCAACGACGACGACGGCCGACGAGAGGAGGCGGCTCGGGATAGAGAGCACAAGTCCGGTGAGCGAATTCAACGTGGAGAGTGGAAAACCACGAGTTCAGATGGCACGGGTAGCTTCATTACCTCCTTGCGAAGCTCCGCGTCGTGCTCAGAAGGGTCGATCGTCGGTGCCCGAAGAGATCAGCGGCGGCGGGTCTTTGGACGGCAATGGCGGCGCGTGCGAGGGCTTCGGTGAGGTGGCGCTAGGGTTTAGGAGCTCTGGGGTCGTGCGGGGGGGTGTGGCGGCGCGACCATTATAGGCTGGGGGCTTCGGCGTGCGCGCCAAGGAGAGCAAGGGCGACGCGGTTGCTCGGGCTCGCCTCGGGTTCGGTCCGGCTCGCGACCGAGGTGGAGGAGGGGGATGACAAGAGGGCCCTGGCTGTCATTGACACAGAGGGAGAGGAGGAGGAGACGGATTCGGAAGAATGCGCCTTCGGCGATGGGGAGAAAGACTGGGCCGGAGCGGTGGAGGATGGGCCGGAGGAGGGGAAACTGGGCCGGGCTGAAAGCGAATGGAACAAGAGTTGATGTGCTGAATTCGGACCAAGTTATAGTTCAAGGAGCAAACTCGAACTTTTAGAAAAACAACTAATCTAAAGATCAATACAAATTCAAATTAATTTTAATCCAATTGAATTGAACTCAAATTAATTTGAACAACGCATTACAAAATAAAACCAGCACGAGAAATTAACAAAAACTTATTGAGTCTATTAATTAATTATTAAATTAAAATAAACCTCTATAATTCCAATTAAAACCTAGAAATTTATTAAAGCCTTACATAAATCCTAGAAAAATTCCACAAGTGTTTCTACAATTTCCCGTGATGAAAATTAGGGTGTTACAAACCTACCCTCTTAAAAGAATCTCATCCTCGAGATTAGGATGAACTAGCGAAGAGATCGGGAAATTCCGCCATTAACTCATCTTCTCTTTCCCAAGTTGCTTCATCTTCTCTATGACGACTCCATTGCACCTTGCACATTCTAATCACCTTGCTTCTAGTAACTCTTTCAGTTGTATCCAATATTTTTACTGGATACTCCATATAGGTCAAATCATCATGGACATTCACTTCTTCCACTGGTAGCTGTTCTTCAGGCACTCTAAGGCGCTTCTTAAGCTGAGATATATGGAAGGCATCATGTACATCTGACAAACTGGCTGGCAACTCCAACTGATAAGGCTACTTCACCTTTTCTTTCCAGAATCTTGAATAGACCAATGAATCTAGGTGACAACTTTTCCTTTTCAGATACACATAATCACCAACTGCAAAAGTTAACTCCCTTCTTCTAACATCAGCATAACTCTTCTATCTAGACTGTGCTGTCCTCAGGTTCTCTCTGATAATCTGAACCTGTCTTTCTGCTTCTTGTAGTATCTCTGGACCAAACATCTGACTTTCTCCTATTTCACTCCAATACAATGGAGTCCTACACTTCCTTCCATACAAAGCCTCAAAAGGTGACATCTTCAGACTTGCCTAATAGCTGTTGTTATAAGAGAACTCGGCATAAGGTAAACTATTATCCCAATTTCTTCCATGTTTCAAAGCATAAGCTCTCAACATATCCTCCAAAATCTGATTGGTCCTTTCTGTCTATCCATCTGTCTGAGGGTGATAGGCAAAACTGAAATTCAGCTTAGTATCTATAGAGTCATGCAACTTCTGCCAAAATCGAGATGTGAACTGAGTACCTCTGTCTGATACTATCTTCTTAGGCACACCATGCTGACGGACAATGTGAGACATATACAACTCAGCTAGCTTGGCACTGGTATATGTGGTCTTGACTGGAATGAAATGAGCAACCTTAGTCAAGCGATCCACAATAACCCAAATAGAATCATACCCATCTCGAGTACGGGGTAATCCCACTATGAAATCCATGCTAATTTCTTCCCACTTCCATTCAGGTACCTTTAATGGTTGAAGCAATCCTGCTGGCCTCTGATGTTCAGCCTTAACTCTCTGGCACACATCACACAAAGCCACATGAGTACCAACATCTCTCTTCAAACCATACCACCAATACCTTTCTTTCAAATCCTGATACATCTTGGTACTTCCAGGATGAATAGAGTAAGCTGAATCATGTGCTTCTCTTAGTATCTTATCACTGAGTTGTGCCACATCTGGCACACAAATTCTATTCTTGAACCAAATAGTACCATGTGCATCCTCAGTAAAATCAGGGGCTTTTCCAATGGCCATAAGCTCCTTAATTTCCTTTATCTTCTCATCATTAAGCTGACCTTGGCAAATTTCCTGCTCAAGAGTAGACTCAACTTCCATAGTCACTCCTTCTGTATGAGCAACAAATCCAAGGTTCAATCGTGCAAACTCTTCACACAGCTTTTCTGGCATCTGATGAGTCAAGAGGGTATTAGCATGACCCTTCCTGCTCAAAGCATCTGCAACCACATTGGCTTTACCAGGATGGTAGTGTATCTCCAGATCATAATCCTAAATCAATTCTAGCCAACGACGTTGCCTCAAATTCAGATCTTTCTGTGTGAAGATATACTTTAGACTCTTGTGGTCAGTATAGATCTGGCACTTGTTCCCAAGCATATAGTGTCTCCAAATCTTCAATGCATGAATCACTACTGCTAACTCTAGATCATGAGTAGGATAATTCAACTCATGTTTCCTCAACTACTTGGATGCATAAGCAATAACATGTCCCTCTTGCATAAGAACACATCCAAGGCCCTGACGAGAAGCATCGCAGTAGATATCAAAACTCTTATGAATATCAGGCATCACTAACACTGGAGCTGTAGTTAGCCTTTTCTTCAACTCTTCAAAACTAGCTTGACATGCATCTGACCACCTGAATTCTTTTCCTTTCTCTAACAGTGAAGTGAGGGGCTTCACTATTTTAGAGAATCCTTCTATAAATCTCCTGTAGTAACCTGCCAATCCCAGAAAACTCCTGATTTCAGGCACATTCTTCGGTGGCTCCCATTTCAGAACATCTCTAACTTTTCCTGGATCAACTTTTATTCCACCATCTGTAATGACATGACCCAGAAAAGATACTTCCTTCAGCCAAAACTCGCACTTACTGAACTTGGCATAGAGCTGATTTTCTCTGAGCTTCTGCAATACTAGCCTCAAATGTTCCTCATGTTCCTCTTCATTCTTGGAGTAGATCAATATATCATCAATAAATACTACCACGAACTTATCCAAGTACTCCATGAACACCTTGTTCATCAAATACATAAAGTAGGCAGGAGCATTAGTCAAACCAAAAGACATAACCATATACTCATACAAACCATATCTGGTAGTGAAGGCTGTCTTCTGGATATCGGATGGCCTGATCTTCAACTGATGATAGCCTGAACGCAAATCAATCTTGGAGAATACCTTGGCTCCTTTCAACTGATCAAACAGATCCTCGATCCTAGGCAGAGGGTACTTATTCTTGATAGTAACTTCATTCAATGATCTGTAATCAACACACATCCTCTGTGTACCATCCTTCTTCTCAACAAAGATAACCGGTGCTCCCTAAGGCAATGAACTAGGTCATATGAAACCCTTATCCAACAACTCTCTCAGTTGTTTCTTAAGTTCTGCTAGTTCATCAACTGACATTCTGTATGGCCTCTTAGCAATAGGAGCTGTGCCAGGTAGAAGTTCAATGAGGAACTCAATATCTCTATCTGGGGGCAAACCTGGCAAATCATCTGGGAACACATCTGGAAACTCACATACTACTCTGATCTCAGCAACTGTAATACTCTTTACTTGATTCGCATTTGCCCGTAGTGAGTTCAATTGCTTCTGGCTGACCTGAGCAGGGCTTTCAGCTTGAGGCTGCACTACAGCTTGCCTTTGGTCGTTCCTACCAAACAAACGCGGATACTTCTTTGGGCATTTACTAATGATATGTCCCTTTTGCTTACAACATGAACACACCTTGGTACATAGAGCACTTGCACGACTGGGATTACTCTGTGAAGGCTCAAGCGCTTGCTGAACTGATGCTTGACAGTTACCAAGTTGTGGCCGATAGCTGATCTGTGGGGCTTGGGCTTGGTTGGAGGGGCCAAACTTGTGGACTGGATGACTCTGCTCCTCATTCTGCTGAGCAAGACGGAAATGGGTGTTGCGATCGGACTGCATCTGTCTCTGAGAGTTCATCTTCCTCTTCTCCTCCTTTACCTCATATCTCAAATTTTCTAACAAGAGTGCCTTATCGACCAACTGATCAAAAGTAGAGAAGGTATGCACCATCAACATATATCGAATAGGCACGATCAATCCCTCTTGGAAGAGCTCTTGCTTCCTTTCATCCGTAGCCATCTGTTTTGGGGCATAACGAGACAACTGAATGAACTTGTCACGGTACTCAATCACTGACATCCTTCCTTGTTTTAGAATGAGAAACTCTTCCTTCTTATGCTTAATCACACTGAAAGGGATATGATATGAGCAAAATTCATCCTTGAATTCCTTCCAAGTGATGTTACTTGAGTCTTCATGAGCATCAAAATATGCATCCCACCAATCTGAAGCTGCACCTTCTAATCTTCCAGCAGCATATAAGACCATCTCTCTGTCGGTGCACTGAGTAATCAACAACTTCTTCTCCACTATTTTAATCCAATCATCAGCATCGAGAGGATCTACAGAGTGAGAATAGGTAGGTGGGTCATGACTCATGAGATCCCTGTGTTTGTCTCTCGGGGGTGGTGGAGGAGCTATATTCTGATTCAGCTGAACAATGGAGTTGGCCATATTTGTCATCAGTTGAGTCTAGGCAGCCATAAACTGTTCCAATGCTGAATTTGACATCTGGTTCTTGCTTGAATTAGGCTCCGGATTATTTTCACTGCTTCCAGCACCAGAACAAGCGTTCTCCATCTGCTTGTATAGAAAACAAGAACTTAGAGAGATATAGAAAGATACGGTACTAGTGCCGATGAAACTAAATAAGTAATTTAGAGGAAGAAGAAGAACTAAGATAGATATTCCAACACTAGCACTTGCATGGCCAAAACTCTTTATCCAAATTAACTGACCAATAAAAGAATAGCGTCCATTAAGAACCACTCCATGTTAAGGACAGATCCTGGCTATCTTGGAAAAATGGATATACCTCCTAAACAGAATATCCAAAAATTACAAAACGTTTCCAGAACGTAGATAATAGAATTTTGAATCCAATGCAACTGGAATCAACTCATTTAGAGTTCAGGAACTAAAGATATAAAGAAAACACTCTAGCTGTGTCAGGTGCTCTGAACAGAATCTGTATACTCCAATAAAACGGCCGTATCTCTTTCTCAGAAAATCCAAAAATGGATATCAAATTCTGGAACTAACCCAACTGGTTTCATGTCAATCGGAGTTCTGAAACTTGAGATATGAATTAAACAAGTCGAGTGTGTCAGATTACCAAAACAGATTCTCTTTATCCAACAAAAAGTCATTTATCTCTCTGTCCAATAATCCAAAAATCGTGAAACTTTGCCAGAAAATAACTTATGAAGTTATGTAACTAATCCAACTTGATTTGCATCAATTGGAGTCTTGTAACTCGAGATATGAATTAAACCGTACTGCTGTGTCAGGGGGTGACGAGAATTGATTTGTGCATGAGAGATTAATGATTAGATATGGTAAAGAGGGATTTGGAACTCACCTAGGTACTAAGACTAGGGACAAAGACAAAACCCAACTATCTAATTGTTTAGTTGATTTATTAAGATGTTATTGTGGTCATCTCTCCACAAAACATCACACTTATTACAAAGAGCCAAATCAATCATTTGCACACAACAAGCACAAGGCAAACAATCCTACACAAGAACTAAACATCGACCTCAACGGCGACCCTACTAACGGTGACATGAATTTCGAGGGGATGATTTCCTAAATCCTTGTGTTGAGATAAAGCACGACTGATGGTGTTTCCAAAATATCCATGATTCTGTTGTATCCAACAATTCGAAACTCATTAACTGTGGCATCCAAAATGACTCCATGCTGTTATCTTGCCTTTAGAGAAACGTTAACCAAGAGCTCAAGAAATAACAAAACAAATGTAAAGTTGGATGATGATTAAGATTCAAGGAGAAGGTAAGTCAAGGTTGACGGAAAACAACGAGTTTAGACCAAGATGGAGCGGAAAATGTTGAGCAAGTATAAGAAGGCATTTAGGACCTTAAAAATGACCATTGCTACTCTAGACTTACGTCCTATAGTCAACACAGCTCTGATACCACTTCTGTCACACCCGATTTTGTAAACAAAACCGAATGACTATCATACGTGCGAAAGGATCAAGTTTACACATATATTAGACTTCATCAGTGATATAAAAGACAGTGCAAATGTAAATAATTATTAAATACAACTATTATACTCACAAAAGCGAATTACTAGCAGCGGAATCTTCAAAACTTCTCCACAGGCAGCTGACTGGGGAAACACGTACGCCTAGAAACTCCAAAATACTCCACTGAAACTTCTGTCTAAGCCTGAGCCGCAGATAAAGCAAGGTTGAGTACACTTATGGTTGGTACTCAGCAAATATAGAGCAAAGCATAATGACATGCAAAGGCTTAACAAGAAAATAGTTTGGCTACTAATTAAATTGCTTAAAGCACTTTAGTTGGTCATATTTTATTTTGCAGCATAATTACTAAAGTATAAGTATATACCAACCCAATTAAGCATATGGTAAACCATAAGCATCAGCACCAACATAAACAAACCAATTTAATTCATCTTCCGATATATTAATCATGTGAGGGACCAGGCCGCTCATGACCGCGAGCACGGCTATTGCAATAAATTTTAGACACTCTGCAGAGGTTGTACAGCTTTCCCCACAATTCGTGTTTCCCATGTTGCCTGAGGTCGCGAGCCTCTTCAACACTTCCTTAGGTAAGGGGCTAGGGATTCACTACAAGGCCTTTCCAAAGACTCCCTCTATGTATATGTTTGGCCCCTGACCAAACGGGTAATCGGAAGGCGCACCTTCATTCCCCGCACATCACACACAAACCAAACATCCGCCCAACACACACCTCCAAACACAACATAGAGTTCATCTAGTTACTTAGCCAAGACCAGAGCCTTGTAGTTATTATGGTTGTACGGGAAATCCTGGGTGGTTCTCCATGTTCCAATTAATCAATATGGTCTTGGTTTAACATTCTCATAGTATCATCAATATGGATATATAAGATATATCACAAAATTATTATCTTCACATTTAGTGTAAACCATTCCCAAGTATAGCAACTAAGCAAATGCTACCCAACATTAATATAAAACCCAGGTTGACAAGGCATGATTAAAGAAAACTAGTCATCCTAAATATAGGACCCATCATGATTAAGCATGCAAGCATAGCAAACTACAGTGTATAAGCATGTCATATGGTTATTAGGATGGAAAGTATGATCAAGAATACACTTGCCTTAAATCCAGCTAATAAATGCTATGGCTCAGGGCCTTCTCAACTGAATACTCGATCACAAAGAACGATCCTCGAAAACCATGAACTTTGCACCTCCTATACGCAATCACGGGGGCACATACAAGAAACAGTACAACAAATAAGAAACAGTACACCAAACATGGGCAACAGTACAAAGGAACGGTATAAAGGTATAGGTCAAGTCCTTACAGTCACGTGAGCCGAAGAATCACTCGAATCGGAGTTAAAACGGTCGAGATAGGGCCGAAACAGTGTTCCAGGGACTTAACCACGAAGAATAGGAATTCCAGGGGTTAGATTGAAAGAATTCGAGGGCATATACATAATTATGTAAAAAACTCAGGGTTTAACTCGTAAAATGATAAGGCTGGACGGTGGGTTAGATAAATCAAAAGCTCAAGGGTTAAACTGCAAGAAATAAGGACCTATGTGTAATTACTTTGAACTGACCTTGGACCGCGGGTTGAATACCAAAATCTTCAGGGTCTCTTTAGCAAATTTGGCAGAGCTGACCGGTATTCGACTTATTTGACTTGATCTGATCCGCTGATGGATGATCGGACGGCTCGGGGAGCTCGGAGACGCCGGAGTCGGGGCGGGCGGCGGCGCACGGCGGGGAGCTCGCCGGAGAAGCTCGATCCGGCGCCACAGTGCACGGATTTCGACGATTCTTGGACCAGGACAAAGAGGGGACCACAACAAACTCAACCACGATGCTCTGGACGGTTCTCGATCAACGACGACGACGGCCGACGAGAGGAGGCGGCTCGGGATAGAGAGCACAAGTCCGGTGAGCGAATTCAACGCGGAGAGTGGAAAACCACGAGTTCAGATGGCACGGGTAGCTTCATTACCTCCTTGCGAAGCTCCGCGTCGTGCTCAGAAGGGTCGATCGTCGGTGCCCGAAGAGATCAGCGGCGGCGGGTCTTTGGATGGCAATGGCGGCACGTGCGAGGGCTTCGGTGAGGTGGCGCTAGGGTTTAGGAGCTCTGGGGTCGTGCGGGGGAGGGGGGTGTGGCGGCGCGACCTTTATAGGCTGGGGGGCTTCGGCGTGCGCGCCAAGGAGACCAGGGGCGACGCGGTTGCTCGGGCTCGCCTCGGGTTCGGTCCGGCTCGCGACCGAGTCGGAGGAGGGGGATGACAAGAGGGCCCCGGCTGTCATTGACACAGAGGGAGAGGAGGAGGAGACGGATTCGGAAGAATGCGCCTTCGGCGATGGGGAGAAAGACTGGGCCAGCGCGGTGGAGGATGGGCCGGAGGAGGGGAAACTGGGCCGGGCTGAAAGCGAATGGAACAAGAGTTGATGTGCTTAATTCGGACCAAGTTGTAGTTCAAGGAGCAAACTCAAACTTTTAGAAAAAACAACTAATCTAAAGATCAGTACAAATTCAAATTAATTTTAATCCAATTGAATTGAACTCAAATTAATTTGAGCAACGCATTACAAAATAAAACCAGCACGAGAAATTAACAAAAACTTATTGAGTCTATTAATTAATTATTAAATTAAAATAAACCTCTATAGTTCCAATTGAAACCTAGAAATTTATTAGAGCCTTACATAAATCCTAGAAAAATTCCACAAGTGTTTCTACAATTTCCCGTGATGAAAATTAGGGTGTTACACATGTACTTTGCTGCATTCTCCAGGTCCCCTAGCCACCTATACATAACTATCAAGCATTTCTGCTCGCGCAACAAACATTTCTATGAAAGTCTCTTGCCACTGAATTCCCAATGTGTGCTGAAATGTTGGGAGATTACAATCATTGGTGATGTACGGACTAACTTCAAGTCCAACTGTGCATGGAAGCCTAGAAATGAACTCTATTTTATGCAGTAGTAGGTTAATGAAATAAAGTATATTATTTGTGTACTGTTCCTTGTCAGTGGGAGTTCTTATTGTGAGTTGAACAAAAAAAAAGGATCATCCTCATGGAATAAGATCTGTTGTCACCAGGTGCAAGCCCGTGGTTAACACTGAATGGAATACTTCATTATTCATGGGGCCATTCAATTAGGAACCACCAGAGATAAACGATGGGACAAGTTAGAAACTAACCCTGATGAGAAATTTCTTTACAAAAAATTTCTAAACAACAACAGCAGAGACTATATTTTTTCTTTGAAATGGGAAATTTATTTAATTCAAGAATGTTACATCAAGCAGAGACTGTATAGGCTGCAACAACTGAATAATTTGAAGCTTTCAATAACAGCATTTCCTACAGGTTAACCGCAGGATATGAAAGGGATAGGGATGTAGTGTTGAAAATTTGGAAAAACACAGTAAAACGGCAGAGGTGCTCGGAACATTATTCTAGAAATGATAAAAACACCCCTAAAGTACTTAGTTATCTATAAAGTCATGTAATTTACATGCGGTAATTCATCACAAATGACATCATATATGCATTTGGGCCCCAACCACCCGACATGACCCCACATGTCATTCTCGAGCAAATACATGCTCGTCACATTGGCTCAAAAGCAGTAGCATACATTATTGAATACGAAGCTCCGTGCTAACGTCACAGCTCATTATGATGCTTCAGCGACAGCGCATACACATGCTAATGGCATGGTTAAGTACTTTGTAAAGAAAAGGTAGCCAAGGACTTGAATTGGATTGTTTTTTCCTATGAAATCACAATCCTGCAGCGGTATTCCATAGGAAAGAAATTCATGAATCCTTTGATCTAAACAACTTCTCTCCAAACCTTTCCTCTGATTTCGTTTTATATACTTCTTCTATATCTAAATGAAGTATTTTAGTTCTAGTAATTAGACTACTAGAGCCTTTTTGTCCGAGGTAGTACGCCTGGAAAATGTGGCAATAACTACACTATTCATTTTCCTTTTGTGGAGTCACGCTATGAATCATCACTTTCCTATAAGATGGGGTATACCATTCTGATTTCTGAGGGGATGTTTAATTTTTTGAGATGTGTAAAATTATGAACCACGAATAACAATATTGCTTTAGTAGGGCTGAGAAGTGTCAAGAATCAAAGGAGCACTAGGGCTGTAGGAGAAATAGGTTTATGCAGCACCATCACGTCAACCCCTGTTCTCTCCTCTTCGTACAAGCTGGATGCATATTACACTGCGGTATATCAACTGTCTGCTCGAACACCCTACTTCATCATGACATGATTAATTATGCCAGTGTCCACATAAATGTGAGGAAATTTTGGTGAGCAAATGTTTGTGCTGGAAGAACACCAACTGAGCTCAAGAGATCAAGATGGAAAAGGGTGTGATAAGTAGCTACGACAGGATAACCTACCTGGTCACTGCAACATTAAGTAACCCCCTAGCAACAAAACTGCTGTAAACTAAACTTGTCATTTATAAAAATCTACGAAGCTCAAGGACTGCTATACATAAAGGAAACCATGTGGCGCTTCAATTCACTGATCCTTACGATCAAATTAATATATCCCATGTGGTGCTTCTCTACTGTAGCTAACATTTCTACCATTTTTATTCAGTGTGCATTATGGAATCAGGTTATCAATCCGGGCACCTCCCTATAAAATCTACTACGAAAGGAGCATCAATGGTTTGAGAGGCACGGTACATGAATGAAAATATTAATTGTTGCATAGAACGGACAAACTATGTTGGCTTCTTAGGTCTGGGATGTGTCAAGAATCAAAGGAGCACAATGTCGCTGTATGGAGTCTGATATTAATGCTTGTAACGCTGGCATTCCTCTAGCAGGCTCATTAACAGATGCTTAGAGCCGCCGTTTAGTGATATGTTGCTTGTCCAGTCATTAATGGTAGCAACTAGCAAGTCCATCCCGCGCAGCCATGGTCGCGGTCGAGCAGAGCGACGCAGAACCATCACATCCATCTTTGTCTGTTCTTGGTACCTAATTAAGTAGTATTTAGCTGCAGCAGTCACTACGGGAAACATGCCCTTTGCCGTGTGCCTGAGGCACACGGCAAAGGATAAAAGACCCACGGCAAAGAGCTCATGGCAAAGCACGGCAAAGAGCTCACGGCAAAGCACGGCCGGCAAAGAGTGCCTTTGCCGTGGATCTCTAGTCGGGCACACGACAAAGCTTTGCCGTGCGTCAACTTTGGCCCACGGCAAAACGTGTCCACGTGACGGGAAGGTGCCGGCGTGGCACTCCTTTGCCGTGTGCCTGACGGCTTGGCACACGGCAAAGGACCATGCACACGGCAAAGGCAACATCTTTGTCGTGTGCTAAAGCTATTGAACACGGCAAAGATGCAATCTTTGCCGTGTGTCTTAACTATAGCACACGGCAAAGGGGCCGTAACCCCCCTGTTTTTTTTTCAATTTTTTGGTAAATGGGACCCCAATACAAATCACCGGTAGTATATAATTCACAATAAGCATCACAGGCAGTTTGTAATTCACAATAACCATCACAGGCAGTTTGTAATTCACAATAACCATCACAGGCAGTTTATATAGTCAAATAATCCACATATGCAAATAAACTCAAGTATCGTTCATCCACAACCACTAGTAGTCCATACAAGTCCAAACAAATACATAGAAGTCCATACAAGTCGATAAAAGGTCCATACAAATCCATATAGGTCCATACAAGGGCACAAGTCCAAAGAACTCACATAGACGGCGGTGGGCACGGCGGCGGCGGCCAGGTGGGCGAGCCGTGAGGGTGCTGCGGGTAGGGCGAGCCCTGAGGGGGCTGCGGCCACTGCTGGTACGGTGTGGTGGGAGGCAGCTGCGGCAAGTGCCCGAACCGAATCCACTGAGGCGGCTGAGGCGGCGACATGTCTGGTGCGATGGGCCCATCATTCGACGCCGTCGACTGATTCTACACAAAGGATAAAGCATTCGAACAAAGAGCATTCTAAGTGAATAGGTCCATGTCACTAAGCTTGTTTCGAAGTCATTCTAAATCACTAAGTTTCTTTCTTAGTCATTCTAAGTTATAAGTCACTCTGAGGAAATGAAAATTCAAAAGTTGACAAGTGACTCACAGGAGTAACATTCGCAGGAGGTGGTGGAGCGAATAGCGTTGATGGCGGTGCTTGACCTAACGACGCCCAATACTCTGCAAGTACTGAGCCATGTGATCCATCCTCATCCGATCGGCCTCCTGCTGCCGTAGAAAGTCTGCCTTCAACTTCTCCTCCCGGGCTTGCCACCTCCGCTCCATATCCTCCTCCCGTGCTTTCAACTCTTGCTCCATTCGGGCCTGCAATATTTCATGCCAATGTTACCATACGAAACATACTTAAGCGAATCAATTAACAACAGTTACAACAGAAATTACCTAGAGTGCGTCCATCTGGGCCTATGCAGCGGTCGGCCATGGTCGTATGGGCGGGGCTGAGCTCGTGCTCTGGCTTTAATCTGAGAGAGAGTGGGAGTACTGGCCGTGTCGAGTGTACTGTCGCCCAGCCAGTACCGGTCATGCTTCTTGCCTCCTCCCACCCTCATGATCACTTCTCCATCAAGCTCAGCGGTGGTCGGATCGAAATCCGGCCCATGGACCTCCCTTGCCATCGATGAGTACTCACTGATGCGGCTGTGGACGGTTGGATTGCTGTACGCCTCAGGCGGGTCCTGCGGGTTGAAGGTGACGTCGGACTTCGCCTTACCCTTGTGGGACAAAGCATGCCATGAGCGGGGGGCAAGCCTGGCCACCATGTGCTTGCGACTACAAAAAAGACAGCAAGATGGTTAGAAATTAATCAGAATTGAGCATTTGAATAAAGAAATGAATTCATGTACCCATCTAGCCGCATACTCCTCGGTGTTAAGGTTGCCTTGATGGTGTGGTGCACCTGGCATCTATTATTCGACACATTTGCAGTTCAAATTTACTTTTTCCCAATAAATCCCTTCACCGAAATAAAGTAACTAAATATAGCAAAAGGATCGTGAAATATACTAAATCTTAACATGGGGTACTATGCAAGGTATGTGGATTGCAGAAAAAGTTTGGGGGCCAAAAGTTGGAAAAAATTATTTTGCCGAGTGCCTAAGAAAGACACACGGCAAAGTGAGGAAACACACGGCAAAAGTTCAATTTTGCCGTGTGTCCCTCAGGTTGCACACGGCAAAGAAGGCCGTCAGGTGGCCGTGGATTTACCGTCATCTTTGCCGTGCGCTGGGCGTCAGACACACGGCAAAGGGACTATTTTGCCATGTGGGGCTTCTTTGCCGAGTGCTGCGACTCGAGGCACACGGCAAAGGGCTGTGTTGCCGTGTGCTTGACCTTTGTCGTGGGCCTTTCTTGCGGCACACGGCAAAGAGGGTCGTTGCCGTGTGCCCGAACTTTGGCTCACGGCAAAGGTTGGGGCACACGGCACTGGCCCGATTTCCGGTAGTGAGTTCATCCATATGCAAGAATGCCCTGCCTCTGAATTGGAAATTTTGGTCCTGATAATAATAAGATGTGCTTGTGTTCTGGAATTATTGGTGCTGAAAAATTTGGTCTGATTTTTTTTTATCAGTGGAACATGCAAGGAGGGCAAAGGTAAGGAAATATGATAAAAGATATTTTTATGTTTGTTCTTAAAGCAAGAAGTATCTAATTAAAGACTAGCAAAACTTGGTCTCCATGTAGCAGCAACCCCATGGAACCAACGAAAAAGCCAACTTGAGTTGGCAAACACAATAGCGCTACAAGTATTCATATTTCCATAAACCTCATCATTTTAGCGAATAAATTTTTCCAACTATACAAAGTCTAATAAGAGCATATAATTCAAAAAAAGCACGTGGACTGATATGGCTACGAAAAAAATGATTTTGCTGTTAGCCTGCACCATGGATGCTATGGTTTTTTTCAGCCTCCCATCATTAGACTTTCAGATTTCAGGTTTTCAGGGGATTCTATCGAAAGCGCGATTTACTAGCATACATAGTGCATAGCATGTTCGATAGGGGTATTTTGACATCCAGCCACTCCAACTAATCGGGCAGCCCGACAGCATAGTTATCTACCATTATTTTTTATTTACTTTGTTGTTATTTTCAATGGAATTTGCGTATATACTAACCCGTTTCAGAACAATCGGAGACTCAATTGTTTGGCTGTTAGGGTCGCCGTCTTCTTTTTGTTGCCCTTGGCCAGTCAAATTATTGTTTGTCTTATTATTAGGAGATATCGGTGTTAATCTAGGAAGTCAATTTTGTTATGTTTGAAAAGGATGGATCCGTGCTAATCCAAGCTGTATTATATAGGGGTCATGTGCTGAAGAGGGTCCTGTTCTCAATCGATACTTATCAGCCAAGAAGCAGAGGGCCGGGATTTCCCCCATTGCCTTCCTGCCTCCCGCTACTGTAACCTAACCTTCCAATCCCACTGTCCCATCACGCCTCTAACGTATTAATAGCAGAATAAGCTCGGAGCTGTGAGAAACAGATGTATATCATGCATCTTGAGTTCTGTTTATATGGATACAATACTATAGTAGACCTGAGAGGCATTGGGACACTCTTTCATGCTTGGGGCAGGGAACAGGTAGGCCTGAAAATCCTTGATGAGCTGCGTGAATATTCTGCTCAGGGACATGGCCTGGCTGCAATACATCCGTCCCCACATCTAGACACGCCACTCCCACGCCCAAGACCAGGACGAGGCCAGAGGCTTGGTATCAACTGTGTTCAGAGAAATGACTTGTATCGTTAGTCACACAATATCACACTAATTTTTGAGGAGTAGTGTAAACATGCACGAATTGGAGGAACATTAACTGGTTGAAATTTAATCTTCGGTATGCTCGAAATGATCAAAATGAAGGTCAGGTTACTGAGTTACAGGATTCTTAGCTGGGTTGCTACTAAATTTGCAATGACAATAATAATAACTACAGAAATGGGAAGAATATATCCTACGATCAAAATGGTTTTACCAGCAATTATTAAACCCTAGTAATGTTCGCCATCATTACTTTAAAATTTTGCACATTTATCGCAAGATAATGAACTGATACAAGTAGTGACTGTCGGGATATTACTACCAATCTATGACTTTTGTTTTCTTTTTATTTAACAAACTCACGCGAGTCATCTTAGTTTATTTATCATTCGAATGGGAAGTAGTTGCGACGGACTGCTTCTCATTGCGTGCCCTTCGACACATGCTTGACTAACTGTGGACAAAATTCAATTATCTTTTTCAATTTTACACTGAAAAGAGAGGGGAATAAATTGGCTTATTTTCATTTGAGCAGGACGGGGTCTGCTGTAGCAGTAACTCAACGGAAACACCGCTCACCATCGCTCATGCAGCTATACACCTGCCGCCCACTACTACAAAATACCTCATCCCTATCAGTTCAAAACAGTCATTTTGTGCCCTGGTTTTTTATCTTTTTACGAGTATCCTTGTCGATTGACGAACCGGTAGGATCTAAGGTACCCCTGCATTTTTATAGTCTCGAGAGAGTGAAAAAAAAATCATTGATCTCCAGCGGTTCAGCTTGGCCAGATGGTCTGCAACGGCACCTCCACGAAGGGCACCTGCGGTGCTCCGACGCGACCACTACAACCTTCCTAATCCATGGTTAGGGGAGGCAAGCTAGCAATGTGGCTTTATTTCCTATGTTTATTTGAAATGTTTGTTTGACACAGCAGCACCATGTCACAAGTGAACCCTAACCATCAGGTTGGGAATTGGGGTCAAGAAACACATGATCAAATCCACAACCAGGTGTTCTCATGTTAAAGATAGATGAATTTTTCCTTCAAGGGAATTTCTCATGTTAAAGATAAGAATGTATCATCGATTTGCTTTGTTCATGCAGAGAATACGAGCAGAGCATTCTTGACCTGTTTCCACAACCAGGTGTTGGACAGGCCACAGGCGTTCGTGCAGAAGTGGTTGGAGCACGCATCTGACGCTGGTTTGGGACATTGTGTTATTTAGGTAGTACAAGAACATGATACTGTGCATTTCAACTACTGAGCAGGAATTCGTGGCCAGCCTGGCCATTCGCCGAACTCGATAGTTCTAGGTATACATGACACCCTGCCAGCAGCAGGAGAGAATCCAGATGAATTAAGAAACAAAGTCTGCGTGCACTCCTGGAGGTGTTGATCAAGCACGAACTCGACCACTTGCCCATTTGTCCGGGTTTCATTTTTTATTCAAATTGCTGAACAAGAAAAGAATATTGAAGCAGCTAGGCTGCAGCATGTTCTGTACATATAGGCATATACTCTCTCAGTTCACAAATACAAGCATTTCTAGTTTCTCCCGAGTAAATTTTTTAATATTGATTATCCATATCCCAAAAAACACATAAAGATTGGCAGTAGATTCATGATCAAACAAACTACCTTAATATGTATCTCTTTTATTGTAATTTTATTGTTTTTTTAAATATTATTGGTCAAAGCAGTAAACTGTACTCCCTCTGTCCTGTAATATAAGTTATTCTAGCAATTTTAAGACAAATTAAGAGATAGACCAAAAGACGCATGTACCCTCCAAGACCTTCCCGTTTAGCAACCATAATTAAAGTTGTTCCCTAGATTAAGCATTGGAGAAGTGAATAGAAAAGGTAAGTATGCAGTGAAGAGACAAGAAAAATTAAAATATTTCTTTAATACTTGTCCAAAAGTTTTAGAATGACTTGTACTTGAGGACAAAATTTGAATCCTACAATGCCCTATATTCCAGGACGGAGGGAGTAGACCATTGTGTCAATGTCCTATGATATGCTTATATGTATTTGTGGAAGTTGGGAGTAGTATAGGAAATTAATGTGTCTTGATAGTTCTGTCCGCACGCTATTTCTGTGGAATGTGCTAAATTAGAGGTCCAGCTATTAGTTTCAAGTATAGGAGTACGGTCGGCCCTTTGCCATGTGCATGTCCTTAGAAGTTTCCAGTGGAGGTTGCCGATGGCTATATATATTTCTTACACTTGATGTCCGGTAGAATTGAAAGAAAGATAGAGAAAGCCCTATTCAGTTTTTTTTTCATATTTTCACCACATTTCCTTAGGGATGAAAGGGTCTCGGGAGTTTCTTGTTATCTGCTTCGATGGGTACAACACATCAATATTTGAAGATCAGGCTCACCTCCATGAACAAGCCACAATCTCAGGAAAACTTCTTGTTTTCAGGAGCGATGCTTGAGCTCTTGGTTGTTCTCTCTGAGAAGCTAAGAAGAGTATCAACAATTATGATCGCAATGAAGTTCACTATATATGAAAACGTATTTGGATGAAGATTAGGAGTTACTTTAGTTTATTTATATAATGGCAGGTGGGTAATTTAAACATAGATTTAGGGGTTACTTTAAGTTATTTTCATAATGGCATGGTGGGTAATTTTTTAGAAAACATGATAGAACCAATGGTTATGCTGATTTGAGTCTACAAATTGATGGATAGATGTTTTTTTTAGAATTTCTGGGATTTCTCTCTTTTTATATAGTGTCCACCTAAGATCCTAGGTGGATTTACCTGTAGGCTTTAAAAGGAATCTCCAATTAGTAATAGTAAAATTCTATGTAGAAACTATATGTATATAGTCCATTCTATTTTTCAGAGATAATAAAATACCGATTTTCTACTAAATTAGAACGGGGTATCTTATTATGCTTCTACGAAAATGTCTGAACACTTTTCCTGTTAATGGAGGAATATGAATTGTTTCCTGCAAATTTGCACGAATGTTCCATGGAATTCTTGGGTTCAAAATGTGCAGCATATTCATACACCTTTCGAATGGCTGTGTATTGTTAGTAATTGGTCAAATAATAGACTACAAATGTTTGCTTTATTTTTCTGAAGAAAAATGTCAGGACCTTTGTCTTTCCTTTTTTTTTGTTGTGGTAGTTATATTTATCACGTTATTTTCAGTTATGGCATCAAGAAGCAGCAAATGGGTTTCCTGCAAGCCACGGTTCCTTAGGATTATTCAGCAGGATTTCATGGAGAAGATGGTCTGCAAACTCATCTGGATATATACTATATATGTTTTGCTCACACCACAGGTATCTCATTCAATATTTAGGATTTTTTTTTGCACAAACAGCCTGAACATTTTAATTTCAATAAATGTGCCATTGCAGATGATCCCTGCTAGGTTTGTGAAACAATATGTCACTGAAGAATGCCGAAACCGCCGGATGGCTATCATTGTCAGCCACCATGGAAAGTTTTGGCGAATCGATCTTCAGAATGATCAGTCAGGCGTGTTCTTTGCAGGAGTCTGGTCACAGTTTCTTTCATTTCATGGAATATCTGAAGGTGAAGTTTTACTATTGAGATTTTAAGGGAACATGGTGTTCAAATTCAACGTGTTTGGGTTGAATGGATGCGAGAAAGATTTGAAGAATGACAACACTGACATTCAACATGGTGTTCAAATTCAGCTAAGCTCGGTGGCGGCGGTTGCGGAGGAGCTCCGGTTGAGGGGAAAAGGAGCGGGGTGGCGGCCTTATATAGGTCGGGGGTGCTCCTGGGATGAGAGGCACCGAGTAGGAAAGGCCGGGGATGGAAAGGCGAACGGAGGAAGGCGGAGGCCGGCGATGGAAAGGGTGGCGGCGGCGGGATCTGAATCCCGGTCAGGCGCGGGCGGAGTTGATGAAAGCGGGCCGCAGGCGGGCCGAGCGAGCTGGGCCGGGGGAGGTAGGGTGAATGACGGGGAAAGTCGAGGGGGTTAAGGCGGTCAGAATTGAATGTTCAAGGGGGTGATCTAGACTTATTCGCAGAAAACTCAAATACACTCAAACAAATGCAAATTCAAATGGGATTTCAAATATAAATTCATATCCCACAATTTGAATTGCACACAATCAAAAACATGCACCAGCATGTATGCACGAACAAGTTCCTATTTCTTTTATATCATATTTTATTTAGGACAAAGTTGTAGAACCCTAAGTTGATCATGCTCACATTGAACAAAAATAAATCTAATTTTACTATTATTTTAGTTAACCTATTTCTACGGTGTTACACCCACCCGGACGACCACAACATCTTCCTCACCCGTCACTGCCCGTGCGCAGCCTGCACCGACAAACACGATGGCGGCCAACACAGAAGATGGTATGAACCCTTTTCTACCCTTGTTCTTTTCACAGATCCATCGCACACACACACATGTTTTACCCATCCAATCCCACTAGATTTTGCTGCCAGTGATCCCTAGATTGTTACAAGGGCCACCGTCTTGGATAAAGAAAGAGATCAAGGCCAACTGGCTTGTAAAGCATCTGGTAAGCATCGCCATCTGAGATTTACCTATTGATATTAGAAAATATGGAACATGATAAAAACAAAAATTAAAAAAACAATGCGAATGATATTTTGCTAACATATATCATGCCATCTATGATTTTCATTGACAATATTTGCTTCTTGTTTTGGAGAATCGGAAATCACCTCATATATTTGATACATGTTAACTACTGATAGCGTACACATGAATGCTTCGTCGGAGACAAATCAGTATATTGTGGCACTTAGTGTGGTATATAAAGTGGTTACGTGTATCATTTATTTGTCAATGTATGATATGCTCTTCAAGAATTGTTATCCAGAACATGTGAAAAAGGAATTGATCAGCTTCTGTGATACGGATATCAGTTGTCTAACCGATTCCCTTGCAGTGGGATTCTGCGATGGAATTGGGTTGTCGGGATCCTGCACGATCATGCTCAAGACCTCAATTGGCAGCAGCACCATGTCTTGGCAGGTTCCTGGTGTCAAGCAAAGGAATGGCGGTTACCTCCTTGGATCTGGCTGGAAGAAGTTCAGACAACAGAACCAGCTCAAAGTAGGGGATGTCTGCACCTTCAATATTTGCCAAAACAGTACTGTGGCATGTCATTATAGTACGTGCTTGCATAAGCAAGGATCAAATCATACACCAGTCCATCAGTGTTACCTACCGGCCAGTACTTTTTTTAGCAAATTGGCTTGAGCTGTTGATTGCTTGGCTTCAACACTTCCCCTTTTCTTTTCGTTTTCCTTCCCTCGAAGTAGAGGCCCCAATTTTTGGAACATGTTACCTGTGAAGTCCATTTAATGAGCAATTGATTCCATTGACAAGATTCTTTAAATTTATTATTTTTGCAAGCCTTGTCCATTTAAAGTTGCAAATTTAGTAGGATTTGATAAGGTTAATGAACAAGATGAGCTGCAGAGTTGCACTCCTTAGGCCATCTCCAACCCATGGTGTCTATGGGTGGTGTCTAGATGAGAGATAATAATTAATGTACATGTAGACACTGCCTCTCCCAACCCAGCGGTGGATATGTGGCCGCAAGCCTCAGATTCAGCACGGCGCATGCAACATCGAGGTTGTCGCTGACTCGACCTTTGGGGGCGGCGGCGAGGCATGACGTGGTGCATGAGCAGGGCAGACTGCCGGGGCACGCCGAAGCCCGTCCGTCAACCGCAGCTACGGCTGCGTAGGGGCGCTGCTGCTGGGCCTCCGGCATGGAGGCGGCCGTTCGATGCGCTCGAGCCCCCGGCGGCCAATACGGCACAGGCGCGACGTGCATGGCCAGGAGGGGCAGCACAGGACCCAACGCCATGGTGACGCACTCTGGGACACACAACGAGCTCAGCTCTCTGACAGGGCCGACTCTACACTACCGGAGAAGACGCCATCAGTACTGGGTGATAACCCCCATCGTACCGGGTCCAGAACCGGTACCAAAGGGTGCCTTTGGTACCGGTTGGTGTTACCAACCGGTACCAAAGGGTGTTTTGGTTATTTTTTTAAATGTTTGCTATTTGGGTTATTTATATGTAATTCATCTACGTGTCTATGCGTCATATGTCGTACACGTTCTTTCAAGCAGTAAGATCCAAGTCGTCGCAATTGTCAATTGATTTTGACCTGACTTTGATTGCATTTTACACCAACCGGTACCAAAGGGTGTTTTGGTTATTTTTTTAAACGTTTGCTATTTGGGTTATTTATACGTAATTCGTCTACGTGTCTACGCGTCATATGTCGTACACGTTCTTTCACGCAATAAGATCCAAGTCGTCGCAATTGTCAATTGATTTTGACCTGACTTTGATTGCATTTTTCTCGAACATTCACATATAAACATTGAGATTAGCCAATACAAAAGTTAGAGAAATTAAAAGTTGTTTACAATTAACGATGAGAAGTACTTGAAGAAGGGGTGGAAAGGCCGCGATATATAGAGAGAGAGAGCGTGCCCATCATGGTGGTACTCTCCGTCTGGATTTATAACTTGGTCCATAATAGTTGGTCCGCAATAGCTTTTGCTTTTTCTGTCATTGGGAGCTCTTCATGGTAAAACATCCTCTGCATTAATCACAAATGACATTCATTTCTAAACAATAACTAATAATCATTTCTAAACAATAACTCATACACACTAGATCATACACATTACAGAACAAGTCATATATAAGTATGAATTGTTTTAATTCATAGCATGAGTTCTTTGTTTGTCGCTTTTTTGGGAGAAATAAAGCTATGGTTCCATCGGCAGACATAGTATCCGCATAGATTCGTCCCTTGTTCCTGTCTGGCACACTAAAAGTGGAGAAGAATAAAGTTAGACGTAACAACTATATATTAGTGTGATTTTATGAGATATGCAGGTACACCAACGACATACCGGAAAGTCTGTCTTCACATCCAATTTTTCTTTGAAATTTTCTCGAACATTTGCATGAAAATGTGTCCATGCCATGTCAACCAGGTCTAAAGCTGGTTGGTAATCCCCTTGTGGTTTCCGCATTGAGACCAAGACAAAAATTTGACTGGTGCTTATGATTATGACAAGAAGTATCCAGTGGAAGCTGTAGATATATATACATATATAAATACATGCACAAGTATTGAGAAAAAAGTCTTAAAGTTATACATACATAGAGAGAAGTACTCACTTGAAATTGTATGGCAAAAGAATGTATTGCTTGCTTCTTTGTCTCTCCAGGTACAAGTATATGTTGTCCACTGTGTTTAGTGGCATCTTGGATACAAGTATGGCATTTACCATGCATGGATCCATGAAGCCGACATCATCATACTTCTTTTCGCGGCATGTATGGATCTCCATCCTACATGACAAGAATAGATTGTTATTGTTGCAAATTGTAATTAAGGAAGCAAGTATTGCGAGAATAGATCAGTGAAAAAAACTTACACAACCCAGCAGCTCATCAATGAGAGGTATATGGCATCTTGATGGTACAACATATACACATCCTTGAAATCCAAAATTAAGAGGCTGTGCCCACGGAAGTGATCACGGTCTTGTATCAAAACATTGAGCATCATAGTCTACCCTGTTTGGACACCTTCATGTACCACACATGAAATGGGAACGCTTGAGTAGTTAGTAGCTTCAAAGAAAATGCGGGGCACCATTGGTTTGCCATATCGAAATTTCCAAGTTTTCACTGGTGTTGCCTTAGGAATTTCACTGGTGAGAGGCCCGTTTGGGCGCACAACTTCACAAGTTCTTCGTCGTCATAATCCTGTTGCCCTTGTGTCCTCCTAGCAGAGCTCTGACCGACTTTTTTCTTCTTAGGAGTGGCCGCCTTCTTCCCCGAGGTTCCACTGCTAGCTTGTTTCTGCTGATAAGACTTTGCAAGCTGGCGGTCATAGTCAGATGGTAAGAATCTCTTCTGATTCACCGCACTCATTGTTCTGAAAAAGGTCTTCGATTTTGGATCTATTTTTACTTGCTTCTCTGGCTCATCTGGTTTGAAATGCTCTTTGACCTGTGCTTGGACCGCCAAAGCAGTTTCCTTGTTAGTTTGGTCGTAAGGTAACTTCTTCCTTATGGCGGCCAACTTTTCTTCTTCGGTAGGCTCTTTCTCCACCGTTTGATGTAGCTTTTTCTGGCGAGCAATCCGTTGTGGGGGCACAGCTTGGCGCTTTGGGGGATACCGTGCTGGTGGAGGAGGAGACATGTGTGAGCCAGCATCATCATCCCGACCTGGAGGTGGCAGCTCTGGGTCATCCTCGTCCCTTCTTGAAGGTGACGGTGGCTGCGGGGGATCCCTGGGTGGAGTAGATGATGGCCCTTGACTGCCAAATTTGACGTAATGCTTCTTCCATAGAATGATACTACCATGGGTAGCATCCTCTAACGTTCTTTCTCCGTCGCCACCTTGGATGTCGAGCTCCAAGTCATCATATCCTTCACAAATTTGCTCGACCCCCACCTTGCAGTAGCCACTTGGAATCTGTGCCCCATGAATGGTCTGCCCTTGCTCTACCAGATAAGCCATACCGTAAGCCACCTTAGTGGATAAGTTCTGGCATGGTATACGAAGCTCACATGACGTATGCAGAGTGATTTCGTCCACTGGATAGCGAGCACTCTCGTCCCTGGCATCGGCAGGTGGGATCTCTGTGGCAGCAACACTGCCGCGACGTTGGGAGGGCGGGCTAACACCATAAGCTGATCCAACAGCTGGTACAAATGCTGCTCCCGGCACCGTCCGCCCTTGGCTCAGCAATGTCTGTATCTGTCTAGACACTTCATCTGCGATGCCGGCCCTTGTCTCCCGAAGCTTTCTTGCCAAGGTCTCTACTCTTCTCTCCTGTGCGGCCTTAGAGCGGCTTCGACTCTTGTACATGTCACTGTCCGCAGGGAATGCAACCTTCCACGGGACAATGTCGACACCTCTAGCTCGTCCTGGAGTTCGGGGTTCCCTAGAGCCCTTGTTAACTCGTCGTTTTCTCTGTCGGGAACGAATGTCCCATCAACTTTCTCTTTAAGTACCTTAAGGATAGCACTGGCCGCCTCTTTTAACTCATCGTTATATATAAGCGACCCATCATTAAGATCCAGAGTGCCACCATGAGCGTAGTACCAATGCCTTGATCGCTCGGGCCAATTCATTTTCGCCGGATTCTTCCATCTTATCCCAGATAGGAATTTTCTTCTTATAGCCAGTTGGTCCGAGAGAGTGGAAGTACTGTTTCTTCGCGGCATTGATCCTATTCTGTCGCCGTTCTTTTCACCTAACTCCGACCGCTTGTACTGCACGAACAAATCCCAATGACCCATCAGCTTTGGGTAGTCATCAAAGTTGGGTGTCAGGTTCTTCTCGCCATATTTCTTGTACAAGTTCTTCTTCCATGTTTGAAATGCAGTACACATCATCCTTAGAGCCCAATTTTTGACTCTTTCCTCTGAACCTTCAGGCACTGTGAAACGTTCTTTTAGACTAGCCCATAGCATTTCTTTCTCTGATTGTGGCACATATGAATGATCATCGCGGGATTTCCACCTCTGTAGGCTGATGGGCACGTGGTCTCTCACTAGAACACCACACTGATTGGTCATCTTTGTAGCAGCTTTATCTGGCGCAACTGGCCGACCATCTTCTGCCACATCTGTGATTACAAGTCTGCCCTCTAACTTTTTGGTCGGCCCACGTTTCGTCCACTTCAATGATGAGGACCCAGAAGGCTGTGAGCCTGAGGGCTACACACACGAGAAAGAAATGTATCAAGATTTCATGCTTGAAAATATACATATATATATCATCGATATTGACAATATGTATATATGTATACCTCCTCTGTGTCAACATTTGCAGCAGGTTCTTCCATGCCATCACTAGACATATTGAGGAATTGGCAGCCATCATCACAACGTGCCTCCTCCTCGACCACTTCAAGGAGGTTTGCACATGCACTGCCTTTTGCGATTGCGTCCATCATAAACATTTCGTTCATTTCCTCTTTCGTCATGTTATCCATCTTGGCACCTAAAATTGTATCAAATTCTATCTTGTTCCATTAAATTACACTAATGATAAGACAATTTTGATGATTTTCTATGAAATTCTATCAAATTCTATGAAATTCTATCATATTCTATGAAATTCTATCAAATTCGATCAAATTCTATGAAATTCTATCAAAATTCTATCAATGATCAAATTCTATCAAATTCAACCAAAATCGGACACTTTGCTCGAGACCCTGAATCATAAAATGTCGTATAATCATACAAATTTCATTACACATTCTATCATCTAATAAATAAATGTTTCATATAATCATTCATATAGTCGGACGACCTAGATCACTCCGTCGGCTCTGGGTCACCAGAGACAGCAGGAGGCGGCGGCGTCGGGCGGCTGGCATCTCACCAGGGGCTCGGGGTCAGCGCGCGCGGCATGGATGAGGACCTCGGGGCAGCGGCCAGCGTGGAGGAGAGCTCGGGCGGCGGCACTTGGAGGCACGGAGGTCCGCGCGGCGTGGAGGAGCTCGAGAGGCGGCGGTCGGCGCGGCGTGGAGGAGGAACTCGGGGCGGCAGCACTCAGGGGCGGCGGAGGTCGGCGGCGTGGTCGGGGTGCGGCACTCTCGGCGGCAGTGGAGGTCGGCGGCGTGGCGGCGGAACTCGGGGCGGCGAAACTCGGGGGAGGCGGAGGTCGACTGCGTGGAGGAGGGCTCGGAGACGCCCGTGGCGGCGTGGAGGCCGAGGAAGGGGACGCCGGCGCGGGGTGGAGGCCGAGGAAGGGGACGCCAGCGCGCAGCGGAACGGCGACGACAAGGGCGCGGGTGCGGGACACGACNCGGACGGCAAGGACGAGGGCGGGCGACGGCGCGGGCGCGGGACGGCGTCGACGATGGCACTGGGCGACGACGGCAACGAGGGAGAGGGCGCGGGATGGTGTGCGGCGGAGTTAAGATCGGGAGGAAGAAGAAGGGTGGGGGCGCCCGACCATTTATATGCCACCCCCCCTTTGGTACCGGGTGGTGACATCACCCGATACCAAATCTTTCACCCTTTGGTACCTGGTGATGTCACCACCCGGGACCAAAGGCCCTTTGGTACCAGGTGATGTCACCACCCGGTACCAAAGGGTGTTCGGGCGCCAATTTAGGCGTCATTTCACAACCCTTTGGTGCCGAGTGGTGTCATCTCCCGGTACCAAAAGGGTTCCAATTTTGTTTCCCGCCACATCTTTCATTCTTTTTATCATTTTAGTATATACTCTTTCTTACATTTTTTTTTCTTTTTTGTATATACTATTTAATATTTACAATCTAATAAAATAATACTTGAACATAACGTAGCATAGTAGTTCATCATAATTAGAATTACATAGCATCATGCTTCGACATACATACAACATTATGCTTGAACGGCAATAAATGTTTTCTTTGCAAGAGTGCCTTCATTATGATCGTTGCGAGCGTAAGGAGCATCTTCATTGGCCAACATGATGCTTGTGTCGACCTCCACAATGAACGGAGACACCTCGTCAAACCTATTATAATCATCTTCATCGGTGACGTCTTCGACACCCACGATTTTTCTTTTCCCAGTGAGAACAATGTGTCGTTTTGGATTAAGTTCGAAGTTGTTTATTTGTAGACTCCCCGTCTTGGGTTTGGTAGCCATGTCCTTCACATAAAACACTTGACGCACATCCTTGGCGAGCACGAATAGTTCGTCTACATACCCAATTTTGTTGAGATCCACAGTTGTCATGCCGTACCGGTCTATACTAACACTTCCACTTGTAAGTTTCACCCATTTGCACAGAAAAAGAGGTATTTTCAAAGGTCCATAATCTCTACCTGGCCATAATATGAGTCCCTGTTCCCTTTGTTGTCATAGGCATCTATACCGACACCACTGTTTAGGTTGGTGTTTTTGTCGTCTTGGGCTCTCGTGTAAAATGTATACCCATTTATGTCATAGCCTTGGAACATCGAGAATGAGGATGATGGTCCCCTTGCCAAATACGCCAGCTGTGTATGTATTGTCTCGTTACCCATGAGCTTTTGTCGTAACCAACCAACGAAAGTTTCTATGTGATGGCGTGTAATCCAGTTGTCAGACTTTCTTGGATTTTGGTAGCATATTATAGTTTTGTGCTCCTCGATGTAAGGAGCCACTGTGGTTGATGATTGCAATACAGTGTAATGGGCTTTCATGAATAAATTGTAGTTGCTACACCTTGTTTCTTTCCTTCTTAACGTGCCCTTTCCAAGTAGTCTCCCCTCATGGCGTGACTCAGGTAGCCTAATCGCTTTCAGTTCGGGGATATAGTCAACACAGAATTCAATGACCTCCTCTCTTCTGTATCCCATGGCGATGCATCATTCTGGAAGAGAACAGTTACGAACATATTTCTTTAGAATAGCCATGGGTCTCTCAAAAGGATACATATTGTGTAGGAGTATAGGACCAAGAATACCAATCTCTTTGACAACATGGACCAGGAGATGCGTCATAATATTAAATAAAGACGGAGGAAATATCATCTCAAGGCTAACAAGGCTTTAGGTCACATCATCCTGCAGCTTTGCTAGATTACTGGGATCAATTGCCTTCTGGTCGATTGCATTGAGGAAGGCACATAGCTTCACAATAGTTGTTCGGACATTAACAGGTAGAATTCCCCTCAGCGCCACCAGAAGCAATTGTGTGAGTAGCACATGTCAGTCATTGGACTTGAGGTGTACGAATTTCTTCTCTTTCATATTTATCAGACTCTTTACATTCGATGAGTAGTCGGACGGGACCTTAATACTGTTCAAGCAATCAAACATGCTGGTCTTCTCCTCCTTGCTTAGAGTGTAGCTAGCTGGACGTAAGTTCCAACACTCTTTCTCTCTTTTCTCAGGATGCAGGGGATCTCGCTGTTTCATATGTTTTAGGTCCTGTCGTGCTTCTAGCGTATCTTTTGACTTTCTGTAAGTACCAAGAAACCCTAGCACGTTTACGCAAAGATTTTTGGTCAGGTACATCACATCAATTGCGTGGCGGACATCTAAGACCTCCCAATATGGTAGGTCCCAGAATATTGACTTTTTCTTCCACATGGGCACCTTTCCATTTTCACTTGCCGCTAGCTGGCTGCCACGTCCCTTCCCAAAGACCACCTTCACATCTTTTATCATAGCAAATACATATTTTCCATCCCGATGCCTTGATTTGCTACGAGTTTCCGCCTCAAAATGTTTTCCTTTCTTCCTTAGCGGATGTTTCTTAGAAAGGAATCGACGATGACCCATATACACACACTTTCTACAATGTTTCAGGTAAATGCAGTCGGTGTGTTCTAGGCAATGTGTGCATGCTTTATATCCCTTGTTTGACTGTCCCGACAGGTTACTAAGTGCAGGCCAATCATTGATGGTCACTAACAGTAATTCTCGTTGGTTAAATTCCTCTTGCTTGTGCTCATCCCACGCCTTTACACCATCTTTCCCCCACAACAACAAAAGGTCCTCAATCAATGGCCTTAGATACACATCAATGTCGTTGCCACGCTGCTTTGGCCCTTGGATTAGCATTGGCATCATAATGAACTTCCGCTTCATGCACATCCACGGAGGAAGGTTGTACATACAAAGAGTCACGGGCCAAGTGAAACCAAATCTTATGTTCCTTGCATCTTCTGCGAAGTCTGGGAATGCTCTGTCGATTTTTCTCCATTGTGACCCATATCAGCGGGGTGTCTCAACATATTGTCTTCTCTCCGATCCTCTATGTGCCACCGCATCAATTTAGCATGCTCTTTGTTTCTGAACAAGCGGTTCGGACGTTATATTATAGGGAAATACCACATCACCTTGGTAGGGACTTTCTTCTTGGGGGGCTCTCCCTAACCATCATTAGGGTTATCTCGCCTCATTTTATACCGTGAACAATTGCAAACCGGGCAAGCATCCAAAGTTTCATACTCATTGCCCCGATAAAGGATACAATCATGGGACATGTGTGTATCTTTTGTACTTCCAGTCCTAGAGGGAAAACAATTTTTCTTGCTTCGTATCCTGTTTCGGGCAATGTGTTGCCCTCTGGAAGCATCTTCTTTATCATTTACAATATCTCTCCAAAACCTTTGTCAGACAAGCCATTAGTTGCCTTCTATTGCAACAGTTCCAGTGTGGTACCCAACTTTTCCTGGTCCTCTTTGCAATCTAGGTACAACAATGTTTTGTGGTTCTCCAACAAATGTTTCATCTTCTCCCGCACTTTCGCACTTTCGCAGTTTTTCTCTTCATCATGGATCATGCCACCTAAGGCGTCATCATCCTCATCTTCTGCAACGGCTTCACTCTCGCCCATTGCTGTAGCATCTACAAAGCCACTGTATTGTGCAAAGTCCGGGATGTTTTCATCACCTTCTTCATCACCTTCTTCTAAGAATTTCCCCGCTTTGTCGTGTTTGATCCAACAGATATAGTTAGGCATGAAACCACTCCTAAGCAAGTGTGTGTGAACCACCTTCTTCGAGATGTGATAATCCTTCTCATTCTCACAGACCTTGCTTAGACAGCATATAAAACCCAAGGTCGAGTTAGCCTCTGCCACAATGAGAAATTGGTGAACGCCATTAATAAAGTCAGATGAGCGTCTATCCGCGTTGTCCATTGTCGATTCATCTGTTCACAAGATACAATGAAAAATGATAAGCCTCTAAAAAATATGTAATTCTAAATTTCATGATAAGCCTAAATATAAATATCATTTATGATCTCTAAAAATCCTAGTAACCCTAATTATCAACAGCATTTGAAGCCTCTAAAAAGATGTAATTCTAAAATTCATGATAAGCCTAAATATGAATATCATTTATAATATCTAAAAATCATAATAAGCATAAATAGAAAAATCATTTAAAGTTTCTCCAAATAATCCATCCAAAAATCTAAACAATGTCTGAAAATTTGTGCATCATCTCTACACATGCAACAACTAACTATATAGTGATTCTCTATTACAAATTCATAAAAAAATGAAGATTAAATCTAAAATCTCTTATTTCAATCCATTCCACAAAACACAAATTACTCAAAACATAGAGCATTAAATAGACCATACTAACTGTCAAAAGAGAGAAGATGAAGTTGCTAACCTCCTAGCGGACTTGGTTTGCGAAATCTCCAAAAGTTATGGAAAATTTGGGCATGACCTCCCCCAACCCGAGCTCAATGGAGGATGAAGAAATGAGCCTTGGCTCGGGCCGGGGGAGGAAAAAGACCCTTTTATACGGTGAGCCCCTTTGGTACCGGATGGTAGCACCAACCCGTACCAAAAGGCTCCCATTGGTACCGGTTGGTGTCACCCACCAACCGGTACCTATGAGTGCGCAAAATTTCTAGCCGTTGGACCCGGCACTAATGCTTGCATTGGTACCGGGCCATAAACAACCGGTACCAATGAGAGGTGACCGATAGAGCGTTTTCTGGTAGTGCTATGATTTTTAAGGCCCCAGAGCGAACTGGACATTATGTGCCCTTGAGGCTAATTATTTTTTCATTTGTAATATGATTGATTGAAGATAATAATACGGAGTACTTAAAAATGTATATTCAATACAATATCCATGGTAAAAACTAAAAGAGAAGTAAAATAAAAGTAATATTATCACCTCAAATACTATTTTGGTACCATCTAAGAATTAAATTATGCAGAAAATAAAAAACAGTGGTAATTGCAATTGAAAGTTTAAAACTGAATATTTAGCATCGTAGAACAAAGAGTATCAGCAAACTTTTATGTCAGCATGTTTCAAGTAAACTTACCAAGAAACGTTTCTCGAAACACGAGCTCAGGTTCAGCATGATAAGTATCAACAAGAACAAAAGGGACACAAACTTGTGAAAATTTCAAACTCAAAATGCTCACTATATATAGAGCATGCATGCCAACTAATTAAAATAGTGTAATTGATTTCAGATTGTGCCTAGCTAGACAAACAGGAACATATATATATCTAATAAGTTAGTGCCAAAGCTGCAGCAGTTTTTCTGGGCAGCGATACACGTCTTGTCTATCAAGACAGATAATGTTTTCGCAGCACCATGACCAGTCACGGTTGCGTTTCACATCCCTTAGGAACTCATCAATCCGCATGCTGCTCTCCTTGTTTTGGATCGACAGCGGCTTGCCTTCCACGCGGCCGAAGCTGAAAGCCTCCTTCAACACCGGGTTGCCCTGCACGTGCTTGAGGAAGCCATTGCCGAGGAACTTGCTCAGGAACTTGAGCTGGGCCCGCCTCACCCACGTCGACACCTTGATGCCGTCCTGGGACGTTCCAACTGATGTCGCCGGCGGCTCGTCGTGGTCCAGGAAGGCGGCGATCTGGCCGAACAGCTCCTTCTGCTCGCGGAGCAATGAGTTGTCAGCGCCCTTGCTGGCGGATTCGGCGGCGAGGTCGGACACCTTGGCCACCAGCGCGTCCATGTCCTTGCCCGTAGCGTGCTGCGTCAGGTTCACCTCCACGCACACGGCGAGCGCCTCGCCGGCCGCCATCCGGACCCTGCGGTCATCGGCGTCGAGCATCTCCACGAGGGACGCGATGGCCGCGCTCCAGCCGGTGCGGCCGGCCTTCCGATGCGTGCCGGTGGCGGAGACGACGGTGGTCAGGAGGAACGTCCACGCGGACACGGCCGCGGCCCGCACCGCGGGGCTCGTCTCCGGGGCCCGGATCTTCAGCTTGGCGGATCGCGATCTCACGGGGGGGACGACCAAGCGCCAGATGGCCTCCATCGACCTCCCCGCGCAGCGCGCGCCGGCCAAGGAAGCAGCGGCTAAGCAGTCGATCGCGGCGGCGGCCAGCGTCGGCGGCGCTTCGCCCTGGGCCTGCAGGATCGCCTTGGAGAGCGCCGGGAAGGCCTCGTCCAGGAGCGGCCCGGGCGAGCCGTCGCGGAGGGTGAGGAGCAGCAGGCCGACGGCGCGGTACGCGAGGCGGGCCTCCCTGGGGGTGCCCTTCTTGATGGAGACGCCGGAGAGGGCGAAGATGGTGAGGCACCTCATGTCGAGCTCGTCCAAGGGGAGGTGGCCCTCCTCCAGCTCGCCGACGATCCCCGCCATGGCCGCCTCCCGCGTAGCCGGCGAGCGTGTGATCTTGTACCACCAGTAGCGGTCGTGGCTGTCCTGGAGATCCCGGATGCACGCGTCGACCCGCTCGTACTTGTCGGGCTGCTTAACATTGCGAGCCATGGCCATGGCCCGAGCGGCAGCGGCGGCGGCGTCGTCCAAGATTCGGCGGCTCTTCGTGGATCGTGGTGGAGAAGACGGGAAGTATAGTATATATAGCAATGATTTCAGTTTCAGAGTTGGGTTCGGAGTGGGCCAGGCGCGTGTACGTTTCCACGTCGGCTCAGCCCAGCCCAGTCATATATAGTCTAACAGCCCAGCCCAGTCATCGAGTACGTTTCCACGTAGGGTTCGGACTGAGCTCTCCTTGCATGCGGACACTTGTATTTTCTGC
The DNA here is from genome assembly GCA_004135705.1 of Alloteropsis semialata. Taxonomy (NCBI): domain Eukaryota; kingdom Viridiplantae; phylum Streptophyta; class Magnoliopsida; order Poales; family Poaceae; genus Alloteropsis; species Alloteropsis semialata. The sequence continues at coordinate 14,905,418 of CM014272.1, forward strand.
GTACAAACGAACTCATATTCGTGGTTTAAAAATTCAGACTTTGTTTGCATCACAAAATTGGCAACTAATGCAACCATTTCACCATACATAGTTCACCTGATGCTATCTGTTTCTGTGCACGGCCAATATCTCCCAGCAATAATAAAGTATTGATTTTTCTACTGAATTAGAACTGGGTATCTTATTAGGATGTAAGAACACTTTTCCTGTTAATGTAGGAATATGAATTATTTCCTGAAAATTTGCACGAATGTTTTATTGGATTCCTGGGTTCCAAATGTGTAGCATATTTAGGGCTCTTTGGCACAGCTCGCTTAGGCTCTGGCTCATGCAATGTATACTACTGTAGCAGCAAGCTGGGGGAAGCCAGTTTTCCTGGCTTCACCCTTCCTCAGCTCATTTTCTATCTCGTTTTGTGTTCGGGCTTCGTGCTACAGTGGGAAAAGTAGACTGGCTCTGTGCTACCGTGACCGAATACTGTAGCAGAAAGCTAGAGCCAGAGCCAGAGCCAGAGCGCGAGCTGTGCCAAAAAGGCCCTTATACACCCTTTGAATGGCTCTATTATTATTAGTAATTGGTCAAATAATAAACTCGCCCCTTCGTCCCCCGCATCGCCCCCCGAGGGCGGCTCGGGTGGATCGCCGCTGTATGCCGAGTGCCCGCCACCGCCGCCGCCTCCTTCTCTGGCCCCCGTTTCCCCTCGTCTCCGTCCTTGTAGCCGGTGGCCAGAGGGGCGGGGTCCATCCTCTAGTAAATCTACTACTTTGTTAGGTATTTTTCAATAATTTTTCTTTCCTCCGTAATAATTAGGTTAAGTCTTGAATCGCCCTTTCAATGTTTTCGATCTGGCTTTCTTTTTCGTATTGGATCTCCTTCAGAGGATGTGTCGTTTTCTTCGGAGTTGCTGTGTTCTTCATTGAGGGATTGACGGTCCAAGATCCATGGGAGTCCTCATCGACTGTAGGCCCGCTAGGAAATTGGACCGGCAACTCTGACGGATACAAGAAAGAAGCGTACTGCTTAAGGAAACTAGTCGGTTACTAGGAAACAACCCGGCCTACTCATGTTAGGACTCTGTGTATTGTATCCGACTAGGAGTTTATGTTTCTTGCCTTGTAGACCCTGTCTCCCGAGTATATAAGGTGACACAGGGACCCCTTGTAAAATCATAACCATCAATACGAGAAGATCCACCATACAGGACGTAGGGTATTATGCTCTCTACTAGAGGCGGCCTGAACCTGTCTAAATCGTCTCGCGTTCACCATCGTGCTTCTGGTTCCGGCGAGGCCCTCGCGAAGAACTCGACTACTTAGGGACCCCCTATAGTGGGCTAACCGGTATAAAAAACCGACAGCTGGCACGCCAGGTAGGGGCTCTCGTCGAGTATCATAAAGCAATCTTAATGGCACTAGTCATCATCAACTGCGACGGTGACATGGCATTCGAGAAAGGCGCCACCTTCGTCTTCGGCTCCTGGGTCTGCACGGCGGACGGCGCAGGCAACTTCGACCGCGTCCTCAAGGCGCCGACTCAGGAGAAACTCTCCGACAAGCTCTACGAGATCGCGCCCTTAGTTCTGAATTCAACTCGGACTCGAGACGCTCTGAGTTCGAACTCAACTCGAACTCGGGAATGTCTAGATCCTAGCTCGACTACAACTCAGACTGGGAAGATCCGAGTCGGAACAGGCGATCCGAGTCGATTTTTAAACCATCGGCCACGCCAAAATCCGCAAATTTAAAAATCCAGAGGAGGAGCTCAGCCACTGCCAAGCATGAGGCCGAAACCTCGAGCCAATTCCCTTTTGGACTCGTGGGAACCACCTCTGCTTTCTAGGCAGCGTCTTCAAAACAACTCCGGTCTCTGGTCGAGTTCGATGAATTCCGCCTGGACAGGAAACAACTTGGACACGTCATTACTTCAACCCCTGAAGGACGATCCATGCATTGGCCGGGACGCAAACCAAAGCTTGGAGCAACACCACAGCAGGACTTGGACATGTCCCGCATTATCGCATGCATTGATGCACTCCCGTTTCAACACGGACATCCCCTGGATTCTTCAAGCGGACGCGGCTCAACTGTTCCTGGATTCTTCAAGCATGAGAAGCTATTCACCAGGGCGTCAAGACATAGTGATCATTCGCCAAGAAGAACAAGAAGTCTCCAATGACGAACCAACCATCGAGAATGAGGCTGAGGCCGACCGAAACCGGCGCAGGGAGCGAAACGCTGCTCGCGCAGATCGTCGCCGCTAGATTCGTCGTGGGTTTCCTCTGCAAAATCTCGACGCAAGATTCATGCAAGTTGCCGGGCAAGAAGTCTACACCAACGCCGCAGCCAACATCATGGCTGTCATCACAGAGCTAGGGTAGATGGCCCAAACTCTGAAAATCATGAGGATGAAGATAATGCTTGAAACGGCGGCTGTTCAGCATGACACAATCAACCTTGCTAAGACCATCACTAGGTCCAAAGCACCCAACCACCACGCAAGTAGTCAGCCACCTGATGCTGGCAATCGCAGAAACCGTTCCCACCACCCAGGCAGAGACCAACGCAATCATAACAACGAGGGAGGCATGGTACTCGATGTTGGAGGTAGAAACCACGACGCCAGACCTAGCCACCACGTTGCCCAGCATAGTCACAACGGTGAAGGCGATGGCAGCAGGAACAGGGACGCATACCATGGTCACCACAACGACGACAGAGACCTGCGACACCGCCTGCAGAACAGGGATGCTCGTACTGTCATCTCTGCGCGGGTTCGTGACCGCGAAGAAGATGAACGCCGACGGCGCAAGGAGTCCGATCTGGTCTACGGACCTCCGGGACAGAGTTATCACAACATCCACAAGTATGAAGGATTCCCGGTCTTCTCCAACCGCGTTCGCGCAACCTCCTGGCCCGACAAGTTCAAGCCCGCCCATATCGAAAGATACGACGGGAAGCGTGACCCTTAGCAGTGGCTCCGCATCTACTACTCGGAGATCAAGGCGGCGAGGGGCAACACCGACACCATGTGCACCTACCTTCCGGTAGTCCTTGACCAGGCTCCACTAACCTGGTTAGAAGGGCTAAAACCAAGATCTATCGACTCCTGGGACACGCTCTGCAAAGTCTTCATCAAGAACTTCCAGGGTTCTTGGCAGAAGCCAGGTACTCGCTTCGACCTAGCCTAGTGCAAACAAGGCCAGAACGAGTACCTGCGAAGCTACAACCGGTCTGGGAGAAGCGCTCAACCTGTGTAGGCCTCTCCGATCAAGAGACCATCGACTGCTTCCACGGCGGCCTCACTGATCCCAAGCTCCACCTGGACTTTGGGAGAAACAGGCCAAAAATGCTGGAGCAGATGCGCGAGCGTATTGGTCGATCGGCAGATGTTGAAGACATGCAGCGCAAAAGATTTAACCGAAACAAGTCGGGGGAGACTACAACAACAACAATGACCACAACAAAGGCAAGCAAGTTGAGAACAGCAGCAAACACGACTTCAGTGACAAGAAGCGCAAGCCCGAGGAGACGGTCAACGTTGCGGAGAAGAGCTCTTCTCGCAGGAAGTTTGAGAAGCTACTCGACAAGCAATGCCCTTTCCACAAGGACAAGCACTCGAGTAGGGACTGCTACGGGCTCAAGAAGGCTTTCAAATCTTAAGGTGCTTCCAAGCCCAACAACCCTAATGACAAAGGAGATGGGGGTGACAAAAACACCGGCTACCAACAAGCAGACAAGGTGGTTAACGTCATCTTCGACGAGATCACTCAAGCAGAATCAAAGCGCAAGCAAAAGCTTATCCAGCGCGAAATTGCCTACATTGAGCCGGCCGTCCCCACCTACCTGAAGTGGTCAGAAGTTCCGATTAGATTCTCACGAGACGATCAATGGACCAACATCAAGAACCCGGGCCGGTATCCTCTCGTACTGGATCCGATGGTGGTTGGCGCGTGACTCACAAGGACATTGATCGACGGCGGAAGCAGACTCAACATTCTCTTTGCCAAGACTTTGAGGAAGATAGGATTGGACATCACCAACCTGCTCAAGCCCACTGACTCACCCTTCTACGGCATTGTCCTAGAAAACCATATCGTGCCCCTTGGCCAGGTATCACTTCCAGTAACATTTGGTATCGAGGCAGATTACAGGACCGAGTACATTACTTTCGAGGTCGCCGACTTCGAATCTTCGTACCACGTGATCCTATGAAGACCTGCTCTGGTGAAATTCATGGCGGTTCCACACTAAATCTACCTCATTCTGAAGATGCCAGGCGCCAACGGGATCCTATCCCTAAAGGGCGATTTGAAGACCTCCTATGGGACAACCGCGACATCTTCGCATGGAAGCCATCTGACATGCCGGGAGTCCCAAGGGAGTTGGCTGAGCACAAACTCAATGTCGATCCTGCCGTCAAACCAAAGAAGCAATGCCTACGACGCTACGCCCAGAATAAGAAAGAAGCCATCCGATCGGAGCTGGCGAAATTTCTACCAGTCGGGTTCATTAAAGAGGTGTTCCATACTGACTGGCTTCCTAATCCTGTCGTAGTCGAGCGGGAGGAACCCAGCCATGTATACAAGGTACAGAGGCCAGTCTACTTCAGCAGCGAGGTGCTTACAGAGTCAAAAGTGCGCTACCCCCAGGTCGAGAAGCTACTTTATGCTGTCTTGATCACATCTCACAAGTTGTGCCAGTACTTCGACGTTCACCGAGTTGTTGTAGTCACCTCTTTCACAATTGGTGACATCCTCCACAACCAAGATGCTACAGGGCGAATCTCCAAATGGGCGGTCGAGTTGGGCTCCCTTGCCATCGACTTTGTCCCGTGAGCTACCATCAAATCACAAGCCCTGGTGGATTTCATTGCTAAATGGACAGAGATACAACAAGCAGTGCCCGATGAACCCCTTGAGCATTGGATTATGTACTTTGATGGATCCATGAAGCTTGAAGGAGCCGATGTAGGAGTACTATTCATATCTCCAAAAGGGGATCAGATCAAGTACATGCTCCAGATCCTTTGGAAAACCACCAACAATGAAGCCGAGTACGAAGTTCTACTGCACGGGCTATGCCTGGCTGCTTCCCTTAGCATCAAGCACATGCTGGTCTACGGCGACTCCTCGGTGGTGATCAATCAAGTCAATAAAATTTGGGACTGCATGGAGGTGCACAAACTGAAGAAGCACATCCATAGGCTCGAATTTCATCACGTCCTTAGATACAACAACATGGCTGCTGATGCACCTTCAAAGCTGGGTTCCCACCGAGCGCAAGTACCGGGTGGCGTTTCCGTCCATGAGCTGTTACAACCATCCATCAAGGAGCAGGAAGTACAACCGACTACTACACCCCCTCATCAGCAAGTCATGGTGATTACACCCAAGTGGACAAAGCCCTTCATCGAGTATATCCTACACCCACCAGAGGGAGCCAGAAGATAAGGTGGAAGCCAAGCAAGTCATTAGACGAAGCAAGCACTACATAGTCATTAGACGAAGCAAGCACTACATAGTACTCGGCATCCCTCCAGAAGTCGGATGGGAGATCCTTGAAGAAATCCATGGTGGAATCTATGGCAATCACGCGCTGCCCACCGAACGATTGTTGGCAAGGCCTTCCGGACTGGCTACTATTGGCCATCAGCAGTGGCCGATGCAGAAGAAATCGCGAAGACTTGCCAGGGCTGCCAATTCTTTGCCCGGCAAGCTCACGTACTAGCAACGGTCCTCAACACCATACCACCTTCTTGGCCTTTCGCGTGCTGGCGGCTAGATATGGTTGGACCACTCAAGACTGCGCCAGGAGGTTTCAAATATCTCCATGTGGTGATCAATAAATTTACCAAGTGGATTTAAGTCAAGCCACTAGTCAACGGTACAACAGCAAAGGCGACCGAGTTCATCCAAGACATTTCTCATCGCTTCGGCGTCCCGAATCGTATTATCACTGAGCTTGGCTCCGAATTCATAGGGAGCGAGTTCTTTGATTTCTGCGACAACCTGGGAATCGAAGTCCGCTACGCATCGGTGGCCCATCCATGTGCCAATGGACAAGTTGAGAGAGCTAACGGCCTCATACTCCAAGGACTTAAGCCAAATCTCTATGAACCGCTCAAGAAGTACGGTGGCAAGTGGGTGCAAGAATTGCCAGCCGTGGTATGGGGACTCATAACCCAGCCCAGCAGCGCGACGAGGCAATCACCCTTCTTTCTGGTCTACGGCTCAGAAGCAGTACTCCCGGTGGACATCGAGTACAATGCTCCAAGGATTCAAAACTACTTGGAGGAAGCATCAGAGCAGAGCACAAGACGTGGATATGCTAGAAGAGGCAAGGCTAGCTGTGTTGATCAGAACGTCCAAATACCAGCAAGCGCTCAGAAGGTACCACGATCAAAACATCCAAGTGCGGTCATTCAACATTGGTGATCTGGTCCTTTGGAGAATCCATAGTACAAAAGATCAGCACAAGCTATCCTCACCGTGGGAAGGCCCGTTCATTCTATCCAACGTGACTGGTCCGGGTACTTATCAGCAACAACGAGAAGACAGAACAGAGGTGCCTAATGCATGGAACATTGAGCACTTGCGGCATTTTTACCCTTAAAGAAGTCATTAGAGTGTTTTAAGAGCCAATAAAAAGTCAGTCCTTTCGATGTACTGATATAGGCTTTTTAGCCAAATGATAATAAAGTGTTTATATTCCATTGTCTTCAAGACTGGAATTCGGATACAAATCGCAAAATTTTGAATCATGCCAGGTTGTTCAAAAACAATCCAGAAAGGCTGCATTCAAAAAGCTATCTTCTTTCTGTTTAAAACAGAAGGATCGGGCGCACCTATCTTGAATCTAGTCGGGTTGTTTAAAAACAATCCAGAAAGGCTATATTCAAAAATGCCATCTACTTTCTGTCTCACACAGAGAGATCGGGCGCACACAAACAGATAGATAGATACTTTTGTTAACAAAATATTAAGTATTTACATCTGAATCAGAGTTCATAACAAAGGTTTTCTTACATGAATAAGAGATCCTAGAACTTAAGGTGGGATATTATTTTCTCCGCCGTGTCTTTCTCCTCCTCCATGTAGGTATCATACATGGCCCGAGTACAAGCCGGGTTGATCCGTCCTTCGGTAACGCTCAACGGCTATGAAGGGAACCATTACTGGACAACCCCAAGTACTTGCCTAGTACACGAGCGGGCGATCCACTGGCAATACACCTTCACCTTCCCAAGAGTCGCTCGAAGATGATCAAGGAGAGGAGGAGGGATGCTACCTGCGGGTATTTTGGCATAAATGTCAACCAGTGGAAGAGCAGCTTCTTTCCAAGACTCAATTTCCGCACCACGATGGTTGATCTCTACGCAAAGCACCTGGATCTCTGTCTCTTGGTCGCGGATCTTGGTCATGTCTTGAATAAGTTGTGCATCAGCGTCCTGATGCATCTTTTGCTCTTTAGCAATCTCCGCCATGAAATCCTTCTCCCGCTGCTCCACCAGGCCTGAGCGAACGTGTTGCCGGTAGAACTGATTCTTCATATTGATGAAGTCGGCATTCAAAGCATCAATGCGCCTTTCACTCTCTGCATCCAAAAGATTGTATTATTTTCATTATATGATCAGTGCTAACAACATGGAGAGCTACCCGGCAATCATACCTGAGAGTTTCTGTCGTAACGACTTGTTTCTCTCAAGGACGTCTTCACGCTGGTCCTGGTACAAGTTGATTTTCTTGTAAGCTTCATCTAGCTCAAGGCGCAATTTGGCGCGTTCTTGTTCCCAGACCTCCTACCCCTTGGCTAGATCAGTTGTGCATTTCTCGGCACGGGCAACGGACGCGCCGGCTCTCCGAAGAATCTCATATTTCTGTTGAGATCGTACAAGTACACTGTGCATCCAAGATAAAGGTGGCAGAGTCGATTAAAGTACTAAGGAGATAAGTATATTTATAGTACTGAATTATTTCTACTAACCTCTATGAGCTTGCAGAGTTGTTTATGCATCTCAGCAGCCTTCTCAAGATTTTCCTGGTCAACTTGCGAGTTAAACAAGAAAGCGTTCTCATCCTCGTTTACGTTGACGCCTGGTGTACCGGTGAATATTTGGAACGGCTCTGGTGAATGCTCACGGGGCTTCTTCTTTTCTCAGATGATTTCTTTAATTGTTGCCATCTTCACCAAGCCAGCAGCTGCGTCAAGTTCCTCAGATCGGAGGCTTGCCATCCGGGTACTTTCCGCCGCTTTGGGCCATGCCCCAGCAGCAGAAGTACCCAGAGCGGCTTGCTCCGGAACCTGTGGTGGTGATGTAACACTGCTACATGGTCCTTGGGGGTGGGGCTGTGGAGAAGCTCGAGGGGCTCGGCTCTTCTTCTACTCCTCCTGCTTTGCCATGGACCTCTACGGATAGGTCCACATCCAGAAATTTTGGTAATTCAGCAGGAGCAGGAGTAGGCGGCCGGCTGCACAATGACAGAATATTTCCAATATTCAAATTTCATAAAATAATGCACAAAGCAATTGGCGATTGGTTCTACAAAAGTAGGATCATTTACCTGGTGAACTCCATGTTAAATTCGGGCTCGTTCACATCAAAATTGAACCCTCCAGATGGGATGTCTTGAGGTTCTTGTGATCCTTCTGGACGAGCGGGTTCTTCTTGAGGATGCTGTAACAATAAACTCGGTAAAAGTTAGGAGCAAAGATTTTTGCAAAAAGACAACTAGCATACCTTGGTGGGAGATGGATGCAGCGGGATTCCCATTGGAATCTCTATGTTCGACTCCGCCTCTGCTTCAAGAACAGTCGCTGCCGCAACAAGTGTGGCTACCGGCTTCTCTAGTGAAGGAGATAGGTTCTTCCGGACAGCTCTTTTCTTCTTGGTGACTTGCAGATTGACGATGTCCTCGGAGCAGGGCCTCTTCAATCCGGATCCTCCTTGCCCAAGGATCTTGGGAGGAGGTCGCATTGGTGCACCATCATCTGAGGAAGAGTCATCCTCAATGAACACCTCTTCGATTACTGGTGACACTTGTTTCTTTCCTTTCCCTACCTCATCAGATATCTGCTAGGCTTGTGCAGGCTGGGGTGATCTAGGCAACCCAGATTCACTTTCAGCTACCTCAGGGGGCGAGGAGGCGAATCTGGTCCTCAATTCCTACAAATATCATACAAGAAGATGTTTTAGTTTTGGGAAACAAGACATTCGCACTTCAAAGTAGTTTGCAGGGTTTATTTTATACTTATAGCTACTAGAGGATGGCTAGCGCTTGTACTCGGACGTTCTTGCGTGTCCATGAACAACGCTTGTACTCGGACGGCAACCTCGTCGGAGGAGAGGTCGGCGGAAGAAACCCTGGTGGGGTCATTGCGGCCAGTGTATATTCATAGCCAGCATGAACCCGCTTCTGGCAGGGTTGTACGCGTCAGCGCAGAAATGAGCTGGCTACCCCAATGGCTGTCAGGCCCTTTTCCTTCAGATTGGCGATCATCTTCAACAAGCTGGTTTTCCACATAAAACCACTTGTCATCTTCAGAAATGACGCGACAGGTGACCGGAGTGCTTGGACAGCTTCGAGGGCTGGTTTTCCACATAAAACCACTTGTCTATCCAATGCTTGATGTAGTCGTTCATCTTGAAATCGAATATACACTTTTCATCCCCTGACGGAGTTGAATTCCAGCTCCGACGACTACTTTGTCGGGGGTTGATTTAACACGGAAGAGGAGACGGAAAAGATTGAAATGGGGATCGATTCCCAGGAAGGTTTCGCAAAGATGGATGAAGAGGGAGATTTGGAGGATAGAGTTGGGATTGAGATAAATCAATTCTAATTTATAGAAAGAGAGAAGCCCTCGGAGGAAATCATGAGTGGGCAGGGTGAATCCGCGCTCGTAGAAAGCAACAAAAACCATGATCTCGTGGATCTCTTCAATGGCCAAGGCTTACCGACATCGGTGCGCCAGCAGGATACCGATTTCTCCAGGAGGTAGCCTTGATCCACAACCATTTCATCTGATGCCTTGGATGGCTTCCAGACGAGAGCGGGTGCAGGGGCATTCTTGAACACCGACATGTCTATTATTGGGATTTTTTGTTTCTTCTTGCTTGCCACAGACTTGCTTTCTAAAGGTTTGTTGGATGCTGGCTTCCGACCCATCTTGCCAGACGAGATCTTCGGAATGATTCTCGGTCAGGGCGGGAGTGGATTGGGGATTGCGCGCTGTTGCGGAAGGATTTGAGGATTTCAGTTATGAAAGCGACGACGGCGTGGAGGGGAATACGAAAGGTTCTCCCTTTGTCTTATAAGATTGAAGCGGTAACCCTACGCGTATTTCCTAAAATACGTTTTCCAATATACGCCAACACTTGTGTATTCGCGGTTACAAACCAGATGCATATTTGTGCGGCAATTTCCTAACGAGCTGAGTCATTTTCAGATGAATTTTCATTCTCGGGGGCTGATGCTTAATGGGATTATTTTTCCACATCAAAGAATATACCTATTTCAACAGAAGTCTTTAAGCTTATTGTCATCTGCTTTAAGCTTGGGGGCTGGGGGGGAAATAATATATTTCTTTTGAAAAGTTTTTCATTAAAGACCCTGGAATTGTTTTTAATCCTTGAAAACATTTCTAGGCTCGGGGGCTAGACCCATAATGGGTCCATCTTTTTTCAAAAGCTGGACACCATTATAGTAAATGGGTAAGTTTTTGCATCAACCTTGATACATAAACAAAGGCCTGGGGGCTGACTGCAAAAGAAGTCGGCAAAGGAGCACATCATGTTCACTTCTGGAGGTTTGCAACAAACAAGTCGGATGATGAGAAAACAACTCGGCTGATGGTACAGTTGTTGGTAAACAACCTGGCGAACGTGAAGACATGAAGACGCTCGGGAGCTTGATGGTCCAAGATCCATGGGAGTCCTCATGGGCTGTAGACCCGCTAGGAAATTGGGCTGGCAACTCTAACAGATACAAGAAAGAAGCGTACTTCTTAAGGAAACTAGTCGGTTACTGGGAAACAACCTGGCCTACTCAGGTTAGGACTCTGTATATTGTATCCGACTAGGAGTTTATGTTTCTTGCCTTGTACACCCTGTCTCCCGAGTATATAAGGTGAGGCAGGGACCCCTTGTAAAATCATAACCATCAATACGAGAAGATCCACCATACAGGACGTAGGGTATTACGCTCTCTACTCGAGGCGGTCTGAAACTGTCTAAATCGTCTCGTGTTCACCATCGTGCTTTTGGTTCCGGCGAGGCCCTCACGAACAACTCGACTACTTAGGGACCCCCTATAGTAGGCTAGCCGGTATAAAAAACCGACAGGGATCAAGGTATGTTGCCATAATCCTTTTTGAAGAGGGATTGGATCTGTTTTCCCCTCTGGTGGAAGTGTCTTCCTGGTTGTTGGTGCTACTACTGACGGCGGCGGATCTGCTCTTCTGGCTGCCGTTGGTGATGGCTAACAGCGGCGTCGGATCTTATGTTCGGTTCAACCTTCAGAAGATATGGTCGATGTGCTTTTGGTGTCTTTTACTCCCTACAGTGGTTGAGCATACAACGCCTCTTTTGCGGCCTCCGCGTTTGTGGAATCTTCTGTTGGTGGGGACTGCGGTTCTTGAGTTTGGATTTGGTGCTGTTCCACGACGATGGAGTTTCCCGAAGCAGTGGACGGCGCCGGATCCAAGGAAGACAAAGGGTAGAGATCTAGTGGTGTGTTTCAATGCAATCTTATTTTATGTTGAGGTCTTAGTTGTAAAAGGGGTTATATTTTAATGAAATCTGATCCTTTCTAAACAAATTGTCAAATAATAAACTACAATTGTTTGGTTTATTTTTCTGAAGGAAAATGGCCGGATCTCTGCCTTCCCTGTTTTTCATTTTTTTTGTTATGGTATTTATACATCTCATTATTTTCAGTTATGGCATTAAGAAGCAGCAAAGGACTTTCCTGCAAGCCACAGTTCCTTAGGATTATTCAGCAGGATTTCATGGAGAAGATGGTCTGCAAACTCTTTTCTGGATACTATGTTTTGCTCACACCACGTGTCTCCTTGAATATTTAGGACTTTTTTTCCATAAATAGCACTGAACATTTGAACTTCCTTAAATGTGCCATGACAGATGGTTCCTGCTAGGTTTGTGAAACAATATATCACTGAAGAATGACGGAACGGCCAGATGGCTGTCATTGTAAGCCCCCGTTGCAAGTTTTGGCGAATCAAGCTTCAGAACGATCAGTCAAGCGTGTTCTTTGCTGGAGTCTGGTCACAGTTTCTAGCATTTCATGGAATATATGAAGGTGAAGTATTGATATTGAGATATGAAGGGAACATGGTCTTCAAATTCAAGGTGTTTGGGCTCAATGGATTCCAGAAAGATTTGAAGAACGACAAGATTGTCATTCAACAAATTGAGAATTAGCTTTTGATATATTGATGCCACTAACAGTGGATCCAATTCGATATAAAAAGTTACATATATTTATAATGACATTTTCAAGATTGTGTAAAGCAGGAGACATCTTTTTGCATTAGGAAACGCAAGGCCGATGATGACAGGGCAAGTTTTTTTTTAGGGTTGATGACAGGGCAAATTCTGAAGAAGAAAAGATGCCAAAAAGCTCATGACATCTTTGAACAAGGCATCATCACGGAATGGACTTGATTACCAGATTGGACCACCCTCTTGGATAAAGAAGGAGGTCACCGCCTATATGCTTCAGAGCCTTCTTGTAAGCACAATTGTTCCACAAACCCAACATGCACTATGCATTAACCAGAATAATTACTATTTCAGCAGAAAAACTTGACAGAAATGAAATCTTCTATATCACTTTTTCAAATGCATTTGTGAAAACACTACTACACAAAACACCTTCGGTTCAGTCCTTTAGTCTCGGTACCAATTAGACCCGGGACTAAAAGGAGCATTAGTCCCGGGTCCAACGACCAGAGGAAAGAAAAGACCTTTATTCCCGGTTGGTGGTTCTACCCGAGACTAAAAGCACCCTTTTAGTCCCGGGTGGAGCCACCACCCGGGACTAATGGGTGTTACACCCATTAGTCCCGGGTGGTGGCTCCACCCGGGACTAAAAGGGTGCTTTTAGTCCCGGGTGGAGCAACCCACCGGGACCAAAACCAGAGCGCCACTATATTTTAAGTGCTCGCCTACCGGTGCCCCTCTCTCTCTTCCATTATTTTCTCTCAATCCTCTCTCTTCCTTATCTCTTCCCTCTTCCCCGTTCTTATCTCCACTATGAGAGGCAGGGAGCTTGGCCGCCGGCCGCCGGCTTGGGCGTGGCCAAGGCGCCCCGGCGTGGGCGAGCTTGCCCCCNTTGCCCCCGGCGCGGGCAGCCAAGGCGGGCGGGCGGTGGCGGGGAGCCGGTGAAGGCAGCTGCGCCCTTCCCGCGGGGAGCTAATGGAGGCGCGCGGAGGTGATGGAGGCGGGCGGCGCTGCCTTTGCTGCGGGGCCGCCGCGAACTCTTTCTTTCTTTTACTGTGAGCAACTGAGCATGGAGATACTTGTGTGATCTATTGATTGGATCTTGTCATATTGTTTGAATGATTATTGGGATGGATCGACTCATGAATGATTTCAATAATTTGTGTTCTTTGAATAATTTGTTCTTGAACGGGATTAGATCGAAACGGGGAACGGGAAAAGCTGGGGGGAAACGGGGATCGGCCGGGGGTGGGACGGGACGGGGCTGCTTTTTTTATTTTTTTTGAAATTCTTTTGTCCCGGGTCGGGTTACCAACCGGGACTAAAGGCCACCTTTAGTCCCGGGTATTTACCCGGGACTAAAGACCAGGACCTTTAGTCCCGCCGGCGTAGTCCCGGTTCAACAACCGGGACTAAAGCCAGTTGGGAACCGGGACTAAATGCGACTTCTGTAGTAGTGAAACTATGGTCGGTCTTTGATGTAAAACCAAAAGAAAAGGTGCCCAGAGCATCTCCAACAGATCCCTTTTCCCTTTTCATTTTTTTCTAGCTATAGGAGAATCCCCTTTCACCAATTCAAGATATCGGGGACAGGAGATGTAGCAGACCCCTTTTCCTCTTTTCCCTTTCCATCTCATGTGTCATTGGCTAAATAAATTCTTTTAATTTTTTTATCTTTTTCATCTTATCCATGAGCTTCACCGCCGCAAGAACTCGGCCATCAAATCTTGCCTGTCGTCGTGGCCGTGGCCTGCATCTTCATGGGGATGCACCGACGGGCTTGTGCTGTGGTCGGCCATTCGCAGCTGGGTGGAGTCGTACGTGCAGCTCTACTACCCGGACACCGACACGGTGCAGTCCGACGAGGAGCTCCAAGGGTGGTACCACGAGGCGGTCCACGTGGGGCACGCCGACATCCGGCACGCGCCGTGGTGGCCGACGCTGTCCACGCCGGGGGACCTGGCGTCCATCCTGAGCACGCTCATCTGGCTGGCGTCGGCGCAGCACGCGGCGCTCAACTTCGGGCAGTACCCGCTGGGCGGCTACGTCCCGAACCGGCCCCCGCTGATGCGGCTGCTGCCGGAGCCTGAGCGCGACGCCGCCGAGTACGCGGCGTTCCTGGCGGACCCGCACCGCTTCTTCCTGAATCTTGCCGGGGCGGCGGCGGCGGCGGCGGCGCTCCACCGGCTGCACCTGTGGCCGGTGGCGGCGGCGCTCGGTGGTCGCGGCCGTGATCGGGGCGTCGGCGACGGTCGGCCTGCTCGTGCTCTCGGACGGCGCCAGGAGAGGCCGACGGCTCCGCTGTGCTCCAAGATACGTGCCTGGCAAAGAAATCTGGTGGCTGGGATGAAATAGAAAAGAAGGGGAAAGGAAAGGGGAGAGGAGCAAATCCCCTTTAGAAAGGGGATTGATGGGGAGTTAAAGGGGATTGAGAAAAAATTAAAGGGAAAGGGAAATAAAAAGGAGATCTGTTGGAGAGAGTTTTTTCATCTCAGTCCCCTTTAAGCAGAAATATAGAGAAAGGGGATTCATATTCTCAATCTGTTGGAGATGCTCTAGCATTCATTTTTCATCCACTATGGTCGGTCTTTGATGCCTAACGAAATAACTTGTGGAATCAATGCGATTACAATCTTGCAGTCTCTGCCGGAGAAATTCTGCCACTCAGTTGGGTTCCGGAGAGCCTGCACAATCACCCTCAAGACTGCAACAGACAGCACCAAGTATCACCTTGTTCTTCTAGTATGGAGCGCAAGAACAAGAACCACAGGTCAGGCAGTAATGAACAATCGAGGCACAAAGCACCATGATTTCTTTGAGCAAGGCATCATCATACACGAGATCTGCATATGAGATAGGGCTGACGTCTTGGATAAAGAAAGAGATCAAGGCCTACTCGCTTGTAAAGCATCTTGTAAGCATCGTCATGTGAGATTTACCTATTGGTATTAGAAACTATTTTACATGGTAAAACAAACCTATTTTAAAATTACAATGTGAATGATATTTTGCTAACAAATAGCATGGCATCTGTGATTTTCAGTATTGACAATAGTATTTGCTTCTTATTTTGGAGAATATATAGGAAATAACCATCATATATATTTGATACATGTTAACTACTGATACCATACACATGCATGCTTCACCAGAGGAAACAAAATTAGTATATTTTAGTACTTAGTTTGGCATAGTGCTTAATTTGCACTTGTGTAGCATTTGTCATGTATATGTATGGTATGCTCTTCAAAAATTTCTTATCAAGAACACGTGAAAAGGAATTGATGATCAGCTTCCAAAATTCATCCATACAGTGAGACGAATATCAGTTTGTCTAACCGCCGCTGCTGTTTCTGGCACAGGGATTCTGCGAAGGAATTGGGTTGTGGGGATCCTGCACGATCACGCTCAAGACCTCAATCGACAGCACCATGTCATGGCAGGTTCGTGGTGTCAAGCAAAGGAATGGCAGTTACTTCCTTGGGTCCGGCTGGAAGAAGTTCATCCAGGAGAACCAGCTCAGGGAATGTCTGCACCTTCAATATTGTCAAAACGGTACTGTGGCATGTCGTTATAGCACGTGGATAAGCAAGGACCAAATCGTACACCAGTCCATCAGTGTTACCAACCCGCAAGTACTTTTTCTTAGCAAATTGGCTGGAGCTGTTGATTGCTTGGCTTTAACACTTCCCTCGAAGATGAGGCCCCAATTTTTGGACATGTCCCCAGTGACGTGCGTTTACTAGAATTTATTATTTTTCAAAGCCTTGTCCAATTAAAGTTGGAACATTTTCTAGGCTTTGAAAAAGTCACTACTACACAAACCGGCTATAGTCCCGGTTGGAAACTCCCATTAGTCCCGGGTACCCAACCGGAACTAAAGGTCCCAGCTTTTAGTCCCGGTGGATAAGCCCAACCGGGACCAAATATTTTCTATAAAAATAATAAAAAACACCCCACCACAGGATCTGTCAGTTTGCTCTCTTTCCTTCTCACTATCTTCTCCAACTCTATTTCACAATCCAAAGCAACTCATTCATCACAAAATCAATTCACGTTCCCAATCGTAATCACAAATAAATCACAGAATCAAACACAAAATTTACAAATTCAATCACAAATAAATCACTAATACCAGGACTAAAGGTCCCGGAGCGAAAGCCATTTGTGTAGTAGTGGGTTAAACGACTGATGAGCCAATTAAGTGATGAGCTGCAGAGTCGTGCTCCTTGAAAGCGATGACATCAGGTGTCCCAAAATGTCACAAAGTTTCTGGTACCATAATGGGGTCGAGGAACGGGTATGTGGGACATGGATCGATGCTTTCCAAGTTTGCGGTTTGAGGGTATACCTCTTCGGAACCGTTCCAGGGGTATACCTGTTCAGAACGTTAGTTCGAAACTTGTAAACGAGAACCACGTTAGTTTGGGACGATCCATCCGGGATGGGGTTAACACTTCCAATAATTTGATGTTATATAACAATCTTCTCTTGAAAATCTACTACATTTATTTTGTATATACACTACGGGAAACCGCCCTTTTGCCGAGTGCCTCTGGCACTCGGCAAAGGGCCTAATACCTACGGCAAAGCCTTTGCCGTAGGCCATACTCGGCGAAGAGCACACGGCGAAAAAAGCTACGGCAAAAAGCTCTTTGCCAAGAGTCCTTTGTCGGGCACTCGGCAAATCCTTTGCCTTGTGCTAAAATACACTCGGCAAAGTTTGTTCCCATGAACAGAAACAAATCCAGAAAAATAGCAAAAAAATTTCCAATGTGGAAAATTTGTGCGCTACGTGTCCGGTAGGATTCAAACCCACGACCTCTCCCTCGCGCGTACCCTTCCTACCACCGCACCACACTCTCACTTGTGTCTGGATTCTTTTTTTAATTCCTCGCATATTATACTAAACCGAGTATAAATTGCTTGTTTGAGGCTCTAAACGAATTCAAATTAAAAAGTTGTCAACCACAAAGTTTCAGAACTTTTTGAAATCTACATTTTTTATTTTGGGAGTTTCTCCATCCGAGGTCGTTTACAAAATTTGAATTTCAAATTTGAGAAAATTCAAACTTAATTTTCGTTGACAAGATTATTTCAAATAAAAAGTTGTCAACTACAAAGTTTCATAACTTATTATGATCTCCATCCGAGGTCATTTGAAAAATCCCAAATTTCAAATTAGAGAACTACAAACGTACTTTTCGTAGGCAAAATTAATTTAAATTAGAAAGTTTTAAACTACAAAGTTGTGTAACTTCTGAAGATCTACAATTTTTATGTATGTCATTTGTTCATCTGATATAGTGGTAGTAACATTGTTCACAAATTTTAGATCTCTCTCTTCTAGTTTCAAGAAACTCTATGAGAGATATAGATTTTGCGAACAATGTTACTAGCGTTTTGTCGAATGAAGAAATGACCAAAGTAAAAGTTGTACATCTTGAGAAATTATACAACTTTATAGTTCAAAACTTTTTAACTTGAATTGATTTACTACATCAAAATGTCCTTTGAATTTATCTTTACCGAGTGTTTTATAAAATACACTCGGCAAATACCTTCTTTACCGAGTGTCAAAAAATACACTTGACAAAGATTTTCTTTGCCGAGTGCCAAAAAATTACAATCGGCAACTCGGCAAACAAAATTTTTGCCGATTGTATTTTAAAAAACACTCGGCAAATCCCATTTTTACCGAGTGTATTTTTTGCCGAATATTTTTTTAAAATGCACTCTGCAAACAACTTAGCACTCGGCAAAGATGAGATATCCGGTAGTGATACATATTTTTATTCATAATACATAAGCAAAAGGATGTATATGGAACTAAATTTTATTATTATCCAAGCTTTTACTTCGTTTACTAGTAGAGAACCCGGCTTTAGTCCCGGTTGGTAAGGGGCAAATATCCCTAAAGAGTAAAGACCAACCGGGACTAAGCTCGCGGGAGGGCGGGTGCAGCGCACGGGGCATGGCGTCGTTCTGGTGCTGCATATAGCAGTGACGGCGCCCTGCTGCGCACGTACGGAGGCACGCGGGGCTGCTTCTTGGCGCGGCTTTGGTGGAGGGTGCGGGGCGCAGGTGCCGGGTCTGCGGGGCTGTGGGTTACAGAATTCGCACGTGAACCGTAAAACGGAAAGGAAACAAGGATCGCGATGAAGTGCTTACTTCATGCCAATGATAGACGGCGGCGGCTCGTCGATTGCACAACGGAGAGGGCGTGCGACGAAGCACGACAAGCAGCTTGGCCGGCGCACGGTGTTGGTGGCGCCCCGGCCACGGCTCGAGATGGCTGGACAACAGAGAGGCTTCTTGCGACTCCACAGGAGGCGGCGTCCAGCAAAGCGGCGGCAACACGCTGGGTTAAAAAGAATGCAATCCTGAGGTATTCCCAAACTTTGGGGGTCTCCCTGCAGAGGAGTATATGGTGCACCTTTTCCACGAGGGAGGTGCTCCGTATATATAGGGAGAAAACTTACCATCTTTCCATCCATTAGCAATATGAGACTAATAGATTTAGATGGTTTAACTCCCCTCTGCTAATGGGTTTCAAAATTTCACTACCACTAATGGGGTTGTGAAATTTGGCTCAACTAAGAAGGTGGGATGGATTTAGGATAACACAAGCCCGATTACATGTCAAAGGCTGGCCCAAATAAATTGCTATTTTCGGAATAATTAATTTCCAGGTAATAAATAATTCTAGAAAAGTCTAGAATTCATATTTAAACCATGAAAAATATTCCAAAAATTCCAAAAATCGTGAGAACAATCCCAGTGATAGATTTGGACATGATGAACCCAAATAAAATATTTGGAGTCCACAAAAATATTTCTAGAAGCTTCCAAAAATTGGATTTAGCTCTAGAAAAATAGGAATAAATCTGGAAAATTCCTAAAGGAACCTATTCGGGTTTTTAAAACAAACTCATACATTAAACACTATGAATCTTGGCATAAATACAACACTCACTTTATATTTGATTCTAATCAAATTTTAGGATTTATTAAAAACTCTAAGAAGGCCAAAACTAGGGTGTGACAAAAGACAAGCACAAGGTCTCGTCCAAGACTTGCGATGGTCCTAGAGAGTTCTGTAACACTATATTCTTATATAGGGAAAGAATCATAGGGTCCTAGAGGGTCAAGTAGAGTTGTGATAGTTCGACAATCACTTTAATCTTTTGGAGTTGTGCTTAAAAAATTTACGGTTGGTTTCGCAAAATAAAATTATCTTGTCGGGGTTAATTCAAAGCCGTCATCTTTAGAGCTTTCTACGAGAACCATCTACGTTGTTTTTGAGATGGTGCAACCTCTTTTCGTACTTTCAATATCCTATCAGAGGCTGTTGCGTATAACGCTGGGTATCAGATTCTGACTGTTCATGTGTTTTCCTCTTGTCCTCTGTCTGAATCCATCCAAGGAGGACATGGAGCAGATTTTGCTGGATTGTGTAATCACAAGGAGAGCCTGATGGTGCAGGAAAATCAATTTGATTGGGGCTTCACAAAGGCAGGTGATCGATTTGAACAACGCAGTACCTTGCATACCAATGAGTGGTATATAGTATAGACCCACATGAGTAAAGGATAGTTTAGTAATTTCACTTAGATGGAAACAAAACTGGAGATTAGATATGTAAAAAATATATCAAGGATCAAAATAATTTTTCAAACTATAAATATTACAAT
This sequence comes from Alloteropsis semialata, assembly GCA_004135705.1. Classification (NCBI taxonomy): domain Eukaryota; kingdom Viridiplantae; phylum Streptophyta; class Magnoliopsida; order Poales; family Poaceae; genus Alloteropsis; species Alloteropsis semialata. The sequence continues at coordinate 14,925,571 of CM014272.1, forward strand.
TAGCCATTTACTTTTTCTCAACACATATACTACCATACTACTCATTGTGTACTATCATACTACACATAAAGTCTGTATTAGTCTACATTTAATGTGAACCGTATGATATTTTTATACTAGCTTGTTCCTCTTAGACACGTATATATTAGTATGGATGACCATAAAGAAACTCGGCAATTGAGGTTCGAGCCATCACTACTGCAAAAACCGGCTTTAGTCCCGGTTGGCAACCGCCTTTAGTCCCGGGTTGCCAACCGGGACTACCCAGGCGGGACTAAAAGGTCCGATCTTTAGTCCCGGGTATTTAAAGGCAAGCTTTTGTCCCGGGTGATATAACCACCCGGGACTAAAGAGATTTTCAGAAAAATAAAAAAAAAAGCTCCGAAGCTCCAATCCAAAACCTACGGTTTCCCGCCAAATTAAAATCAAACAAATTTCTATATCACTCCTCAATTTCTCAAGTTCACAGATTTCATGTGAATCACAAAATCGCAATCACTGTATTGAAAATCACAGTCACAGATTTCACAAAGATCATATAATCACATATCACAAAAATCAACAAAATTCATGAATCAACATCACAATTTCTCAATCTCATGTGAATCTCCATTACAGACAAGTAAGAAAAGAATCTCAATCTCACATCAATCTCAATCTCACATGAATCTTCATTTCAGACAAGTAAGAAAAAAAGAAAAAAAATCAACGAAGCCTGCTCACCCGCGCGCCTGCGGCGGCGCGGAGGCCGGCGGCGGCGGCCAGAGGCCCGCGCACCAGGGGCGGCCCGAGG
>CM014272.1:14939022-14983946 GCA_004135705.1 Alloteropsis semialata
GCGCCCTCGCCCTCGCCCACGCCGGCGGCCGGGGCTCCGCGCGCCCGCTCCCACGCCGGCGGAGCTCCCCGGACTTCTCCGTTTCTTCACCAGAGGATAAGGGGAGAGAGGATAAGAGATGAGAAATGAGAGGACGGAGAGGAGCCGGAGGGACTTAGAAAAAAATATAGGACCGGCCAGAGATTTTGTCCCGGGTGGTTGTTTCCACCGGGACTAAAACTCATCCTATAGTCCCGGTGGGTGCTATCACCCGGGAACAAAACTTTTAGTCCGGGGTTGTGGCTTTACCCGAGACTAAAGGTTATTTTTACCCGGGAATAAAAGTTCTTTAGACTACTGTACATTGGAACCGGGACTAAAGCACCTATTAGTCCCGGATCCAAAACTCACCGGGACTAATGTGTTGGACCGAAAGTGTTTTTTGTAGTAGTGCATCAAGTATAGTGGGATTGGATGGGGGAAGAAGATGAGCCAGGTATTGTTGGGGCAGCGGTTGAGAGACAGGATGGGGAAACTCTGTCAAGAGTTTCTAATCATGGTGACAGTGTTTATATTCCATCTTGTTGAAGTGAAGTTTTCTTACTTTAATTTGCTACTCATTATCTCTATATCTCTCTAGATAGAGTGTCATCAACAATGACAATGTGCTACATCGCTAGCTCAGTATTCATTATTTTAGCGTGGCTAACAACTTTTTTATAGCCAATAATATAAGTGTTTGAACACTCGTTGACCTAATTCTCTAACAGGAAAAAGGCCCCACGGACAGGCCTCTAGAGGATTGCAAGAAGCGCAGTCCAAATGCCATCGCCTGGTCTCAACCACATGGGCACATCATGTTACACATGGCCAAATACAAAAGAAACTCGTTTTTGGCAGCTTAACTTTGTTTTGTGCCAATTTAAGAAACAACGGACTTGGGCAAGTTGATGATTCCGCTCATAGTATACTACTGTACAGACCCTCAAATGTACGGTCGCAGACCTCATACAGGCTGATACAAATGACATTCATTGTAGCAGTGGTAGCAAAACAAAAATTCTGATGCCTCTGTGTGACAGATGAAATTCTTACATTTTATACTGTAGTCTCATTCATTGAACATTCATCCCATAGTCCTCGAAGAAATTAACGGTCAAGATCATGCTCACATCATCATTCAGTGAACAAGCATGCTGTGTTAGATCTAATCTAACATTAATATAACTTAATCTATGGGATGACTTAGCCTAGAACATGATCACATGCATCATGATCTATTCATGAAACAACAAGTAATTCTCGGAGCCTTGGGTACCGATTATGAGCTTCTGATGTTGACGTAACTTGTTGTAGATGTAGCAGTGAAGAACTTAATCAGTTGACCAACAGGCGTAGGCTCTCCAATTGATGATTAGGTGCCTTATGTTGGAACGAGCTTCCACCCCATTCAGTGCCCATAGAAATCAGAATTCAAATGCGTTTCTGATAGAAAACACATCCGATGGGTGGCTAGTGACAGAGGTTAGGGTCAACTCATGATTAGCCTCGCTCCCCTTAAATATTTATATAGCACTATGAGGGCTGAGCCGTGTCCTTTCCCAACACATCTCATGCATAGTTTTATCTGTACTTCATTTTGGATATTGATAGTATTTACTTTGTAAGTGATCATAAAAACCTTTTCCCCTGGAAGTATTCATGTGGGTGATTGTTGACGCGGAAAATCGGCGGACGTATCTCCCGCGTGCAGCACACGATGACCGGGGAGATCAGCTTCGCTCCAGTGCCAGTCTACACTCCAGTTCAGGTTCGCGGCGTGCCAGTCAATTTGACCTGAAATTGACAAGGGAATAAAACAGTTAAATTGCTCTATGATTGTGCCGGCTCTATTTCAGACGATGGAGTGACGTCGAATTTTAGCCAAGACCCAATCAGACACGCATCGGCCGATACCGATCGGACCTCAGAATCGGACCTCAATGATGACGTCAATCGGACCGATTAATCGGACCTCAATCAGACACCAAATCGGACCTCAGGATCGGACCAATCAGGATCGGACCTTGATTGATATAACAGACCAGCCTTTGAATAATGAAATAAAGCATAAAACAAGGCCAATATGTAAAATAATGGATCAGCTGTGTCTTGAAACAAGATATTAAATAATCACAGTGTAAGCCGATACATTGTCCATCTTGTCTAATTGCCAGTTTGACTCATCTTGTCGGACCATCTAACCAGCCAATCGGACTATAGCCTTTTCGGGGAAATCTAGCTCCGACGTAGGGAATCTAGATTTCTCCAACTATGATCAGATCAGATAGCTAGATAATCAAACTCGACTTATCAACCTGTCAATTAAACAAGATGCTCGCACAGGTGTTGATCAGATTAAGCAAAATAAGCAAGTAAAACATTAACAGATACGTTCTGATTCTAAGATATGCTACTGAACAATTAAGCAAGATCCAGCTCCGACGTAGGGAATCTACACCATACTTAACGTTCAAATAGCAATAAGGCATAATCTAAGCTTCACTTGACTAATCAAGATGAACCTAGCTCCGACGTAGAGAATCTAGACCAAACATAACAGTCAAAGATTAATCTAAGCGTATTACAAAGATCCAGCTCCGACGTAGGGAATCTACACCAGTGTAATACCCAAAGAACAACTAGATTAAACCACAAGACAAGATCGGACATAGAACGATGCTGTAAGATAAATATTGCTTAAATCGGACCAAGACCTATGCTCAAAGCCGTTGAAGAAGTAGAATTGATTCACATGGCGTAGATCTAAACCAATCTAGCAACTCCAACAAACCGCAAAGACTATCCTTTAGTAACCAAGATTACTCTAGCTCCGACGTAGGGAATCTAGATTAATCTTGATACCTAGCTCCAACGTAGGGAATCTAGGCTTAAAGTATAGTCCGATAAACGATAATCTGTTGAATAATCAATATTGATCTAGCTCCGACGTAGGGAATCTATATCAATCTTGATTATCCAGAGATAAATCGGTTGGACAGTATAAACGAGAAAGGGCGATGCGCCTCAATTCAAAGCCTATACTAGTTCGATAAATTGACTAACTTACTGGTAAGCCGGAGATCAGAACTGATGCAGCCCGTCCACCAATGAGCTTCGTCGGTAACTACTACTAGGGTTTTTGGCGTGAAGCCGGGTTGTATTGATTGTGAGAGTTGTTCTTTACAATTTGCCGTACCCCCTTCTTATATAGGTAAAAGGTTGTACGGTCTTTGACAAATAGAGACTTTGGTACAAAAGACTACGTAACTGTTCTGGAAACTAATAATGTGATATATTCTAATTTCTAGCTTCACGTACACCTTTTATTGGGCCCAATCACGCCTTCCATGCCAGCCTATTTCTCTTTCCATGCATGATCTGGAGTATATAGCCGCATATTCCGTATACACGTACATGCTGATATCTTCCTTCTTGTCTTGTATACGGACTCATTAGCCCTTCAGATTGTGCAGCTCTTTGGATTTCCTTACCTTGTACGTGAGGTTTGCTATATATATATCTGACGTTATATATGTGGCCAACTATGTCAATCGGCTGTACATGCACGAGAACTCTTATAGCCGATATATGAATCTAGCATCCACGTGTGTATCTCTTCTGCCTCGACCTTGCCTTTGCATCTTCACGTGAGGAGTCCTGGACGTCAAGTTTTCTATCAAAATCTATTAAATAATATTTCTTAATCGGCAAAGCAAGCCGATTTGCCTTCTCGCATAGCAACTGGACTGGACCAATCAATCTCCCTTGACCGATGCACTCTGCCTTGACATATATCCCAGAGTCCGTCGTCTCCAGTTGATGATCAGCTTCCTCCTGTATATGCGTACATCCGACGGTTAGTCGATCACGTCTCCATGTGTACTCAGATACTAGCCGACACGCTCATGCACCGATAATCGTGCTTTTTAGCGTATACATGAGCTGGACTCCGTATAACAAAACTGAACATACGAGGCCAAATGTGCTAACTGGCCGTATATGCAACGGCATCTTTAATTAGTCAATTCTTCAATTGTTGATCTCGTGAATTTGGCAACCATCATTCGTCTTGCTTCTCACTAATGTTTTCTGTCAATGATATTTCTCGGCTGTCCAAATTTTGGTGCAAACACAGGCCCCCCTAGTTCGGAGTATGAATTCTCATGCTTCGAACTATTTCAACCTGGTGGTCTTCTCCAAAGAGCCGAGAAACCCACTGGCAGCAATGGTGTGTTCTCACCATGTTTCCACAATTTTACCTGTAAAACAGTAAATCTCCAATACATGTGGAAATAAGTTAGTAGCAAATGCATATGTGCATAAATATCATAGTTTTCTCCATTTCGTATTGTTGATCAGGAGACGCTGCAATGCCGATTATATCTCAAGAGTATCAAATCTATAACTGAAATTTCTCTCAAATCTGAATAAAATGGCACTCTACTCATCCATCTATCCCTTTAACCATGGGGCTTACAATTCTCACTAAGTTCTTAAGCATTTACAAAACAGAACAGCTATAGAACTGCTTATCTTTCATTCTTTGACAACTTTCATTCCGGAGTTTTTATTCTGTTATGCCTCGGTTTTGGCGGACACATGTCCGTCGTTTTTATTTCCGGGCTTTTATTCAGGCGGGCATCGGAGTACCCATTGTTTTATTTGGCGGACACGTGTCCGTCTTTTTTCCCAATTTTAGAAAAATGTATCACATAATATTGCAAAGCCAAAGACCGGACCATACGGAGACACAAGTCATATACTTAGATCAAGAAATTATTAGTGATTTATTTTCTTATACATATCATTCCCTCCAATCATCTTAGAGCTATGAGGCTACTTAGGCCTTGGGCCTTTTATTTATTTATTATTAAACTCAGTTCTGGCGGACACGTGCCCGTCGTTTTTATTTCTGAGCCCCTTTTTTTATTTTAGCATAACCTCATATCCCTAATCAAAAAGGAAATGCACACACAAGATATTTTAGTGAATCTTGATCTTGGGTGTATGACTATAATCTACACTAGTGGTCACAACAATTTGACAAAGCTCAATATGACAGCAGGTGATGATTTTTTTTAATTAGAACTTCTCCGAATTTCAAGTATCTTAGAACAACGTCATAGCAAACTCTATCTCTATTCTTATTCTATAATCACCTTTAAACAAAGTCCAAACTTTATGCAACCCACAGGTTTCAAAGATTTCGAGACAAATATTATAACCACTAAATCCAAATCCAAAATAAATCAAAGTTATAGACTAGACACAGATGAAACATAAAGCAGAGCATCTATTCATCATTTCAACAATGGATAAACTAAAACATTCATAGCACACATTTATAGAGTGGAATTACTCTCAAAATTCTAGTTTCAGCATGGAGATATAACGTCAACAGTTTTGTCCTTTTAATATTTTTAATTTGAAAACTCAAAACTGCTGGAGAGGTGAAGATAGAGTTGCGCAAACCTGCTCGATGTTGCGCAACGTGTGTCCGTGGAGAGTTCAGGCCCCCCGAGGCACAACTGATGCAGGAGCTTGAGACGTTTAGTGTGTTCTCTTCAAGGGTCTTCTCCATCATTAGTTCCTCACATATGTATGTACATCCCCCTCATTTTAAGCCGATGAAGATGCTGAGGACTTCTTTCATTATCGGCTGTTGCAATCTGAGGCTGAGACTGGATGTAGCTTGATATCGGTGACTCTTTTCTGATATCTATTCTTTCTCCCCATTGCTGCTTGTATTCTCCTGTAGATGCTTGTTCCTGTAACATAATCTGCTGCTGCTTCTCCACACAGTAACCAATTTGACGTGCCCTGTTGAGACTTGATGACATGGATTGATCCTTATCCAGAATACTAATGCACGACAAACTGGTCTCTAACCTTCTACTTGTTTCAGCTGATAGAGTTTGATTGCATATAAAAACCCAAACCGGCTTAAATGTCCAAGTTGAACCTACACAGTGTAGCTTTGCTGAATAGCGTCAATGAGGTTGTTCAGTTTGTCGATGATTTCGTGTGCAACCCTCTAAATCTGGCCATCTCAGCGCATAGCGACTTCGCGGGCCTTTTGACAAGTCCTGCCAGTTCATGGAAGTCTTGGTTAGACCGTACCGGCCGTTTCTTTCGTCATTGCCGGCCAAGTTGGCGAGTATACTACCCATGATCTTGCTCAGTCCGGGTTCGTCGGGCCGTGCATTGCTATCTCGTCCATTGCAATGTCGATGTTTGCCCTCTTCGGTGAGAATCCCTTCGGTGTTGCCGACGTGTCATCTATACCATCGCCGGTCGTGCCATAGATGTGCCTAATCACTCTATGATCTCATATTTAGGCTTCAGGATCATCTGGCGGACTTGTCTTTCTTCAAGGCTCTGTATCATTCTCGCCGATAGGCAATGGGCCGCCGGTGATCATCTTTGCTCTTCTCAAGGCCCTATGGGTACAAGATGATCAGAGAACAGAATAGAGACCGGTGCACTCGTCGATTAATGTGAGGATCTCTCTTTCAACTTCTTTTATGTCTCTGTCAAGTACGATGGCTAGGTGGAAAATATTGAGCCGATCACAGGACCATCTATTACAAATAATCGGCTGTTTCAGATCCATAGCTGTTTTCTTATTCTAAACTCCATATATTAAAATACCACATCGGCTATTAGTTTAATACTTTGGTCCATGTTCAGCCGATGCAATACACAACTGCACTCAACACATCCTGGCTGTGTGTATATCTTTCATCTTCTCTATACCAAAAGCAAAGTATGCAAACTGAGTTCGGTCTCTACCTCTTCCAGTCGTGTGCTCTGGTCCTCACCCTTTTGTCTCAGCAATAAATTTAGTCGATTATGGCTGCATCGACTTTATATTGGCTGATCGAGCCTGTGCCTCCAACTCTTCCATGTTGCATGCGGCAGCTCCACTTGAGTTGGGTGCTTCAACTGAATTAGAAATTAGTCGATACTGGCCCCCCAGCTGATAGCACCTTAGGGCTGTCGACTTGGTCTTTCTAATTTAGCTGACGTACACTTCCCTTTGTATCCATTGACTGTCAGGCTTCTTTTTATGTCTCTGATGCAACATCTCCTACACTACTACATTAATAGGAGCCGATAGATTGCCCTCATCGGCTGTCTACTTAATTCACCTTCGACTTTCTCTTTGTTGACGCCTGGAATACCTGGGTGAATCTGTCGTCAGATAGATGAATAGCTCTGAGGGATGTCACAGGAAGCCATCGTCAAATATGTTGTAGAGGATGAAAACGAGCTTGGCGGCGTGAGGATGTGCACATGATAGTTTCGGGCCCCCCTGACGTGTAGCTGATGCAAGAGCACGAGACGCTGAGCAAGTTCATCCCAAGTATCTTCTTGGAGTTGGTTCCCGCAATGATTTTATAATACGGGATCCGTTCAATTTCACTTTGCCTCGTACTCCCTTTAGCCGATCAGGAATGTCATCGTGAAATAATAAATGGTAATCGGCTATTGGCCAGATAAGGGAATATCTCACATAATCATCATCGGCAAAAAATAGCCGATTCTATCTTCTGATTAGTCGATCTGTGTGAACGCTGGCTTGCTTGACTACCAACCATGTGCTTCTCTTGGACTTCTGAAAGCTTCTGTCTCAACAACAAGTCTTGCTGCAGCTTCTTGTTCAGCATCAGACGACATCTTGGATTTTGTTTCTCGTGTCCCACCAGGCGTGCCAAAAATGTGTTGACGCGGAAAATCGGCGGACGTATCTCCCGCGTGCAGCACACGATGACCGGGGAGATCAGCTTCGCTCCAGTGCCAGTCTACACTCCAGTTCAGGTTCGCGGCGTGCCAGTCAATTTGACCTGAAATTGACAAGGGAATAAAACAGTTAAATTGCTCTATGATTGTGCCGGCTCTATTTCAGACGATGGAGTGACGTCGAATTTTAGCCAAGACCCAATCAGACACGCATCGGCCGATACCGATCGGACCTCAGAATCGGACCTCAATGATGACGTCAATCGGACCGAGTGATCGGACCTCAATCAGACACCAAATCGGACCTCAGGATCGGACCAATCAGGATCGGACCTTGATTGATATAACAGACCAGCCTTTGAATAATGAAATAAAGCATAAAACAAGGCCAATATGTAAAATAATGGATCAGCTGTGTCTTGAAACAAGATATTAAATAATCACAGTGTAAGCCGATACATTGTCCATCTTGTCTAATTTCCAGTTTGACTCATCTTGTCGGACCATCTAACCAGCCAATCGGACTATAGCCTTTTCGGGGAAATCTAGCTCCGACGTAGGGAATCTAGATTTCTCCAACTATGATCAGATCAGATAGCTAGATAATCAAACTCGACTTATCAACCTGTCAATTAAACAAGATGCTCGCACAGGTGTTGATCAGATTAAGCAAAATAAGCAAGTAAAACATTAACAGATACGTTCTGATTCTAAGATATGCTACTGAACAATTAAGCAAGATCCAGCTCCGACGTAGGGAATCTACACCATACTTAACGTTCAAATAGCAATAAGGCATAATCTAAGCTTCACTTGACTAATCAAGATGAACCTAGCTCCGACGTAGAGAATCTAGACCAAACATAACAGTCAAAGATTAATCTAAGCGTATTACAAAGATCCAGCTCCGACGTAGGGAATCTACACCAGTGTAATACCCAAAGAACAACTAGATTAAACCACAAGACAAGATCGGACATAGAACGATGCTGTAAGATAAATATTGCTTAAATCGGACCAAGACCTATGCTCAAAGCCGTTGAAGAAGTAGAATTGATTCACATGGCGTAGATCTAAACCAATCTAGCAACTCCAACAAACCGCAAAAACTATCTTTAGTAACCAAGATTACTCTAGCTCCGACGTAGGGAATCTAGATTAATCTTGATACCTAGCTCCGACGTAGGGAATCTAGGCTTAAAGTATAGTCCGATAAACGATAATCTGTTGAATAATCAATATTGATCTAGCTCCGACGTAGGGAATCTATATCAATCTTGATTATCCAGAGATAAATCGGTTGAACAGTATAAACGAGAAAGGGCGATGCGCCTCAATTCAAAGCCTATACTAGTTCGATAAATTGACTAACTTACTGGTAAGCCGGAGATCAGAACTGATGCAGCCTGTCCACCAATGAGCTTCGTCGGTAACTACTACTAGGGTTTTGGCGTGAAGCCGGGTTGTATTGATTGTGAGAGTTGTTCTTTACAATTTGCCGTACCCCCTTCTTATATAGGTAAAAGGTTGTACGGTCTTTGACAAATAGAGACTTTGGTACAAAAGACTACGTAACTGTTCTGGAAACTAATAATGTGATATATTCTAATTTCTAGCTTCACGTACACCTTTTATTGGGCCCAATCACGCCTTCCATGCCAGCCTATTTCTCTTTCCATGCATGATCTGGAGTATATAGCCGCATATTCCGTATACACGTACATGCTGATATCTTCCTTCTTGTCTTGTATACGGACTCATTAGCCCTTCAGATTGTGCAGCTCTTTGGATTTCCTTACCTTGTACGTGAGGTTTGCTATATATATATCTGACGTTATATATGTGGCCAACTATGTCAATCGGCTGTACATGCACGAGAACTCTTATAGCCGATATATGAATCTAGCATCCACGTGTGTATCTCTTCTGCCTCGACCTTGCCTTTGCATCTTCACGTGAGGAGTCCTGGACGTCAAGTTTTCTATCAAAATCTATTAAATAATATTTCTTAATCGGCAAAGCAAGCCGATTTGCCTTCTCGCATAGCAACTGGACTGGACCAATCAATCTCCCTTGACCGATGCACTCTGCCTTGACATATATCCCAGAGTCCGTCGTCTCCAGTTGATGATCAGCTTCCTCCTGTATATGCGTACATCCGACGGTTAGTCGATCACGTCTCCATGTGTACTCAGATACTAGCCGACACGCTCATGCACCGATAATCGTGCTTTTTAGCGTATACATGAGCTGGACTCCGTATAACAAAACTGAACATACGAGGCCAAATGTGCAAACTGGCCGTATATGCAACGGCATCTTTAATTAGTCAATTCTTCAATTGTTGATCTCGTGAATTTGGCAACCATCATTCGTCTTGCTTCTCACTAATGTTTTCTGTCAATGATATTTCTCGGCTGTCCAAATTTTGGTGCAAACAGTGATGTAAGCTATTATTAATCCACACAAAGCACCTTTACATCTCATTCTCATGGCCGCGTGCGAAGGCTTCGTGTAATATATATAAAGAACCTATGGACAACAGAAGAGGCTCGTTCTTTGGTGACACACTTTCTGTCATGGCACCATGGACTTAACGGTGCGTAGTAATAAAGTGCCAAAAAAATCAATGCCACATGAATGCACTAAGTCCATGCATACAAATAAAAGGGCTTGTTGGAAAGATATGGGAGAAACACGTCCAAGATGGTTGGAAAAACCTTCCAACCATCACTGGGAAGTCGTGTCATTCAGAATGTCATTAGGCCTGATAGGTATCAGGAACAGGTTTAGCATGCTTTCCTAGTTGTGCCCAAGAACTTGGTTTCACCTTTGCTCAGTAGTATTCCACGATAGCATTAGGAAGATTCTCGTTGCATTGTAGTCCCTTTGTCCTCTGTGTTAGATCCCGAGGACCTCTAGCAGTAAATCGGATAGAGAATCTTTGCAATAACTTGAACAAATCATATCTATACATCTAAGAACATGAACTAAAAGTGATAAGAACTAGAAAGGACCTTCTCCCCCTGGTAGGGAACTCCCTCCTTGGGACGTGCTGGATTCGGCCATCGCTGGTTTGTTGGTGCAGATTTGCGCACGGGCAACAACGGTCGGTGTAGAGATCTGCGCACCGGCAGCGACGGTCAGTGTAGTGGACGTCGACGGCGGTAGTGCTTCCCGTCGCTCCAGCGCCCCCTCTCTAGATCGGATTAGGGTTTTGTGGGTGGGGAAAGGCGACTCGCGGTGAACCTCGTACTGCGAGCCGGCGGCCCCCACCCTCTATTTATTATGGCGCTGTGCGACAGGGGCCCACCAACCATGTAGGGTTGGGCGCCCCCGATCAAGGTGCAGATCTAGGGCCCAATGGGGCATTGGGCCCACTGGATGGAGAGATCAACTCTAACATTCTCCCCCTTGATCTCACTTTACAATTTTATCTTTGTACTTTGATTCAAACCATAGTTGTCCCCTCACAGATTAGTCCATAGAGCATGCTACATCGTCACGGTCCATCGCCGATAGATCTAACAGCTACTACACACGTCTCTGTTCAGAAACAAATTCTTTAACTTTGGGCTCTTTATTATCCAGAAATCATAGGCTTTCTCTTAAACCCATGCCGGCTACGTGTTCTCTGAACACATTGGGTGGTAAGCCTTTTGTGAGCGAATCTGCAAGCATTTCCTTTGTGCTTATATGCTCAAGACTAATGGTATGATTCTGGATTCTTTTCTTCACAACATAAAACTTTATGTCAACATGTTTGGCAGCACCACTTGACTTCTTGTTGTGAGCATAAAATATTGCGGGTTCGTTATCACAGTACATCTTGAGTGGCCTTTGAATGTTGTCTACCACTCTTAAACTGGGTATAAATTTCTTTAACCATTCGACCTGCCACGTGGCCTCATAACATGCAACAAACTCAGCATACATTGTCGACGATGCAGTGACAGTTTGTTTGGAGCTTTTCCATGATATAGCTCTCCCTGCGAGAGTGAACACATATCCAGACCTGGACTTTCTATCGTCCGGGTCTCCCGCAAAATCCGCATGAGGCCTTTTGTCTCTAGGGAATCAGATTTTCTATACGTTAGCATGAGGCCTTTTGTGCCTTTGCATATAACTCAAAGCTTTCTTTATCATTATCCAGTGTTCCTGTCCTGGATTACTTTGATATCTGCCAAGAATCCCGGTAACAAACGCTAAGTCAGGGCGTGTACACACTTTAGCATACTGTAAGCTTCCGACAGCTGAAGCATATGGAACCGCTTTCATTTGATCGATCTCATACTGGTTCCTAGGGCATTGATGTTTCCCAAATCTATCACCCTTGACTATTGGAGCAGGTGAAGGCTTACATGCATGCATACTATATTTCTTTAAAATCTTTTCCAAGTATGCCTTCTGTGATAGTCCTAAAACCCCCTTTCTTCTGTCTCGGTGAATTTCAATTCCTAAAACAAAAGAAGCTTCACCAAGATCTTTCATGTCAAAATTTGAGGACAAAAATTTCTTTGTTTCTATAAGTAGATTGACATCACTACTAGCAAGTAAGATATCATCCGCATACAGAATGAGGCAAATAAATTTCCTACTCTTAAACTTTGCATAAATGCAGTTGTGTCCTCATCATTTTCTTTAAACCCAAATTTCCTTATTGTATCATCAAAATTTAAATACCACTGCCTAGGCGGCATCCCATTCATTCTTTTCCATCCACGACAAAACCTTTCGGCTGTGCCATGTAAACATTCTCCTCCAGATCCCCATTGAGGAACGCCGTCTTTACATCCATCTGATGTAACTCTAAATCATAATGTGCCACTAATGCCATTACTATTCTGAAGGAATCCTTACATGAGACTGGAGAAAAGGTCTCATTGTAATCTATCCCTTCTCTTTGTGTAAAACCTTTCGCCACAAGTCGTGCTTTTAACCTATCTATATTCCCTCTAGAGTCACGTTTAATCTTGTAGACCCATTTACAGCCTACTGTTTTGCTCCTTTAGGAATTTCCTCTAAGTCCCAAACTCCATTGGAACTCATTGACCTCATCTCATCTTCCATGGCTTCCAGCCACTTTGATGAGTGAGAACTTCTCATGACTTCTTCAAATGAGGTGGGATCACCCTCCATTTGAATTTTTTCTGTATTAAAAGTTTCATAATCAGCAGATATATCTGATCTTCTAACTCTTTGAGACCTCCTAGGAGGCTCATCAATTGGCACATCTTCTATCTAGGGTTGCTGTGGCTCTGCCTCATGTGTGACATTAGGCTCTATTGGATCCTGAGGGACAGGTTCCTCATTTTCATTTGGTACTGCCACAGGTGAACTCACAACAGGTGCTGTCACCATAGTGTCCTACACTGGCGATGCAGCTACAACAGGTAGAGAGAAGAACGGCTCTTGGATCATTGGAGTAGGCGCAAACACCCGCTTCTCCTCAAGGCTGATCTCTCGAGCTACCATGCTCCCCATGATCATCTGATCCTCTAGGAAAACTGCATATCTCGTCTCTACAAACTTTGTATGTCTGTCAGGATAGTAGAAACAGAAACCTTTTGACTTTTCTGGATAGCCAATGAAATGGCAACTCACTGTTTTGGGATCCAGTTTCCCAGTATTTGGGATAAATACTTTAGCCTCAGCTGGGCTCCCGCACACACGCAAATGGTTTAGTGAGGGCACTCTTCCTGTCCATAGCTCGTATGGTGTTTTCGCCACCGACTTACTTGGTACTCTATTAAGAATATGAATGGCTATTTTCAACGCCTCCATCCGCAAACTCAATGGCAATGTGGAGTAAATCATCATGCTGCGCACCATATCCATAAGGGTACGGTTACGCCTTTCAGCTACTCCATTCTGCTGAGGCTCGCCCTGTGTGGAATACTGGGCAACTATGCCATTTTCCTCTAGGAACCTTGCAAAAGGTCCTAGAACCTGGCCATATGGGGTATGTCGACCATAGTACTCCCCCCATGGTCAGATCTGACTATCTTAATCTTTTTATCATGCTGATTTTCATCTTCAGCCTTAAATACTTTAAATTTATCCAATGATCTTTCTTTAATTGGATAAATATAACCAAAACGGGAGTAATTATCTGTGAATGTTATGAACAAATCAAAACCATCCACGCTTTGCACAGGTAATGGACCACAAATATCTGTGTGGATTATCTCCAAAATCCCTGCGCTTCTTTTGGAACCCTTTTTAATTTGCTTTACATACTTTCCTTTAATACATTGAACGCATTGTTCTAAGCCTAAGAACTCTAATGGAGGCAGAATGTCATTCTTTACTAGTCTCTCTATTCTCCCCTCGAAATATGGCCTAAACGACAGTGCCATAATTTCGACGACGCATGTTGAGTTCTCTTTCTTTTTCTATTCAGTGACGAGGATACATTCACATTCACATTCACATTCATATTCACATCACAGACGAAATTCACATTTTCACGAAGTGATAGTAAATAAAGCTCTTGTTGTTGGAAAGCAACACCAACACAATCATTATCAAACCAAATCTCACATTTGCCATCTCCAAAATGGCATTTATAACCAGTATTATCCAAGCATGAAACACTAATCAAGTTTCTTTGTAACATAGGAACATAAAGTACATCTTTCAATAAAAGAGTGAAGCCATCAGCTAGCTCAAGAGAGGTTGCCAACAGCCTCCACTTCAGCTTGGACTCCATTTGCGACTTTAACGCATCTTTCGCTTCTTTGTGTAGTCCTCGTCGAACGGAATCCCTGTAAACAATTTGCAACATGAATAGTTGCACCTGAGTCAATCCACCAAGTAGACTTTGAATAATTGACATACAAGGATTCATTTACAAATATTATAATGTTCTCACCTCTCTTTTGCATGATGGACTTCAAGAAAGCAGGGCAATCTTTCTTGTAATGTCCCTTTTCCTTGCAGTAGAGGCACTGATCTTTCTCCACTAGGAAGTTCTGAAACTGATAATGTGGCTGCATGGGATGCTTATCCTTTCCCTTAGAGAATGAGCCAGCCTGGTTATTCTTTTTCTTAGCATTTTTCACATAGTTGATGGAATCACCATGTGAAGCCCTTATGCGCTCCTCCTCTTGCACACACATAGCAATGAGCTTCTCCATATCCCAATTCTCGGGAGACATGTTATAGTTAATAACAAACGATTCAAAATCTTTAGGCAAAGAAGCAAAAACCAAATGAATAAGGATCTCATCCTTGAAACCCAAATCCAATGTTTTGAGCTTTGCATTCAGATTGCTCATCTCTAGTATGTGCTCTCTAATACCATTTCCATTATATCTCTGTGTCACTAGCTGCTTAATCAGCTGTGTACCATATATTTTTGAAGAACCAGTGAACTGATTCTGTATTCTCTCTAGGTACTCTGTGACCATGTCACACTCTACGATTGAGCCTACTAGCGCAGACTCAATCGTGTTCTTTAACATAGCCATACATTTCTTGTTGGCATTGGTCCACTTTTTATGATCAAGATCATATGAAAACCTTAAGGGAGCATAGTCCCTCTCTTTCTTTGCCATGCAGCATCATCATCTTTCTCACCCCTCACTGGCTTTGGAGGCTCAGTGGGACGCGGTGTGGTGACAACCCATTCCAGGTCACCCAGAGTGAAGGCCAAGTCAATCTTTTTCCTCCACTCAGAGTAGTTGTATCCTTTGAGAACTGGAATCTCTCTGATATAAGTCATTAGGAAAGAGCCTCCTGAAATCACAATTATGTGAGAACATTGCAATAGCAACAATAAAATGCCAAATTAATATCATACAACTATTTAATGCATTAAATCTAAATCACTATTGGGCAGAAATAGAAATAAACATTAAAATTATAATATTGCTATTAACAACGTTGGTCAGAAAATAACAACATCATAATTAACACATAATATCTTTTAATCATGCTCTTAAAATTTAATTCTCCCGTTGGTTCGAATTAAAATAAAAGAGCACAATTTAAACATTCGCAGCGAAAACATGAAACTTATTCATAAAACATATTTTTCAGAAGCATAATACTTTATTCATTCTCTAAAACAATTATCCCATTGGTTCAAATTGTAATAGAAATAAAACTATACACAAACCGTAACAAAAAAGCTTACGAAAAAGATCGAAAATAAGGCTGGAAGCCTACTGTTCAGCCAGCCGGACCAAAATCAGCTCGGCCGGTCCACTAGCGGCCTTTCAGCCCAGCCCACAGCTGACTAGGCCTAGGGCCCAAAAACCAACGACCGGGCCAACAATTCAGCCCGACGCGGCTGCACAGCTCTCTCCACCCGCACACATCCTGACCGTCCATTGAGATGAACGGCTGCGAGCGAATCTCGGAGGATATAAAATACTGGGAACTCTTTCTCAAACCCAAACCCTAACCCTAGTCATTCTTTCCTCTTTCCAGCAGCCACACAACGCCTTCTTTCTCTCTCCCGGCCAGCACAGAGCTGACCAGCACCTGTTTGCGTGTTCTGCCCCGGGCGCCGCACACCAAGGGCCGCGGGTGCCGCGCGCCGTGCCGTGGCCGCAAGCGTCTCGCCCAGGCCGCGCATCTCGCGTGTGGCTGTGGCCGAGGACAAGCCTGGCTGTTTTCCATTTGTCGTGGCCTATTATCCTTCTTCTTCTTCTTCTTCTTCTTCTTCTTCTTCTTCTTCTTCTTCTTCTTCTTCTTCTTTTGGTTTTCTCAGTAGCGGTACTGTTTGGCCACGAGGGCCTCTTTTGCTCCTTAGGCGGTTCTGGCCGGCCGACCGGTCAGCAGCAGGGCAGAGCGCGCGTCTTGCGCGCCCAGTGGCACCGGTCGCCGCGCCAGCGCCCCTATTTTTTTCTTTTCTTTTCTGTTCCTCCAATGAAAGTGATGAGCTGCTGTACCGCCGCCCTTTGGTTTTTCTCACCGGCGCCGCGTGCTTCCTGCGCGCGGTTCCGTCGAGGAGCGCCACAGGGTGGTCCATGTGGCCGGCGAGTTAGGGTTAGGATTTCCTTTTCCCTTTGTACTTTGCTGATTTGTTGCCAAAACGGTGTTTTCTTGCAGATTTCTCCACTCTTTTCTTTTCGATTCGAAGTGAATCCGACAATTTCTTTCTTTTTCTCATCTCGATCTACTCGCTAGATAGGTGACTGATACCATTGTCAGATCCCGAGGACCTCTAGCAGTAAATCGGATAGAGAATCTTTGCAATAACTTGAACAAATCATATCTATACATCTAAAAACATGAACTAAAAGTGATAAGAACTAGAAAGGACCTTCTCCCCCTGGTAGGGAACTCCCTCCTTGGGACGTGCTGGATTCAGCCATCGCTGGTTCGTTGGTGCAGATCTGCGCACGGGCAACGACGGTCGGTGTAGAGATCTGCGCACCGGCAGCGACGGTCGGTGTAGTGGACGTCGACGGCGGCGGTGCTTCCCGTCGCTCCAGTGCCCCCTCTCTAGATTGGATTAGGGTTTTGTGGGTGGGGAAAGGCGACTCGCGGTGAACCTCGTACTTGAGCCGGCGGCCCCCACCCTCTATTTAATATGGCGCTGTGCGACAGGGGCCCACCAACCATGTAGGGTTGGGCGCCCCCGATCAAGGCGCAGATCTAGGGCCCAATGGGCCGTTGGGCCCACTGGATGGAGAGATCAACTGTGACACTCTGTACCAATTTATCCCACAAGCATGTCTTGTAGGGCCCAATGGGCCGTTGGGCCCACTATTGATCTCATACGCATCTTGTTCGGTGTGATATCATTACTGAACATGTTATTATACAACCCATCTTTGGGTACATTATTCCCAAATCCTAGTCCTAATTCCAAAAAATGTCCATATAATTTTTTTAATTTCAAAATATTCATGTAACTTCTTCAATGTCCTATATTCTACCATAGAAAGCAACTGGAAATGCAGTGTGCTCGGGAAGCAGGACAGAGGTGGACGTATGTGCTCGTACTGCTGCGGGCCGGTCTTTCCAGCTTCCATGACTAGATGCTCATTATTATCATTGGCAGCTCTAATAGTGAGTTGCTAGCGGGAACCTAACAGCTGGATGTTTGAGCTGAGAAGTTAATTCTTCATTAGATACCAGTGTTGGTTCGATTCTTGATACCTCTAGCCTTATGAAAGCAACAAAATTCTACGAGTTCTGTGCACCAAGTCTCTTTAATTTGTTTCCCTCTCTCTAGCTTAGATTATTTTAAGTGACTCTGTATTTACATGATCTCCAAAATTTGAACATCCTTTTTTCAATAGTAGTCCATTTACATCATATCCATCAAGGAAATTTGAATTGTGCAGTTATTAATTACCACATTTAACTAACATCATTTTTGAAGAATAAAATACTACTGGAGAAACCCTCATTCGTACCGGCTCATTCATGCCAGGCATAAACAAGCCACCGTGAAGGGTAGCTCGTGGTGGCCATTCGAGTGCCTAGATTTTTTTTTTGCTATTTTTATTTGTAAATTCCTATGCTGACTATCCTGGCCAGCTTGGATTAGCATCGGTTTCGATGATGACATATTTGTTAAGCTCCCATTTCCCGTCTGCAATAATAACTGTCTCCATTCGCATCAGCTTCGTGGTTTCTATTGCGGCATATGAATGTGGTTTTCACGCAAGTACCAATGAGTGTCTTTTTAGTACTGATATCTTGTCTTCATTTATCATGAAATGTATGACACTTTTTTGACCATTTACAATCTCTAATGCATGTTTTTTGCTGTTTGTGTTTTTATATCATATTTGCAAAAATTTTATGTCATTACATTTCTTTCACATGTCGTAGTTGTGTTCCCGTGTAGCAACCCCTGGCGATGGTTTATAGTCTCATACTGTTGCAATGGTCGATAGAGTAACATTGATTGTAAAGGAGAATACAAAGTTCAACTCCCATGTTTAATTATGTAACATGCAAAGCACCCAATATATAAACTACCATTTTTAAAGGAGGGTCGATTGTTTGTTGTGTGGTGAATTAGCAAAATATACAATTGTGAACTACTGTTTTTAAGTGGACAATGAGACCGAGGGTAAGGAAGAGAGATTTGGTAGTTCATAGAGGAAGCAAGATAACATCGTTCCTTCCATAGGGATGGGAGGTGTCAAGTATCATACGGGACCCGATGTCACAAAAAATTCCTCTGAGTTGACTGTTACCACAGTTTGTTTTCCTCTAGCTACTTCCCTGTGCTGCCGCGCTGGCTGCGGATCAGTACATGTTTCTAGTCATGAAAGCTATCAAGGCTGGTGCGGCATAGGTAGTGGCCCAACGGGGCTGGTAGCCTGCTTATGCAGCACCAGCACGTCAACCTGGTTTTGTTTTGCTCACTGAAGAAGTGTTGAGGAACATGGTTTCACCGTAGCGAGCTATAAGGGAAATGACCCCACCATAAGACACTATATTGAGATTTTGCTCCAAAGATTTTGTTCATTAGGACTATCAAGTTTGTCAAGTGCACATTTATATGTATTTTAGGTGCCAAGGACAAATCCAAACCATGGCGTCCAAATCAAGTAATCTAAGTCATGGTAAGCACTGGAAGGGCTTAAGTTGAATGAATTGGAGATGCCCGCAGAATTTCTACACACCAGATTATCTGGCGAGGAAATGTTCCATCGACGGAGTATTGCCCACATGCAGTAGCTAAAGCATGTAGGTTTGGCCTAGACATTGTGATATTCTACACGGTGGAAGGTCTGGCGATGGACGACAAAGTTCGAAGTGAGTTATGGCATCCACTGGCGGGTTTGAAGTCCCATGTGGCAGCTGGTCCCATGTTACTATCTGTATACAAGGCAAGCATTCAAGCAAAGCTATGTCGATCAAGGTTGCTTGAAAGTTAGGGTTTATACACGGTGGAAGTTCCGATGATGGACGGTACGCAGACTACAACCCCATAGCAATTGCACATAGTTTTGACATGGTTATTAAGAGTGACATGGTATATTAGTTAATATTTTTTTGTTCTTTTGCACTCAAATGATGTCAGTAAAATATGGCTATACTACATTATTCAATATTTCAATTTTCTGACTGTCACTCTATGAGGAATTAGCCCCTCTCCCTATATAATGCCACTGTAAATGTGAGTGATTTTAAAATTTTGTTAGAGAGAGTGACAGATAGAAAGAGGAGAGAGTTGGGGCATAGACCACGCAGAATATTTGATGCTTTCGTCGCGATCGGAGGTCTCGAGAATCAAAGGAGCACCACTTTTCCATGGAACACCTCTAGTTAAATTCCCTAACAACAGAGTTGCCAATATATTATGTTCATCGTGCACTTGGATATGGGCTGTTTCTATCTCAACTAATTGAGTAACGACAATGCATGAACCTATCTTGGAGCATCTCCATCTTGAAATGCTCAATTGGAGGGTGATAGCAGCTAGCGGCATGTCCTGTAACTAATTGTCCTTGTGTACTAAACTCTGGAAAATATCTTGTTTTCAGGAGCGATGCTTGAGCCCTGGGTAGGTTTCTCCCCGAGAAGCTAAAGAACAGTATCAACAATTATGATCGCAATGAGGTTCATTATATATGAAAATATATTTCATTAAAAAGTATCAACTTGCTAATGCATTGTAGGGCTTGCATAATTAAAGTGTCCTACAAGATTCTTGAACATTTATTTAAGAACAAAAAGTAGTTTTTTTTTTGCTATGACAACAACGGATTATGTACTTAATAAACAACAACGTACAGCACATGACATGGCATTCACTTCCCCAAGGGCCACTGTTTTTCCTATGCATTCACTCATCGTCAAGGTAATCTCTCCAGCAAAAGCTTCCTCCTCGTCAAGGTTCATATGTCACTGCAACAGTAGCAGCCGGTCGAATTAATCGGCTTCTGTGCACAGTTATTAAATTGCATGGCACGGCTGCTGCCCTTCAAAGTTTCATGCGCATCCGCGACGGCACCGTGACAGTATCCTCGGTGGCGGATGTTCAGAAACCCCATGGATTCTCTACGAATTGCAATGGCCGATTCATTGCTTCTACTACTACACAGGGCTTATCACAGCCGATTCGGTTGGGCCTATCACAGCCGGTTTTCAAAAGTGGCGCTAATAAAGTGGCGCTGAAAATCGACTTTTCACAGTCAGTTTTTAATCGGCTGTGAAAAATCATTTTCACAACTAGTTTTTTAAATAAACCGGCTGTGAAAAAAATTCAAAAACCAAAATTCAAAAATCAAATAAAAATGTTT
The DNA here is from genome assembly GCA_004135705.1 of Alloteropsis semialata. Classification (NCBI taxonomy): domain Eukaryota; kingdom Viridiplantae; phylum Streptophyta; class Magnoliopsida; order Poales; family Poaceae; genus Alloteropsis; species Alloteropsis semialata. The sequence goes on from CM014272.1 coordinate 14,960,010, forward strand.
AATGGGTGTAAAAAAATCACATGGGAGGCCATCCATGAACCAGGCACCATCATCTCCAACCACACAATTTTTTGAACTTGTTGCATTTTTCATGATTCAAACTCGTGACCTCTGGCTTCGCGTGTAACTCCCCTTACCACTGCACCACACTAGTGCTTGTGACTAAAGTACTGATGCACTCCTCTTATATTAATCATGCCGAATGTTCAAAACAATTCTATAGAGCACACCTTTGATCTCATTAGGATGAAAATGTTGTGGTAGTTTCTTACATTCACTAGTTTCTAGGACAAATATAAAAAAGTAATATAAAATAAAAAATAGTTGTATGAAAATTGATTTTTAAGTGCTGAAATTCATTTAATTCATAGAAAATAGCAAATCATTTCAAAAACTTCCAAAACTCCTCCATGGAAACTTATATGCAGTATAAAACATGTAAAAAATATTTATATATCATTTGAAAAAAATAAGTTTATTATGTACAAATATCAAAGTTTGCCTTAAGATGTATATGAAGTATGAGAAATGTATAGTTTATGAACAATGTATAATCTAATTTTCTTGAAATGCATTGAATTTTTTATGAGAAGGTTATACACCTATAAAAGGACTCTATGACAACTTTTATAATTATTGGACAAGTTTTTCATAGTGCAGGATTAAATACTAAGAATAAGTACCTAAAATTCATTTAATAGTTAGAAAATAGCAAATTATTTCAAAAAAAATCCAAAACTGCTGTAAGGTAACATATAAGTTGTATATAACATATAAAAATTGTGTCCTTGTAATATGAGCAAAAATAACATTTTAAGGAGTGCAATCTAAGCAATGTTGCACTTCTTTAATATTAAACGCTTCAAATCTTTATGATTTTCTAGAGACAACACCTTAGAGTTGAATTTTTTTTGTTGTTCCTTGTGTGCTCCCAGATAAAAAAAATATCAAAAAAATAAAATAAAAATAAAAAAATTATGTACTGTAGCATAGACCGGCTATGAAAATAGAATTTGATTTTCATAGCCGGTTCAAGCCACAAACCGGCTGTGAAAACCGGCCTACTTACTAACCGGCTGTGAAAATATATTAGTGCCACTTTTTGAAAACCGGCTATGAAAATAGTAAGTAGAAAAACCAATTCTTTAGTAGTGTTCCCATGGGCTGTTAGAGACAACTCTGAGAACTGTCTTCAAAAAAAGTCTCCATGCAACAGCAGTACAATAGTGCAACATACTGTACATGATTACTCCAGTAATGAAATAATTTAACAAATTTTATTTTACTGAAGTCAGTAAAGCATTAAATAAATGAATTTGCTATGTAATATTAAATTTTTCTTTAGTGGTAACACTGTGAATGAGAAATTCCCTGTAAATTTGACCTACAGTGATGTCCTAGTGCGGAAGATGTGGTAATAACTACACTATTCAATTTCTTTCATGGAGTCACACGATGAATTAGCACTTCCCTATAAGATGGACGATATTCCATATTTTGCTTTGAACCACAAAGAACAATATTGTTTCTTGCACATATAGGGGGTATGGGAGGTGTCGAGAATCAAAGGAGTGCTACAGATGTATGAAAAACCTGTTAGCTTAAAGTTTTAACTTTTGGCCTTCCTCTATCTACCTGATCGGCAAAACGCTTATGAACTTCTTGTCTTGAAACTATAGAACAGAATAAGTGTATCATCAGAATTACCGAGAGCAAGGCATTTACAGGAAGGAGAAGGGTTAGTTTAGTACTTTATCACTAAGAAATCTGAGCACCCAATGATTATCATTTTGAACCTAGTGATACAATGGCAGTATCGTCGGCTTCTTTGCCCACCGCAACAATGTCTATGTCACTGCTGTCGGTGTCTACGTCAAACCCTTCTGATTGTTCGATGTCCATTAGAATTATGAACCCATTGGTTTTTTCATCCATTGTGTTTGCGTGCGAAAATAAATTGGGATCAAATATATCGATCATCCCCACTGTTGGATTAGAACCACATACTGGTGTTTACCATGCATGTTCCGTGTGTTTATGTCAATAAATCGAGGTCGTTGAGCATCCGATCCCTCTCTGGTGGTTTTGCCCCATATACTGGAGTCTACCATAGTCCAGCTGGCTAGAACAACTGTAGCAGCAGAAGTAGAAGTGTTTGGTGTCTTCCTCTGGGTCCCAGTGGCCTAAGGACTGCTGTAATGCCTCGGGCTCTCGTACGTGGCATTGAAGCTCAGCCTACCAGCACAGGGACATTGGTCGTCACTCGCCGCCATTTCTGCTATGCATTCACTCGTTGTGGTACTATATCTGCTGATTACACACGAGCATTTGGGATTCAAATGAGCAATATACTATAACACCCTAATTTTCATCACAAGAAATTGTAGAAACACTTTTATGATTTTCTAGGGTTTATTTAAGGCATGAATAAATTTCTAGGATTTAATTGGAATTTATTTAGGTTTTTATTGAATTAAATAAATAATTAATAGACTCAATAAGTGTATTGTTGCTTTTATGTATTTGCTTTTGTTTTTGTTTGGCTGCTTTTCAAATTTGAGTTTATACTCTTTTAAATTCGAATTTGAATAGCATTTGTTTATGTTTCGTTGTTTTTAGTTTAAGTCCAGGTTTCCTTCTTGAACTTTTGTTTAGTCCGATTCTCCTCCTCCATCTCTCCCGCCAAACACTGCCCGCCTCCTGCCCAACTTGCCACTCCGGCTCAGCCCATCTCCCCGCCGTGGCCCGCGCCGGCCTGCTCCACCCCGTGTTGCCGAAGGCGCCCCGCACCGAATACGTCTTCGCCGTTCTCTCTTGTCTTGCTGCCAGTGGGGCCCATCTGTCGGCCTTCTTCCTCACCGAACCAGACTCGGTCTCGAGCCCGGCCGAGAGTCCGACGCCGCGCCGCCTCGACCACCTGGGCCCGCACGCCCAGGAGCTCACACCCGGGCCTATGAATAGCACCCGCCGCCTCTCCTTGACCCAGAAACCCGAGCCGCCCGAGCTCAACTCCTCTGTCGCTGCCGCCCGAGGACCACCGGGCGCCGCCGCTGCTGTTGACGACCCTCGACGGCCGTCGGACCACGAGACCACCCTTCGGAGCTTCTCAAGCACGTAAGCAACCTCCCAGACTTGCTCTTGCTTGGACGTTCGACCTCTTTCGCAAGGAATTCCTCACCGGAGCTTTCCATCTACAGCCGATCCGCCCCGCTCCATCTCCAGTCGCCCTCGCCCACCATACGTCGTTGTTAGCACCTTGGAAGAGTTTGCCATCCCTCGAGGAATCTCCAGGGCCAAACCGCGTGGAAAAAGGTGCACCCTAGCCCGAGATCGGGTGATCTCCGGCGAGCCGCCGCCCGACGCCGCCGTCCGCCGTCCCTGCTCCTGTGCAGCGCCGCCAGCCGCTGTCCCGAGCTTCGTCAGCCGTCCAATCGCATCTCAACGCTCCAGATCGAGTCAAACAAAATAAGTAGGTAACGGTCAGCTGTGCAAATTTTGCTAAAGAGTCCCCTGAGAATTTCATAATTAACCCGTAGTCCATCCCCTATGTAAAGTATTTACAAGAAGGACCTTATTTCTTTCGGATTAACCCCTGTCTTTTCAAGTCATCTAACCCGCCGTCCTGTCTGTCCTTTTTATTAGTTGGACCTCGGGTTTGTATACATAATTATGTATTAGCCCTCGGTTTCCATCAATCTAACCCCTGGAATTTGTGTGTACTCACAGATAAGCCCCTGGATCACCGTTTTGACAATATCTTGATCGTTTCAACTCTGATTCCGGTGATTCTTTCGCTCACGTGACCGTAAGGACTTGATCTATATCTTTGTACCATTCCTTTGTATTGTTGCCCATATTTGGTGTATTGTTTCTTATTTGTTGTATTGTTTCTTTGTATGTGACCCTTGCTACGAATAGGAGGTGCAACGTTTGTGGTTTTCAAGGGTCGTTCGTGAGATTCAAGGATTCAGTTGAGAAGACCCTGAGCCATAGCATTTATTAGCTGGATTTAAGGCAAGTGTATTCTTGATCATATTTTTGTCCTAATAACCATATGACATGCTTTCAAATTGTAGTTACGCTATGCTTGCATGCTTATAATCATGATGGGTCCTATATTTAGGATGACTAGTTTTCTTTAATCATGCCTTGTCAACCTGGGTTTTATATTCATGTTGGATAGTATTTGCTTAATTGCTATACTTGGGATTGGTTTACACTAAAATGTGAAGATAATAATGTTGTGATATCTTTTATATATATATACATATATATGATCTTATGAGAACGTTAAACCAAGACCACATTGATTAATTGGAACATGGAGAACCACCTGGGATTTGCCGTACAACCACAATACTACATGGCTCTGGTCTTGGCTAAGTAATTAGATGAACTCTATGTTGTGTTTGGGGTTGCTCGTTTGGCAGATGTTTGGTTGGTGTAAGATGTGTGGGGAAGGAAGGTGCGCCTTCTGAGGACCCGCAAGGAAAGGGACCAACACATACATAGAGGGAGTCTTTGGAAAGGCTTCGTAGTGATTCTCTGGCCCCTCACCAAAGGAAGTGTTGAAGGGAGTAATTAACCCGGGCATAATGAGAAACATGAATTGTGGGGAAAGCTGTACAACCTCTGCAGAGTGTCTAAAATCTGTTGCAATAGCCGTTCTCGTGGTCATGAGCGGCCTGGACTGTCACATGATTAATATATCGAAAGAAGAATTAAATTGATTTATTTATGTTGATGATGATGCTTATGGTTTACCATATGCTTAATTGGGTTGGTATATACTTATACATTAGTAATTATGCTGCTAAATAAAATATGTCAACTAAAGTGCTTTAACAAATTTAATTAGTAGCCAGCTATTTCCTTGTTAAGCCTTTGCATGTCATTATGCTTTGCTCTACATTTGCTGAGTACCAACTATAAGTGTACTCAACCTTGCTTTATCTGCGGCTCAGGCTTAGACAAAAGTTTCAGTGGAGTATTTTGGAGATTTCTAGGCGTACGTGTTCCCCCAGTCAGCTGCCTGTGGAGAAGTTTTGAAGTTCCGCTGCTAGTAATTCGCTTCCGTGAGTGTAATCATGTTGATTAATATTATTTACGTTTTGCACTATCTTTTATATCACTGATGAAGTCTCATATGTGTGTAAACTTGATCCTAGCGCACATGTGATAGTCATTCGGTTTTGTTTACAAAATCGGGTGTGACAGAAGTGGTATCAGAGCTGTGTTGACTGTAGGACGTAAGCCTAAAGTAGCAATGGTCGTTTTTAGGGTCCTAAATGCTTTTTTCTACTTGCCCTACCTTTTCTGTTCCACTCTTTGTCTAAATTCGTTAATTCTCTTCAACCTTGACTTACATTCTCCTTGATTCTTAATCATCATCCAACTTTACACCTATTTTGTTCTTTCTTGAGCTCTTAGTTAACGTTTCTCTATAACCCAAGATAACAATATGGAGTCATTTTGGTGCCACAGTTAACGAGTTTTTCTCCCTAAGCATGAATTGTTGGAAACAAGAGAATCATGGATATTTTGGAAACACCATCAGTCGCGCTTTATCTCAACAAGGATTTAGGAAATCATCTCCTCCAAATTCATGTCACCGTTAGAAGAGTCGTCGTTGAGGTCGATGTTTAGTTCTCGTGTAGGATTGTTTGCCTTGTGCCTGTTGTGTGTTAAATGATTGATTTGGCTCTTTGTAATGAGTGTGATGTTTTGTGGAGTGATGACCACAATTGCATCTTAATAAATCAACTAAACAATTAAATAGTTGGGTTTTATCTTTGTCCCTGGTCTTAGTACCTCGGTGAGTTCCAAATCCCTCTTTAATCTCTCATGCACAAATCAATTCTCGTCACCCCCTGACACAACAATACGGTTTAATTCATATCTAGAGCTACAACACTCCGATTGATACAGATCTAGTTGGATTAGTTCCATAACCTCATAAGTTATTTCCTGGCAAAGTTTCATGATTTTTGGATTACTGGACAGAGAGATAAATGACTTTTTGTGGGATAAAGAGAATCTGTTTCGGTAATCTGACACTGTCGACTTGTTTATTTCATAACTCAAGTTTCAGAACTCCAATTGATCTGAAACCAGTTGGGTTAGTTCCAGAATTTGATAACTTATTTTCTGGTAATATGTTGACATTTTTGGATTTTCTGAAAAAGAGATACCTGCGTTTCATTGGAGAATACAGAATCTGTCCAAATCACCTTACACAGCTCGAGTGTCTGTCAGGATCGATGTTCCGTAGAGTGTAGTGGTGCGCGATGGGAGGCCGAGGACTGGGCTCCCGGCGCCGGCGAGAGCGCGACGCCGTCCTGACAGCCGGCGGCGCACTGAGCGGGGCGAGAACACAAGACGGAACCGCAAGAGCACTCAAGCGCTAGAAGATCGAATTGATCCCCAGCATAACCGATCTCTATTACAGCTTTGTCTCTAAATATCTAGATTACAACTGATTTGAATTTAAACATACGATCTACTACTATGGAACTGCCCCACGATGTGGGCGCGGGCGCTCCGTGTTGCAGCCAGTTCGAACTCGTCGCGCGCGGCTCTTCCTGGCCTTCAGCCACGGCGTCGGCGCTGGTAGACGAGTCCGGTCATAACATCTCTCGCTCCCACGGAGAACAGCTAGTCCTCGAGCTGGAACTCAGGGTACGCCTCGTGGAAGGAGTCAACTCGTTCCCAGCTAGCTTCGGCGTCGTGTAGACCTTGCCATTTGACGAGAACATGCCATTGGCCACGGCGGAGCTGGGAACGCAGCACACGTTCTGGCGCCTGGAGGAGACGGCCATGCTGAATTGGTGGCAGCACCGGGGTTGTTGAAGGAGGTGTTCCCCAAAATGGCTTGAGGACGCTGACATGGAAAACATCGTGGATCCTGGCGCCTGGAGGAAGCCGTAGTCTGTAGGCGACGTCGCCGACACGTTCGACCACCTAGAATGGTCTAGCGTAACGAGGGCTGAGGTTGCCTCGCGGTCGTGGTAGTAGGGTCTGAGCTGGGCGGTGAAGCAAGCGAAGCCAGACCCAGTCGTCGATCTCAAACTGCAGCTGACGATGATGTGCATCGTAGTGGCGCTTGGTGTATGCTTGGGCCTGTAGCAGTCGATCGCGGACGTCGGCGAGGAACGCATCTCGGTCCTAAAGCAGAGTGTCGACTGTCGCCGTTCTTGCAGTTGCTGGCGTGTAGGGTATGATCGGTGGCGGTGGACGACCATAGACGACTTGGAACGGGGTTGTGCGCAGCGCCCAGTGGAAAGCAGTATTGTACATGTACTCTGCCCATGGGAGCCAGTCCAGCCATGCGCGTGGATGATCATCGGTGATGCAGCGCAGGTACATGGCGATCGTTTTGTTGACAGCTTCGGATTGTCCATCGGATTGGGGATGAAACGCAGTGCTCATGCACAACTTGACCCTCGCGAGCTTGTAGAGATCACGCCAAATGTGACCAGTAAAGACAGGATCGCGATCACTTACAATGGACATTGGGAAGCCATGTAGTCGTACAATGTCGTGGAAGAAGGCTCTTGCAACGGAAGAAGCGGAGTACAGGTGCCCGAGGGGAATGAAATGCGCAAACTTGGAGAACCTGTCCACAACTGTCAGGATCACACTCTTGTCGTTCACTTTTGGAAGGCCTTCCACGAAATCCATTGAGATATCCGACCAGACTTGATGGGGCACTTCTAATGGTTGTAGGAGGCCGTACGGGTGCAGAATCTCTGTTTTGTTTTGCTGGCACTTGGCGCAAGAGTGCACGTAGTCGCGTACCAGAGCACGATCACCATCTATCACGAAATCACGGCGTAGTCGTAGTAAGGTCTTTTGGAATCCTTCATGAGCTGATGTATGAGCAAGCTGAAGCACCACTGGAAGAACTGCAGAAGTGGATGGCACATAAACCCGAGAACCTGAGAGAATTAAGCCCCCTTCAGAACGCCATGGTGGTCCATGCTTTTGCTCGATAGTGTGAAGCAGGTTCTGAAGCGCTAGATCAGCTGCAATTTCTGTACGTAAATCATCGAGGAGTTGGAAGCTTGGTGAGGAAATTGAGTTGAGGCCTGCTTCATCCTGTTCCCGGCGTGTCAGTGCATCTGCCACTGTATTCAGACGTCCAGGTCGATACTCCACTGTAAAGTCAAACCCAAATAGCTTGCTAATCCATTGGTGTTGTGGAACTGTGGAGAGCCTTTGATCAAGCATGAATTTAAGGGAGTAATGGTCTGTCCTGATAAGAAACTTCCTACCCCAGAGGTAGGGACGCCAGTGGCATACGGCTTGAATAAGACCAATGAGCTCACGCTCATATGCTGCAAGTTTCAGATGTCGGCTGGCAAAGGGTCTACTGAAGAATGCCAATGGGCCTGCTCCTTGATGTAACATAGCTCCAAAGCCAGCTCCTGAAGCATCACAATCTACTATGAATGGTTGCTCAAAATCTGGAAGGTGCAGAACTGGGGTAGTAGACAATGATGTTTTGAGCTTATTGAATGCAGTAGATGCCTCATCATTCCAATGGAAGCTCTCCTTGCGAAGCAAACTAGTAAGGGGGCGGCCAGTGTTCCAAAATCCCTGATGAAGCGTCTGTAGTAGCCCGCGAGGCCAAGGAATCCTCTTAATGCTCTAGCAGAAGAAGGTTGGGGCTAAGATTTGACAGCTTCTATCTTATCAGTGTCCATGGCTACTCCTTCAGCTGAGATAACATGACCAAGGTAGTGGACAGATGTGGTGTCGAAATCACACTTGGATCGCTTGACCTGAAGCTTATGCTCCCGGAGTGTAGAGAAGACAGCTCGTAGGTGTTGCAAATGTTCAGACCAAGAGCTACTATATATGAGGATGTCATCAAAGAAAACCAATACGCACTTACAAAGGAACTGGTGAAGCACTGAATTCATAAGACTTTGAAATGTAGCTGGGGCGTTGGAGAGACCAAATGGCATGACCAAGAATTCAAAGTGACCATGGTGTGTCCTGAACGCCGTTTTTGCAATGTCCTCAGGATGAACTCGGACCTGATGGTAGCCAGCTCGTAGATCTAACTTTGTGAAGAACTTTGCACCATGGAGCTCATCAATTAGCTCCTCTACAATCGGAATTGGAAACTTGTCTTTCACAGTTTTGTCATTCAAAGCTCTGTAATCCACACAAAAACACCAGGTGCCATCTTGCTTTTTCACAAGTAGTACTGGAGCTGAGAATGGTGATGTGCTAGGTCTGATGATGCCTTGTTGCAACATTGCACTGCACTGAGCTTCCAATTGATCCTTCTGGAGATGAGGATATCTATATGGGCGTACTGCTACGGGTGCTGTATTTGGCAAGAGATGAATTCGGTGATCACACTGTCTCTGTGGTGGTAGACCAGTAGGAGTTTCAAACGCATCGCTGAAAGACTAAAGCAAGCGATCTAACAATGCTGGTTCTGAATGTTTGAGCTGATGGAGACGGGCAGTTGATGGAATGTCCCAACGAGTGGATCCAATCCCTTTCCATAGCACATGCTTGCCAAGATGCCAAAATGCCATGCATAAATCATCAAAATCCCACAAAATTCGCCCAAGGGTTCACAAAAATGAAACCCCAAGAACCACATCATAGCAATCTAGAGGAATTGTGTAGCAGTCAACTGAAAAATATTCATCTGCAATTTTGATGGCAACATCTTTGGCAAGACCTCTACAGGCAACACGATCCCCCCATTGGCGACCACAACACTTGCTCCAGCACTACAGTGGAAATGAAGGCCAATGCGTTGAGCAGCTTCCATACTTACAAAGTTATGTGTAGACCCAGTGTCCAAGAGCGCAGTGAGCTGTTGGTTGCCGATGGAAAGATGAAGCTGCATTGTATCCTCTGTTCGGATGCCGGTAATCGCGTGCAAGGAAATGAGGGGAGGCATCTCTTCTGTGTCTTGCTAGTCGTCAGGCTGTGCCTCTTCAGGATCGTCGAAGTCAGTCACCTCAAGATAGAATAGACGAGCGCATTTGTGGCCGCGCACGTAGGGCTCGTCACAATTATAGCACAATCCTTGACGACGACGCTCTACCATTTCTGCTGCCGAGAGTCTCTTGAAAGGGCGCTGTGGAGCCACAGCAGACTGTTGGAGCAATGGGGAAGGAACAATGGCTGAAGATGATGCAGGGGTGTATGATTGTTGGCGAGGAGGAAGACGAGGTTTAACAGCAGAGGAAGATGGCATAACTGCAGAGCGTCGTTCATATGCACGGGCCAGTGCCATAGCACGTTGAAGATCTTGGGGTGCCTGTAGCTCGACGTCGGTGCGTAGAGGATCAGGGAGACCACCGGTGAACAGCTGGACTTGTTGCTGAGCTGACAAGTAGCCAACGTGAGCCATGCGAGTTTGAAAAGCTTCCTGATACTCTGTGACTGATCCACGGAATTGCAGCTGGGCGAGTTCTGCTAGATGATTTGCACCAAGGGGAGGACCAAAGTGCTGCTGGCAACATGTAGAACCATTGTTGGGCGACCCCTGTCATGTGAAATGAAGCTAGGCCAACCTTGTGAACATCTCTGGTCTGCTGAGCCCTGAAGAACTGCTCACATCGGTTCAGCCAACCAAGAGGGTCCTCCTTGCCATCGAATGTCGGGAACGACAACTTGTAGTACCGGGGCACGCCCATGTCTTCCTCATGTTCAGCAGCTTGGTGATTGTGGGGTGGTGGAATTGGGGACGGGGAATGTGGTTGCGCCCAGCTAGCGATGCTCGACCTTCGACGTCGGAGAGGCAGGATGCAAACTGGTGCATCTGGCGTTGAAGTCCATAGATGGCCGTGGTGAGGGTTCGAGTGCGGAAGGGTTGATGGAAGCGGTCGACGGAGGGGTGGCGGACGGCGTGGTGTTTGGAGGAACGGGCGTGGCGGCGGCTTGGAGCTGGCGGCGGCGAGTGTTGTGGTGGTGGTGTCGGATGAACTCGGGATCGGCCCAGACATATCTGATACCAGATTTTCAGGATCGATGTTCCATAGAGCGTAGTGGTGCGCGATGGGAGGCCGAGGACTGGGCTCCCGGCGCCGGCGAGAGCGCGACGCGCGTCCTGACAGCCGGCGGCGCGCTGAGCGGGGCGAGAACACAAGACGGAACCGCAAGAGCACTCAAGCGCTAGAAGATCGAATTGATCCCCAGCATAACCGATCTCTATTACAGCTTTGTCTCTAAATATCCAGATTACAACTGATTTGAATTTAAACATACGATCTACTACTACGGAACTGCCCCGCGGGCGCTCCGTGTCGCAGCCAGTTCGAACTCGTCGCGCGCGGCTCTTCCTGGCCTTCAGCCACGGCGTCGACGCTGGTAGACGAGTCCGGTCATAACAGTGTCTTCTTTATATCTTTAGTTCTCGAACTCCAAATGAGTTGATTCAAGTTGCATTAGATTCACAATTCCATTACCTACGTTCTGAAAAAGTTTCATAATTTTTGGATATCCTGTTTAGGAGATGCACCTACTTTTTCGAGATAACCAGAATCTGTCCTTAACATGGAGTAGTTCTTGATAAATGCTATTCATTTGTTGGTCATGTTAATTTGGATGAAGAACTTTGACCATGCAAGTGCTAGTGTTGGAATTCTTATCTTTGTTCTTTCACTAATTTATTTAGTACTTCTGCACTAGTGCCATATCTTTATATATCTTTATCTAAATTCTTGTTTTCTGTACAATCAGATGGAGAACACTATGTCTGGCACTGGAACCAGTGAAAATAATCCAGAGCCTAATGCAAGTCAGAATCAGATGTCGAATTTAGCATTGAAACAGTTTATGGCTGCCCAGACTCAGCTGATGAAAAATATGGCCAACTCCATTGTTCAGCTGAATCAGAATATAGCTCCTCCACCGCCCCCAAGAGACAAACACAGAGATTTCATGAGTCACGACCCACCTACATATTCTCACTCTGTAGATCCTCTCGATGCTGATGATTGGATTAAAATAGTGGAGAAGAAGCTGATGATACTCAGTGTACCGACAGAGAGATGGTTTTATATGCTGCTAGAAGATTAGAAGGTGCAGCTTCAGATTGGTGGGATGCATATTGTGATGCTCATGCAGATTCAGGTAGCATCACTTGGAAGGAATTCAAGGATGAATTTCGCTCATATCATATACCTGTGAGTGTGATTAAGAAGAAGAAGAAAGAGTTCCTCAATCTAAAACAAGGAAGGATGTCAGTGATTGAGTACCGTGACAAGTTCATTCAGTTGTCTCGATATGCACCAAAAGAGGTAGCTAATGATGAGAAGAAGCAAGAACTCTTCCAAGAAGGATTGATCGTACCTATTTGATATATGTTGATGGTGCATACCTTTTCTACCTTCGATCAGCTAGTGGATAAGGCACTCTTGGTAGAGAATTTGAGAGAGGATATAAATGAGAAGAAAAAGAGGAAGATGAACTCTCAGAAATAGATACAGTCTAATCGCAACACTCGTTTCCGTCTTGATCAGCAGACTGAGGTGCAGAGTTATCCAGTCCACCAGTATGACAAGTCCAACCAAACCCAAGTCTCACAAATCAGCTATCGATCGCATACTGGTAACTGTCGTGCATCTATTCAGCAAGTGCCAAAGACTTCACAAGTGAAGCCTAGTCAAGCAAGTGCTCCAAGTGCCAAGTTGTGTTTATGTTGCAAGCAACAAGGTCATATGATTAGTAAATGCCCGAAGAAGTACCCACATTCGTATGGTGGAAACGATCAAAGGAAAGCCCTAGTGCGACATGAGGTGATTAATGAAGATAAAAGTCATACTCAGATCAGCCAGAAGCAACTGAGCTCAATACAGGCAAATGCAAATCAAGTTAAGAGTATTACAGTTGCTGAGATCAGAGTAGTATGTGAGTTTCCAGATGTGTTTCCAGATGATTTGCCAGGTTTGCCACCAGATAGAGATATCGAGTTCCTCATTGAGCTTCTACCTGGTACAACTCGTATTTCTAAGAGGCCTTATATAATGTCAGTTGCTGAACTGGAAGAACTTAAGAAACAACTGAGAGAGTTGTTGGATAAGGGTTTTATTCGCCCTAGTTCATCTCCCTGGGGAGCACCAGTTATCTTTGTTGAGAAGAAGGATGGTACACAGAGGATGTGTGTTGACTACAGGTCATTGAACGAAGTTACTATCAAGAATAAGTACCCTCTGCCCAGGATCGAGGATCTATTTGATCAGTTGAAAGGAGCCAAGGTATTCTCCAAGATTCATTTGCATTTAGGCTATCATCAGTTGAAAACCAGACCATCAGATATCCAGAAGACAGCTTTCACCACCAGATATGGTTTGTATGAGTATACAGTTATGTCTTTTGGTTTGACTAATGCCCCTGCCTACTTTATGTATCTGATGAATAAGGTGTTCATGGAGTACTTGGATAAATTCATGGTGGTATTCATTGATGATATCTTGATCTACTCTAAGAATGAAGAGGAACATGAGGAACATTTGAGGCTAGTATTGCAGAAGCTCAGAGAGAATCAGCTCTATGCCAAGTTCAGTAAGTGTGAGTTTTGGCTAAAGGAAGTATATTTTCTGGGTCATGTCATTACAGATGGTGGAATAAAAGTTGATCCAGGAAAAGTTAGAGATGTTCTGAAGTGGGAGCCACCGAAGAGTGTGCCTGAGATCAGGAGTTTCCTAGGATTGGCAGGTTATTACAAAAGATTTATAGAAGGATTCTCTAAAATAGTGAGCCCCTCACTTCCTTATTAGAGAAAGGAAAAGAATTCAGGTGGTCAGATGCATGTCAAGCTAGTTTCGAAGAATTGAAGAAAAGGCTAACTACAGCTCCAGTGTTAGTGATGCCTGATATTCATAAGGGTTTTGATATCTATTGTGATGCTTCTCGTCAGGGTCTTGGATGTGTTCTTATGCAGGAAGGACATATTATAGCTTATGCATCCAGGCAGTTGAGGAAACATGAGTTGAATTACCCTACTCATGTTCTAGAGTTAGCAGCAGTGGTTCATGCATTGAAGATTTGGAGGCACTATATGCTTGGGAACAAGTGCCAGATCAATACTGACCACAAGAGTTTGAAGTATATATTCACACAGAAGGATCTGAATTTGAGGCAACGCCGTTGGCTAGAATTGATCAAGGATTATGATCTGGAGATACACTACCATCCTGGTAAGGCCAATGTGGTTGCAGATGCTTTGAGTAGGAAGGGTCATGCTAATACCCTCTTGACTCATCAGATGCCAGAGAAGTTGTGTGAAGAGTTTGCGCGATTGAACCTTGGATTTGTGGCTCATACAGAAGGAGTGACTATGGAAGTTGAGTCTACTCTTGAGCAAGAGATTCGCCAAGGTCAGCTTAATGATGAGAAGATAAAGGAAATTAAGGAGCTTATGGCAATTGGAAAAGCCCCTAATTTTTCTGAGGATTCACATGGTACTATTTTGTTCAAGAAGAGGATTTGTGTGCCAGATGTGGCACAGCTCAAAGATAAGATATTAAGAGAAGCTCATGATTCTTCTTACTCTATTCACCCTGGAAGTACTAAGATGTATCAGGATTTGAAAGAAAGGTATTGGTGGTATGGATTGAAAAGAGATGTGGGTACTCATGTGGCTTTGTGCGATGTGTGCAAAAGAGTTAAGGCTGAACATCAAAGACCAGCAAGATTACTTCAACCGTTGAAGGTACCTGAATGGAAGTGGGAAGAAATCAGTATGGATTTTATTGTTGGATTGCCTCATAGATGGTTATGATTCTATATGGGTTATTGTGGATCGTTTGACTAAGGTTGCTCATTTCATTCCAGTCAAGACCACTTATATCAGTGCCAGGCTAGCAGAGTTGTATATGTCCCGTATTGTCTGTCAGCATGGTGTGCCCAAGAAGATAGTGTCAGACAGAGGTACTCAGTTTACATCACGATTCTGGCAGAAGTTGCATGACTCTATGGATACTAAGCTGAATTTCAGTTCTGCCTATCACCCTCCGACAGATGGACAGGCCGAAAGGACCAATCAAATTTTGGAGGATATGTTGAGAGCTTGTGCTTTGAAACATGGAAGAAGTTGGGATAATAGCTTACCTCATGCAGAGTTCTCTTATAACAACAGCTATCAGGCAAACCTGAAGATGTCACCTTTTGAGGCATTGTACGGAAGGAAGTGCAAAACTCCATTATATTGGATAACAGCTGCAAGCCTGAAGATGTCACCTTTTGAGGCTTTGTATGGAAGGAAGTGCAGAACTCCATTATATTGGAGTGAAACAGGTGAAAGTCAGGTATTTGGTCCAGAAATACTGCAAGAGGCAGAAAGACAGGTTCAGATTATCAGAGAGAATCTAAGGACAGCCCAGTCTAGACAGAAGAGTTATGCTGATGTTAGGAGAAGAGAGTTAACTTTTGCAGTTGGTGATTATGTGTATTTGAAAGTTTCTCCTATCAGAGGTTTGCGCAGATTCAAAGTAAAGGGAAAAGTTGTCACCTAGATTCATTGGTCCATTCAAGATTCTGGAAAGAAAAGGTGAAGTAGCTTATCAGTTGGAGTTGCCAGCCAGCTTGTCAGATGTACATGATGTCTTCCATATATCACAACTTAAAAAGTGTCTCAGAGTGCCAGAGGAGCAGTTACCAATGGGAGAATTAAATGTAAAGGATGATTTGACTTATGTGGAGTATCCAGTAAAAATATTGGAGACAGCTGAAAGAGTTATCAGAAGTAAAGTGATTAAGATGTGCAAGGTGCAATGGAGTCGTGGATGAAGCAACTTGTGAAAGGGAAGATGAATTGTTGGCGGAATTCCCAGATCTCTTCGCTAGTTCATCCTAATCTCGAGGACGAGATTCTTTTAAGGGGGGGTAGGTTTGTAACACCCTAATTTTCATCACAAAAAATTGTAGAAACACTTTGGTGATTTTCTAGGGTTTATTTAAGGCATGAATAAATTTTTAGGATTTAATTGGAATTTATTTAGGTTTTTATTGAATTAAATAAATAATTAATAGACTCAATAAGTGTATTGTTGCTTTTATGTATTTGCTTTTGTTTTTGTTTGGCTGCTTTTCAAATTTGAGTTTATACTCTTTTAAATTCGAATTTGAATAGCATTTGTTTATGTTTCGTTGTTTTTAGTTTAAGTCCAGGTTTCCTCCTTGAACTTTTGTTTAGTCCGATTCTCCTCCTCCATCTCTCCTGCCAAACACTGCCCGCCTCCTGCCCAACTTGCCGCTCCGGCTCAGCCCATCTCCCCGCCGTGGCCCGCGCCGGCCTGCTCCACCCCGTGTTGCCGAAGGCGCCCCGCACCGAATACGTCTTCGCCGTTCTCTCTTGTCTTGCTGCCAGTGGGGCCCATCTGTCGGCCTTCTTCCTCACCGAACCAGACTCGGTCTCGAGCCCGGCCGAGAGTCCGACGCCGCGCTGCCTCGACCACCTGGGCCCGCACGCCCAGGAGCTGTCACACCCGGTTAAACCAAGTAAATCACATGTGCGCCAGGATCCGTTCACACAAACATGATGACATCATTAGCAGTAGCAAACCAATGTATATCGAACCAAAAGAGAGTTAAGGAACATTATTACAAGCCACAAATAATATCATTAACAAATATAAATAACGTCTCATCTAAGAACTGATAATAGATCCATCCATAGGCAGTCGACTGGTGGAACGCACACCTAGAACTCGTCAACCTCCTCAATGTAGTCTCCAGAAATATCACCCTCTGAGCCGTAGATAAACAAGTTTGAGTACACTTATGGTTGGTACTTAGCAAAGTGGAGTAACAAATAAATATGACATGCAAGGCTTTAATCAAGGATGGCAAAAGGCTATAGCATTATGCAATTTTAATTGGTCAAGTTTTAATTAGCAAGCTTAACTAAGTATAAGTATATACCAACCCAAATAAAGTACAGAACTAAATGCTCAACAAGTAACCATGATTTAATTCAACTTCAAGTTTAATTATCATGAGAGGATCCAAGCCGCTCTTAATCGCGAGCACGACTATCATAACAATTTTTCACTCTGCAGAGGTTGTACACTTTACCCACACACAATGTATTCTCATATAGCCTGAGGTCATGAGTCTCTTCAACACTTCCTTAGGTGAGGGGCCAGAGAAACATTACATGATCTTTACAAAGAATTATAAACATGAAATAACCCGCTGAGGTTTCAAGTCAAAGCAAAGCATAACCCTCCCTAGTCGCCAAGTTACTTAGCAAAGCTTACTTCCAAGAGGACCGGGCTATACCCCATCGATGCAACCCCTCTTGCCCTTTCGGTAAGATTATTACATTAGTTATGTGGTTGCACTGTTTTCTTGGGTTGTCACTCCATGTTCCAATTAAAAGTATGTTCTTGTTTACCATCCAATGAGCATATCACATATTCATAAGTTCAGCATTAATGTCCTCCATAACCCAAGTGTAAAGAAACTAAGCAATGCTACCCAACAATAAATAAATACCCAGGTTATGCAAGGAAATAAGGTAAACAAGACTAGGCACATCCCTAAAATAGGTCCCATCAATATTATAACCATGCATGACATAAAAGTAAATGTGATAATAGTATGATTATCCTTGGGATAAGCATGATCAAGGACACTTGCCTTCTGCGAAAGGCTCCTGCTGCTCAGAGTCTTCAAAGAACTGCTCCCGGTCCTCCTCGAACTGCTCTCCTTCTAAACACGCCACAGGATCACATACAAGAAAGCAATACAACAAAATAAGAAATAATACACCAAACATAGGTAACAGAACAAAACAACAGAATAAAGCTACTGTACACGTCCTAAGGATCGCGTGAGCGCAAGAATCACTTAATTTGGAGCTAAAACGTGGAGGGTATAGCTAAAACAAGCTAGCAGGGGCTAAACTGCAATTACCAGGACTTTCTAGGGGCTAGACAGCAAGATTCTAAGGGCAAAAACATAATTATGTATACAAACTCAGGGTTTAACGAGTAAAAGGGCAGGGCAGGATGGCGGCTACGAATATTTGAAAGCGCAGGGTTCAATCTGTAAGAAAATAGGACTAACACGTAAATATTTTGTACTAACCACAGACTGCGGGTTGATACCTAAAAATCTCAGGGACTCTTAACTAAAAAGGCCAGGCTGACTGGTATAAGGGGCGGTTGACTTGCATCTAGCGCCATAGGTTGTGGATCCGATGGCTCTGGCGCTTCGGCTACGCGGGCGGTAGCGCAAAACAGGGGGCGGCGGTGCTCGGCGGCGGCTGGCGGCGGAGCTCGCCAAAAAAAGGACAAACTCGAGCTACGGTGCACTAAAACGAGTGCGGTTTGGACCAATAGATCGAGCGAGGCACGGGGATCTCACCTAGACTGTTCCTGACGACGATTGCGCGGCGAGGACGGCGGTTCGACGATGAGGGCGGCTTCGGCGGTCCTGAGCACGGCGGCGCGGTTAGATCGGTGAAAACGGCCAAGGGACGCACGATTTCGCTCTGAGAAGCTTCCTTACGTTGGCGCGAAGCTCGGGGTCAAACTCCTGCGGGCGGACGTGCGACGGCGGTTCGCGGTACCGAGGCGGCGGCTTCCTTGGAGCTCCGAGGGCGGCGACGGCTGCAGGGAACGGCGCACGCGTCTTAGGGTTTGTTGGAAAGGTTTCGTGGGGTGGCGGCGCGGCTAAATAGAGGCTAGGGGAGGTCCGGGGTTTGCGGGAAGGCGGTTAGGATGCGGCCGCGGCGAGGGGAGTCAGATTCGGGGTTGTGTCGAGCACGGGCTCCTGGGGAAGACGATGCCGACAAGTGGGTCCCACGGAGCAGAGACACGGAAAGGAGACGGCGAAGGCGGAAAACGGCCAGGGCGCCATCGACACGGACGGCGGTGCTACGGGCTGCGGGCGAGGGTAACTGGGCCGCTTGCAGGTGAACTGGGCTGGGCCGGCCGGAGGTTATCCGGGCTAAGGGAAAAAGGCCACGGACTAAAACCGAGCTGAACGAAAGCTAAGGGAGGTTTTCTAGACTTAATCTGAAAACTACAAAACTAATCAAATCAAATGCAAATCAATTTGAATTTAAATGAGATTTAAATTCTAATTGACTTGCAACAATACATAAAAACTAATGCAGCAGCATGAATGCATCAGGAACTTTTTGTGACTAATAATTAATTATTAACTTGAATAAATTCCTAATAAATTCCAATTAATTCCTAGAAATTTATTAAAGCCCTAAATAAATCCTAGAAAATTCAGAAGTGGTTTCTAAGATTTATTGTGATAAAAATTAGGGTGTTACAAACCTACCCCCCTTAAAGTGAATCTCGTCCTCGAGATTCGGATGAACTTGCGAAGAGATTGGGAAATTCTGCCATCAATTCATCCTCTCTCTCCCATGTAGCTTCATCCTCAGCATGATGACTCTATTGCACCTTGCACATCTTAATTACTTTATTTCTAGTATCTCTCTCAGCCCTCTCCAATATTCTAACTGGATACTCAGAATAAGATAGATCATCCTGCACACTCAGATCATCCAATGACAACTGTTCCTCTGGCACTCTGAGGCACTTCTTGAGCTGAGATATATGGAACACATCATGCACATCTGACATCTGAGCTGGCAATTCTAACTGATAAGCCACTTCTCCCTTCCTCTTCAAAATCTTGAAAGGTCCAATATAGCGAGGTGCAAGCTTTCCTTTTGACTTTAAACCTGCGCAACCCCCTAATTGGAGACACTTTCAAGTATACATAATCACAAACATCAAAAGCTAGCTCCCTTCTCCTAGTGTCAGCATAACTCATCTGCCTGGACTGAGCTGTCCTCAAATTCTCCCTAATCACCTGCACTTGCCTTTCTGCTTCCTTAATAGCATCTGGCCCAAATACTTGCCTCTCTCCAGTCTCACTCCAGAACAATGGAGTTCTGCACTTCCTCCCATACAATGCCTCAAAAGGGGCCATCTTCAGACTTGCCTGATACTATTTGTCGAGGTTGTTCTCGGCAGATATTTGTCCGGCAAGCACCCCGCTTCGTGCGAAGATTGATCACGGTGACGAACAGAGAGACACAGGATTTTTATACTGGTTCGGGCCCTCGAGATCGAGTAATAACCCTACGTCCAGTTGCTACTTGTATTATTTCGTCGAGTACAGATTACAATGCGTAACAAGTACCCTCGGGCGGATTGTCTAAGATTGCAGATCAATGGACATACCCTCTACGTACAGGACCCCCGCTATTTATATCCAGGGAGACGTGCCTTACAAGACAAAACAGACCTAAACCTAGTAGGACTCTAGCTGCCTTCGGGCCTTCCTTCTGCGATCTGGCCATCGTGTCTTGTTCGGAGTCTTGATAGTTTGGAGTCGGTAGTCGGCAATCCTCGTGATCGGGTACCCTGGTATTATGGCCTCAACAGTAGCCCCCGAGCTTATCTTGTTCAGAAAAGATTGATTGTTCAATAGCCTTCAGGTCTTTTTGCTCTTCGGGTGATTTCTGGATATGTTAATACCTCGTCAATCACTTTTGTCTGAGAGCCAGAAAAGTTCCCGAACTCTTGAATGTAGAAACCTGCATCTGAATGATAAGGTCAAAGAAAAATATCAGCCATAATAATAAAATAGAACTGTTCCGCCTTGGAAAGTGAAACACCCCAGGATTGATGTAACTGCTGCCCAGTGCATTAAAACCCACTCCGCACGTCTCCCGGAACTTTAGCAGCGCACGCGATACGGCTCTGCTCTGGCTCCTCGATTCTCGCGCGAAGCGTCGCACCCCTGAGTCTTTAAATATCAGATCTCCTGGATTGATGTGTACTTGAAACTTCCATCCTAAACCTTCTTCCTCCACTCGCCATGGGAAAGAAAAAGCTTAGCTGCAGGTTCAAGCTTCCTCGCCTCCTTTTCGGAGACTCTCCTCGTAGCTCCGGCGAACAACCGCCCGACAAGCCGGAGGACCCGCCGACGACGACACCACCCATTGCTCCTCCTCAGGCTCCGCTCCTGGCTCTCCCCTGGTATGGGGATGATGGAGTCGAGGTCGAGCCACCAGAGGAGGAGGCTCCGGCGATGGCACCGCCGTCTCCCGAGGCTGCTCCTTCAAGCATTGCCGCCGGGAAACGCCCTGCGTCTTCCTCCCCAGCCCCGGCATCTCCTGTCTCCCTCTCCTCCGACGACTAGCCAGAGCAAGGAGGGAGCGGAATCTGGCTAAAGCCAGAGGCGGCGCACGCAGGCGCATCTTCGTCTTCTGCTCCGGTGGACACCAGCGGCGACGAGGAATTCGCCCGGCGCCTCTTCGTCTCCCTGAACCGCGACCTGATCGGGATCCCCGGAGACGGAGCGCTCGTGGATCTCGTCAGCGACTCTGAAGAAGAGAACGCAGTAGAAGATGATCCACCGGCGAGCACGCCATCGCCCTGATCAGATTGGTTGTCAATCATCAACCCAAGATCAGGGCGCTTTAGTATTTTGATTTCAAGATAGTTATCAATCCATTGTGAAATGTTCCCTCTTTTGGATTTAATGAAGAAATTTCACTTGATGGATGTAACTTAAATCCCTTGAGCTTTGGAAATTTATCCGTGTCAATCTGTTCACGAAATAGCTCATCCAGAAACAAAAATTCCCGAATGAAAAATTTCTTCCGACCAGACTGACTATCTTTAGTGTGTTCGGGAAATTTGACCTCGATCAGACATGATCGGGGCATTTCCTTGATTCACACCAATCGGTTGGTCATTCAAAACTGATAACTTACCAAATAAGCTAACAATCCTAAATGCATTGAATTGGACTAACACATTTTTCGAAACAACGCGCGTCGTAGAAAAAGGAAAGAATCTTTTTGACCCAACAGTCACTGCGGATTGCGCGGCTTAAGGGCAGGTTTCTCGGGGTTCGTGCTCCCTTGCAGAACCATAAAGCCCCCAAGCGCGGCCGCTTGAGATCTATTTGGGACTTCGTCTTCCTCATTCGCATCCACAAAACATTCGCCATTTTCAACCGCTTTCCTCCCTTGTCCACCCGCTCCTCCAACCCTGCTAGCTTCCAATCTCCATGGCGTCCACGCACCAATCGTCTTCTGGCACTGAGTCCACAGGGGACCAAAGTAGCGCCGCCGCCGGACGAGAACTCCGCAGTGGGAACACGATCCCCACCGCGGATGAATACTGGTACAGATCAACCACGACGGCCAAGCAGCTGCAGAAGCTGGAGGACCTTGGATTACTCCCTGACACCGAACTTTTCCCTCGTTGTCATGCCAAAGGTCAGACGTATCCAACCCCCAACACTCTCGAGATGGTGGTGTTCTTGGAGTTCTTCCACTGTGGATTCGGGGTTTTTCCTTCTGATTTCTTCCACAGCGTCTGCGAGCATTACCAGATAGAGCTTGTGCACCTTAAGCCCGGCGCTTTGACAATGCTTAGCGTCTTTGCCTTTCTGTGCGAAGCCTGGTTAGGGATTAAGCCTTCACTGTTGCTGTGGAGATATTTTTATAGCCCTTCATACTACAAGAAACAAGTGATGCTCGGGTCCATCGGTTTTTCCTTGAGAAATCGGGAGATATACATCCCCTTCCCAGTTAAGGATTGCTGGAAAGGATATGAACATCACTGGTTTTACATCACCCTTCCCCAAACCTCACTGGCAAAAGGGAAGTATCTGATGCCCTATCTCAAAGATGAGGCCAAAGCCCTGCCAAGAATCACCCCGGAGATGCAAAAGCACATTGATCGGATCCTGGAGCTCCGCAATGCTGGTCTGACGGCGGTTCATGTAGCAGAAATCTTCATTAGATGGAGATTCGTTCCGCTTATGACTCATGACCGCTACGCTTGGACATTTAGGGGCTACAACGACCCGAACAGAATGAAACCCGATGGTGAGCATTGGTTTTTCTGTTCGATTGTTTTTCCGAGTTCGTTCGGTCATTTGAATTCATGACTCTTAACTAGCAGTTGTCCCAGAGACAGAAGTGGCCGCGCGCCTGAAGAAGATGTTCGGGGCTGATCTCCCGGACTGGGAAAACGTCCCAGCACCCTACAGCGCTGACAACCCTCCTCCAGAGGTAAACTGTTACTCAAAAAAAGCTCTTTCTTGTTTAATAGTGATATGATACACCTCTTTTTTCCCGACCAGGCCCCAGCTATTGTTGATGCCCCCGCCCAGAGCGGTGCCATCAATGTTGAAGAGGAGGGAGATCAGCACGTTGATCAAGGCACCGGGGCCCCGACCAGCGAACAACCTGAATCATCACCTGGTTTGGAGAAAGAGGTCCCGAGCAGCCCCCAGGCGATTATCCCCCGAACCCGGAAACGCTCTCGCAGTGTGGAGGGGACAGTTCTGGATTCGGGAGTCTTTGGGTCGCCTGGGCCCACCAATCTGCAGCCCAATCGTGATCAGCCTCGTCCTGTTGCCCAGGTATCGAGCATGATCGTATTTGGGCGTTTATTCGCAGCTTTTGATCGCATAACCAAAGCTAAACGTGATCGGGAGATTTCTCGACAGGAAAATCGTCCGACCGGACAGTCATCAAAGCTTATTCCTGGTGCCAAGAGATTTAAAGTCAAAATCCCGACGGCCGAGTAAGAGCTTTGACAATCTTTGATTATGTATGAACATTTTTCTTAAATGCTGTTTTTACTGTATTTGATTGTTCGGGAATTCAGGCATCCCGATCCCACAGCTTCTCCTCCTGTCAAATCGTCTGCCAAAGAGAAAACTCCCGAGCCAGACTCGACAGCACAACTTGACAGCCCAGAGAAGATTGCAGAGATCGTGGGACCCATCCCGACGCCCCTGGGCCCGATCATTAGCGCGCTCTCGACAGCTGAAGAGCAATGGCGTTCGCTAGACGCTCGTGCCTCTACTGCAGAAGCGTCTGTGATCAGACTGGGAGCCCAGGTGACTGTTCTCCAGTCCGAGAAAGAAGGTACATGCTTTAAATCTCATGCTTTGCTT
>CM014272.1:14986226-14999307 GCA_004135705.1 Alloteropsis semialata
GTTGGATCAACAAAATTGATTTGTAAAGCGTACCTAATGATGTCATTGTGTGGTGAAATCAGGACCACCCCAGCCCCCGCGCCTGCTCTGCAAAATGCTCCATCATAGAACATTGTCCAGTGTACGGGATTTTGGGCAGCTTCTTCAGGTTCGGGGTTAGTCCATTCTGCGATGAAGTCTGCCAGAGCCTGCGATTTGATGGCAGTTCTGGGTATGAATTCAACGTCGTAAGCCCCCAGTTCCACAGACCATTGTGCGATCCTTCCCACGTCATCTCGATTATGTAAAATGTTGCCTAGGGGGTAAGTTGACACAACCTTGATCTTGTGGCTCAGAAAATAATGCTTGAGCTTCCTGGAAGTCATTAGTACAGCATATAACAATTTCTGAATCTGAGGGTACCTCGTTTTGGCATCATGCAGCACCTCGCTTACGAAATAAACGGATGTTGTGTTGTAGACTTTTCTGTTGGTCTCTCGACCACCAAAACAGTGCTAACAACAGTTGGTGTCGCTGCTACGTATAACAGTATCTCTTCTTGTGGCTTTGGCGGGACCAGTACGGGCATTTTCCGCAGGTACTGTTTGAACGCCTGGAACACCTCTTCTGCTTCTGCCGACCACTCAAAACGATCAGTTTTACCTAACAATTTGTAAAATGGCATACCTCGTTCGCCTGACTTGGACACGAATCGACTTAGGGACGCCATCATTCCTGCCAACTTCTGGACTTCGTGGCGGCTGCGTGGAGACTTCATGTCGTCGAGTGCCTTGATCTTGTGCGGATTTGCCTCTATACCTCGTTGGGAAACAAGGTAACCGAGGAGCTTACCCGATGATACACCAAAGGTGCATTTGGCGGGGTTGAGCGTCATCCTGTTTTTACGCAAGTTGTTGAATGTCTCGGTTAAATCAGCGATTAAATCACCCTTTAACTTACTCTTCACAACAATGTCATCTATGTATGCCTCCACATTACGGCCGATTTGGCCTTCAAGAACAATGTGAATACATTTTTTATAAGTGCAACCTGCGTTTTTCAGACCAAAAGGCTTCTTGGCAAGTTCCTCCACCGTTCGCTCGTCTTTGCAACCTTGATTAAAGGCCACAATCACCCGATCATCCACCATGTCAGGGATGGTGTTACGGGTGTCGCTGAACCTGCGGATGTAGTCCCGGAGGGATTCTCCAGGCTTCTGCACGCAGTTGAGCAGATCTCCCTCATGTCCGGGGCGTTTATAGGTGCCTTGGAAATTGGCTTCAAACGTCTCCCGGAGATGAGTCCATGACTTGATGCTGGCCTCGGGCAGGTTCATGAGCCACGTACGGGCTGATCCCTGCAGAGCAGTCGGCAAGTAGTTGGCTTTGACATAGTCGTCACCCCCGGTGGCATCGATGATCGTGGAATAGATCTGAATCCACTCGCGGGGTTGGTTGTTCCGTCATACTTCTCAATGTTAGTAGGACGAAACTTTTCGGGCCACCTGACCTTGCGCAGGGCTGGGGAGTACGCAAGGCATCCCCCGTGCCTGGTCGGGAGTCACGTGGCGGCGAATCTTGATGGGACCGATAGTAACCCTCACGTGCTCGGTAATCTCGATTGTAATTGAGAGTTTCCCGAGCGTCACGAGTGCGACGATTGCGCTCGAGTTGTGGCCTTATGTCGCGCCCCTCGTGTGGGCGATAGTATGGTCGTCCATTAACAGATCGAGATCGAACAGGCTGTGGTTCACGGGTCTGTTTGACGGAGCTGGTGGTGCGGCAGCGGCGGCTTCGATGCGCTCTTTGGCCTTGTCCGCTGCTTCCCGAGCCTTCTTGGCTATGGTGGCCATCGGAGTCCCTTCGGCCATTGCTTCCATGGTCTCCAAGAGGGTTCGGATCTGCAGATTGTCCTGTTCGACAGCCCGGAAATCGTTGTTGAGATCTCGAGGAGCCAATGAGGATGCAACCTGCTGTGTACGGGTTCTAGCCGTTTGAAGTGTCGGTGCGTTACTCAAACGTGGAGGAGGCACGGGTCGACGCGAGCTAGATGACTCGGCAACGGCCTCTGTCCCGTTTGCGTTTAGCACATGGATGCGGCGGTCTTCGGACTGTTCTGACCCATTGCTAGATCCACTGTAGTCAAGATCCAACTGCGCAGTGTGATCTGTGTCTTCGGGAGTTGGCTCCGTGAAGGTGGCGAAAACTTCCCGACCGGCGCATGTGAGATCGGGATCATGGATCCCTGTCATCTTGAGCTCGTAGTCGCCTTGGTGCTCGAACACGAGATCTCCGAAGCGGATCTCCCGTGCAGGCACTAGATGGCGGTGAGCGTAGAGATCGGAAGCGGAAGCAGAACTCCCGATCGCTTCCGACTTGACCGAACTGGGCATGTAGGGCATCGAGGAACTCGACGCGTCAGCGAATCCAGACTCCGTTGATGATCGGCATGATCTTCCTTCACGCAAGGGCCCCTACCTGGCGCGCCTCTGTCGAGGTTGTTCTCGGCAGATATTTGTCCGGCAAGCACCCCGCTTCGTGCGAAGATTGATCACGGTGACGAACAGAGAGACACGGGATTTTTATACTGGTTCGGGCCCTCGAGATCGAGTAATAACCCTACGTCCAGTTGCTGCTTGTATTATTTCGTCGAGTACAGATTACAATGCGTAACAAGTACCCTCGGGCGGATTGTCTAAGATTGCAGATCAATGGACATACCCTCTACGTACAGGACCCCCGCTATTTATATCCAGGGAGACGTGCCTTACAAGACAAAACAGACCTAAACCTAGTAGGACTCTAGCTGCCTTCGGGCCTTCCTTCTGCGATCTGGCCATCGTGTCTTGTTCGGAGTCTTGATAGTTTGGAGTCGGTAGTCGGCAATCCTCGTGATCGGGTACCCTGGTATTATGGCCTCAACACTATTATTATAAGAGAACTCACCATATGGCAAACTCTTATCCCAACTCTTACCATACTTCAATGCACATGCCCTCAACATGTCCTCCAATATCTGGTTGGTTCTCTCAGTCTGACCATCAGTCTGGGGATGATATGCAGAGCTAAAATTAAGGCGAGTATCCATAGAAGCATGCAACTGCTGCCAGAACCTAGAAGTGAACTGGGTACCTCTGTCAGACACTATCTTCTTGGGCACACCATGAAAACACACAATCCTGGCGAAGTATAACTCTGCAAGCTGAGCTCCATTATAGGTGGTCTTCACTGGAATAAAGTGAGCAACCTTCGTCAACCGATCAACAATCACCCATATGGAGTCATAACCAGACCGAGTACGAGGCAAACCAACTATGAAATCCATACTAATCTCCTCCCACTTCCATTCAGGTATCTTCAGTGGCTGTAGCAGTCCTGCTGGCCTCTGATGCTCTGCCTTCACCCTCTGACAAGTGTCATAGATGGCCATACCACCAATACCTCTCCATCAAATCCTGGTACATCTTGGTACACCCAGGATGAATGGAGTAAGCTGAATCATGCACTTCCCTCAGTGTCATCTGCCTAAGAGAATCAATAGTAGGCACACAAATCCTATCTCCCAACCAAAGCGTGCCTTGCTCATCTAGCCTGTATCCTAGGGCTCCTCCTTCTATCATACTCTGCTTAATCTCCTTGATCTTCGCATCATCAAGTTGTCCTTTCCTGATCTCCAGCTCTAATGTAGGCTCCACTTCCAGAGTTACTGCCTCAGTGTGAGCAACAAAACCAAGGTTCAGCTTCTGGAACTCCTCACATAACTCATCTGGCATCGCATGAGTCAAAAGGGTATTAGCATGCCCTTTTGTGCTCAGTGCATCTGCAACCACGTTGGCCTTCCCCGGGTGATAATGAATCTCCATGTCGTAGTCCTTGATCAACTCTAGCCAACGTCACTGCCTCAAATTAAGATCCTTCTCAGTAAAGATGTACTTCAAGCTCTTGTGATCTGTATAAATCCTGCACTTGTTGCCCAACATGTAGTGCCTTCAGATCTTCAGAGCATGAACAACTGCTGCTAACTCCAGATCATGAGTGGGGTAATTCACCTCATGCTTCCTCAACTGTCTAGATGCATAAGCTATGACTCGGCCTTCCTGCATAAGAACACATCCCAAACCAAGTCTAGATGCATCACAGTATATATCAAAACTCTTAGTAATGTCTGACATTACCAATACTGGAGCCGTTGTCAACCTCTTCTTGAGCTCTTCAAAGCTGGCCTGACAGGCATCTGTCCACACAAACTCCTTCCCTTTCTCCAAGAGCGATGTGAGAGGCTTCGCTAACTTAGAGAACCCCTCAATAAATCTCCTGTAATAGCCTGCCAATCCCAGAAAGCTTCTGATCTCGGACACAGTCTTAGGTGGCTTCCAATCTAACACCTCACTGACCTTGCTTGGATCAACTGCAATGCCACCATCTGTGATAACATGCCCAAGAAACGACACCTCCTTCAGCCAGAACTCACATTTGCTAAACTTAGCATACAACTGATGCTCTCTGAGCTTCTCCATCACCAGCCTCAAAATGCTCCTCATGGTCCTCCTCATTCTTGGAATAAATCAGAATGTCATCGATGAACACCACGACAAACTTATCCAAGTACTCCATGAAGACCTTGTTCATCTAGTACATAAAGTAGGCGGGAGCATTAGTCAAACCAAAAGACATGACAGTATACTCATACAACCCATACCTGGTGGTAAAAGCTGTCTTAGGATTGTCTGATGATCCGATCTTAAGCTGATGATAACCTGACCTCAAATTGATCTTGGAAAACACCTTAGCTCCTCTCAACTAATCAAATAGGTCCTCAATTCTTGGCAATGGATATTTACTCTTAATAGTTACCTCATTAAGCGACCTATAATCAACACACATCCTCTGTGTGCCATCCTTCTTCTCCATAAAAATAACAGGTGCTCCCCAAGGAGATGAACTAGGACGAATAAAACCCTTACCTGAGAATTCTTTTAATTGTTTCTTAAGTTCTTCTAATTCATCAGCAGCTATTCTATAAGGTCTTTTAGCAATAGGAGCAGTGCCATGTAAAAGCTCAATAATAAACTCAATGTCACGGTCAGGTGGCATACCTGGCAAATCATCAGGAAAGACATCTGGATAATCACAGACAACTCTGATATCCTCCAAAGAAACACCCTTCAACTGATGAACTGCACCCTCTGCAACCAGAGGTATGGCGGCCTCTACCTCAATTCTTTCTCCCTCTGAACTGGTGAGAAGCACTGATCTCTTGGCACACTGGATGACTGCATCATACTTGGCTAACCATCCCATTCCCAAAATAACATCGATCCCACATGAATCCAGCACTATGAGGTTTGTGTTAAATTCTCTACCCAAAATCCTGAGGCTAACACTAGGACACTGATAGGACAACCTCATAGTGCCCACAGGTGAATGAACTAGCAAATCTCTTGCCATAGTGGACACAGGTATATTATGTTTAGCTACAAACTGGGCAGTGATAAAAGAATGGGATGCTCCAGAATCAAATAAAACAGAAGCGGGGGCGGAGTTGACAAAGAACATACCAAGTACCACGTCCTGAGCCTCCTGAGCTGTCTCTGCTGCAACATGATTCACCCTGCCCTGGGTGAACCTCTGCTGTCCTCTGCTGCCCTGTGGAGTCTGGTTCCCATTCCTCTGCTGGGACTGCTGAACCTGTCTGGGAGTGCTGCTGCCCTGACCCTGTGTAGACTGACCTGGGCCCTTGGGGCAGTTGTTGGCATAATGGCCAACCTCCCCGCACTTGTAACAAGCGCGAACAGGCGGTGTGCTAGGGGTAGCACCTCTCACAGGTGTGCCAACTGGAGTACCCTGGCGACCCTGAGAAGAAGGAGTGCACTGGCCCTGCTGGCTGGAGCGCTGGAACTGTGGAGTGGGGCACTGAGGCTGCTGAAACTGCTGAGGCTGACCACCCTGTCCACCAGAACGAAGCGGAGTGCCCTGAGCCTGAGACTAGAAGTAGCAGGGGCAAGAACTGCTGCCTGACTGACCCTGCTGGATGAGCTTCCTCTTGTGATCACCCATCTCGCGGCGTGTGTACTCCACACCAATAGCCTTATCAATCAGCTGCTGGAAGGTAGGGAATGTGTGGACCATCAACTGGTAGCGAATAGGAGCATTGAGACCCTCCAGAAAGTGATCCTGCCTCTTCGCATCACTGTCCACCTCCTCTGGAGCATAGCGAGACTGCTGAGTGAATCTGTCCCTGTACTCAGCCACTGACATGTTCACCTGCTTCAAAGCGAGGAAATCCTTCTTCTTATACTTCATCACACCCGCAGGAATATGGTGATCTCTGAAGCTAGTCTTGAACTGATCCCAGGTGATAGCATTAGGATCCGCAGCAGCAGCGGCGTAGGAGTCCCACCAGTCAGAAGCTGCACCCTCAAGCCGTCCTGAAGTATACAGGACCTTCTCCCTGTCACTGAACTGTGTGATCTCTAGCTTCTTGATCCAATCATTAGCATCAAGTGGATCAGCACAATGTGAAAAGGTGGGCGGATGATGGCTCATGAACTCACGGTGCTTGTCCCGTGGCTGATTCCCCTGTCCACCATGCTGGTTCAGCTGATTCTGCAAGTTAGTCATGGCTGCAGTCATGTTCTGCAGGAGCGCCATCTGAGCAGCAACAAACTGAGGATCCATCACTGGCGGTGGCACTGGAGGCTGCTGGGACCGTGGCGAGGAACAGCTGGCTGATCAACTCCTGAACCAGACCTGGTGTTCACCATCTGAGTGTTAGAAACATGAGATTTAGACATTGATAGACGAACTGAATAAGATAGATGAAATAAAGAATGTACAACAATATGAATACCAGATGTAATTACTTGTATAAGCAAGTTTTACAACATGAATATCATATAATTGACATAGATCATAAAGATAAAGATTAAATCTCGTCTCTAGATTTAGACAGATTCTGTTAGTCCAACTAAAACAGAGATAACTCTTAAACAGATCGTCCAAAAATAGTGAATTTTTGACAAAACAGAGAGTATGAAATTATGAATCCAACCCAATAGGAATCAACTCATTTGGATCTCGGAAACAGAAGTTATTAAGGAAACACTCTAGCTGTGTCAGGCACCCTGGACAGATTCTGTATACTCCAATAAAATGCAGTTATCTTTTTACCAGAAAATCCAAAAATTGTAAGATTTTTTCAGAAAATAGCTTATCAAATTCTGGTTCTAACCCAACTAGTTTAATGTCAATCGGAGTTCTGTAGCTTCAGATATAATTCAAACAGTACAACAGTGTCAGATAACAATGAGAACAGAAATAAGTATGACGTGATTAAAGATATATAATGATAATGATTGATAAAGAGATTAAATAAATGCTAAGAACAGAACCCAAGACATATCGCAAACTAACTAAATTTATTGATTTAATAAAAATGATGTTGTGTGGTCATCACTCCACAAAACACCGCAATCATTACAAACTCCAAATCACCAAGTTTAGCAAACAGCAAACCAATCTCACACCTAAGCAAAACTAACACACCACTAATTAATCGATCTATCGTTTATTACAAAAACCTAAATATAGCTATTTCTTATCATCCTAAGGGTCCCTCATGATGGTCCTGCAAGACGAAGAACCATAGCGAATCCTCTTGCGCGGCGGCGACTGAACATGAGCATGGTACTCATCCTTAGGTGGTTGAGCATCTCCTCGACGCTCTGCCTCTAGCTCCTCAATCCTCTGATGAGCTGCTTCAAGCCTAGCATATGCCAACTCTAGCTCTGAATGAGTGGCATCCAAGTTCTCATTGAGCGCGCTTGTAAGGCCAACCTGAGCATTCATGGTACCACTCACAATGGGGGTGCTGTGAGCTCAACCATGTTACTCCCACTGGCTCGGCGCGGGTAGTGCTTGAAGAAAGAATTCGCCAGAGATGACTGATGGTTGTGAAGAAGAACATACAAGGCACTCCTTGCAGCGTCATCGATCCCAGCTGCAAAGGTGGTATGTGGAGAAATAGCCCTGTGTGCTCTCAACACCACGAACTTCCTGGCGATCTCATCAAATGCCCTACCATGCACAGTCACATACCACAGCTCAGGATACCTTGAGCTTTGGTACCTCTCTCCAATGTACTCAGGCCTGATTGGGTTTCCCTCCTTCTCTAGCATGAACCGGAGTACCCTGGGGAAGAACCCACTCCCGTCAGTGGTGCGCTCTGTTGTCATCCATCTCGCAACAGGAGAGTCGTCTGAGTAGTTGTCCACATCCGAGTCTTCTTCATTACTTGAGTCAGGTCCATCATCATCCCCGTTGTCATCACCTCCAGGATCACCTCCAGCTCCACCCTGTTGAGCTGGAACGTCAATAGGTACCTCCTCCTCCTCATCATCCTCCACTGGAACTGGTGGCTCCTGAACTAGGGCTGGTGGCAGCTGAACTGGTGCGGCGTCATTCCGACGACCACACCTCCCTCCAGTACTCTTGCGAGCGGTCTGCCTAGTCCTTGCCATCTTCAGAAAAGAACCAGGCCATGTAAGCACAACTCTAAAAGAGTGAGAGCAAAAACAGATATATAGAAACAAAACCAAGATATATAAGATAAATAGAGTAAGGATAGAGCAATATAAGACAAAATAAATTTTGTTTAGCCAAAAGCAGACAGAGTAAGCAATAGCGAAAATAAGAAAGAACAATTAAGGGCCTAAAAGACGACCATGCTAACTAGGCTAACGTCCTACAGTCAACACTGCTCTGATACCACTTCTGTCACACCCGGTTTTGAAGAATAAAACCAAGTAAATCATATGTGCGCCAGGATCCGTTCACACACACATGATGACATCATTAGCAGTAGCAAACCAATGTATATCAAACCAAAAGAGAGTTAAGTAACATTATTACAAGCCACAAATAATATCCTTAACAAATATAAATAACGTCTCATCTAAGAACTGATAATAGATCCATCCACAGGCAGTCGACTAGTGGAACGCACACCTAGAACTCGTCAACCTCCTCAATGTAGTCTCCAGAAATATCACCCTCTGAGCCGCAGATAAACAAGTTTGAGTACACTTATGGTTGGTACTCAGCAAAGTGGAGTAACAAATAAATATGACATGTAAGGTTTAATCAAGGATGGCAAAAGGCTATAGCATTATGCAATTTTAATTGGTCAAGATTTAATTAGCAAGCTTAACTAAGTATAAGTATATACCAACCCAAATAAAGTACAGAACTAAATGCTCAACAAGTAACCATGATTTAATTCAACTTCAAGTTTAATTATCATGAGAGGATCCAAGCCGCTCTTAACCGTGAGCACGGCTGTTATAACAGTTTTACACTCTGCAGAGGTTGTACACTTTACCCACACACAATGTATTCTCATATAGCCTGAGGTCATGAGTCTCTTCAACACTTCCTTAGGTGAGGGGCCAGAGAAACATTACATGATCTTTACAAAGAATTATTAACATGAAATAACCCGCTGAGGTTTCAAGTCAAAGCAAAGCATAACCCTCCCTAGTCGCCGAGTTACTTAGCAAAGCTTACTCCCAAGAGGACCGGGCTATACCCCATCGATGCAACCCCTCTTGCCCTTTCGGTCAGATTATTACAAGTTAACTCTTCTAATTAATTAATCATGACCAGAGCCCGTTAGTTATGTGGTTGCACTGTTTTCTCGGGTTGTCACTCCATGTTCCAATTAAAAGTATGTTCTTGTTTACCATCCAATGAGCATATCACATATTCATAAGTTCAGCATTAATGTCCTCCATAACCCAAGTGTAAAGAAACTAAGCAATGCTACCCAACAATAAATAAATACCCAGGTTATGCAAGGAAATAAGGTAAACAAGACTAGGCACATCCCTAAAATAGGTCCCATCAATATTATAACCATGCATGACATAAAAGTAAATGTGATAATAGTATGATTATCCTTGGGATAAGCATGATCAAGGACACTTGCCTTCTGCGAAAGGCTCCTGCTTCTCAGAGTCTTCAAAGAACTGCTCCTGGTCCTCCTCGAACTGCTCTCCTTCTAAACGCGCCACACGATCACATACAAGAAAGCAATACAACAAAATAAGAAACAATACATCGAACATAGGTAATAGAACAAAACAACAGAATAAAGCTACTATACATGTCCTAAGGATCACGTGAGCGCAAGAATCACTTAATTTGGAGCTAAAACATGGAAGATATAGCTAAAACAAGCTAGCAGGGGCTAAACTGCAATTACCAGGACTTTCTAGTGGCTAGACAGTAAGATTCTAAGGGCAAAAACATAATTACGTGTACAAACTCAGGGTTTAACGAGTAAAAGGGCAGGGCAGGATGGCGGTTACGAATATTTGAAAGCACAGGGTTCAATCTGTAAGAAAACATGACTAACACGTAAATATTTTGTACTAACCACGGACTGCGGGTTGATACCTAAAAATCTCAGGGACTCTTAACTAAAAAGGCTAGGCTAATCAGTATAAGGGGCGGTTGACTTGCATCTAGGGCCGTAGGTTGCGGATCCGACGGCTCTGGCGCTTCGGCTACGTAGGCGGCGGCGCAAAACAGGGGGCGGCGGTGCTCGGTGGCTGCGGGCCGCGGAGCTCGCCGGAAAAAGGACAAACTCGAGCTACGGTGCACTAAAACGAGTGCGGTTTGGACCAATAGATCGAGCGGGGCACGGGGATCTCACCTAGACTGTTCTTGACGACGATTGCGCGGCGAGGACGGCGGTTCGACGATGAGGGCGGCTTCGGCGGTCCTGAGCACGGCGGCGAGCGGTTAGATCGGTGAAAACGGCCAAAGGACGCACAATTTCGCTCTGAGAAGCTTCCTTACGTTGGCGCGAAGCTCGGGGTCGAACTCCTGTGGGCGGACGTGCGACGGCGGTTCGGTACCGAGGCGGCGGCTTCCTTGGAGCTCCGAGGGCGGCGACGGCTGCGGGGAACAGCGCACACGTCATAGGGTTTGTTGGAAAGGTTTCGTGGGGTGGCGGCGCGGCTAAATAGAGGCTAGGGAGGTCCGGGGTTTGCGGGAAGGCGGTTAGGATGCGGCCGCGGCGAGGGGAGTCGGAGTCGGGGTCGTGTCGAGCTCGGGCTCCTGGGGAAGACGACGCCGACAAGTGGGTCCCACGGACCAGAGACACGGAGAGGAGACGGCGAAGGCAGAAAACGGCTAGGGCGCCAACGACGCAGACGGTAGTGCTGCGGGCCGCGGGCGAGGGTAACTGGGCCGCTTGCAGGTGAACTGGGCTGGGCCGGCCGGAGGGTATCCGGGCTAAGGGAAAAAGGCCTGGGAATAAAACCGAGCTGAACGAAAGCTAAGGGAGGTTTTCTAGACGTAATCTGAAAACTACAAAACTAATCAAATCAAATGCAAATCAATTTGAATTTAAATGAGATTTAAATTCTAATTGACTTGCAACAATACATAAAAACTAATGCAGCAGCATGAATGCATCAAGAACTTTTTGTGACAAATAATTAATTATTAAATTGAATAAAATCCTAATAAATTCCAATTAATTCCTAGAAATTTATTAAAGCCTTAAATAAATCCTAGAAAATTCAGAAGTGGTTTCTAAGATTTATTGTGATGAAAATTAGGGTGTTATAGGAGCTCACACCCGGGCCTATGAATAGCGCCCGCTGCCTCTCCTTGACCGAGAAACCCGAGACCCCCGAGCTCAACTCCTCTGTCGCTGCCGCCCGAGGACCACCGGGCGCCGCCGCTGCTGTTGACGACCCTCGACGGCCGTCGGACCACGAGACCACCCTTCGGAGCTTCTCAAGCACGTAAGCAACCTCCCAGACTTGCTCTTGTTCGGACGTTCGACCTCTTTCGCAAGGAATTTCTCACCGGAGCTTTCCATCTACAGCCGATCCGCCCCGCTCCATCTCCAGTCGCCCTCGCCCACCATACGTCGTTGTTAGCACCTTGGAAGAGTTTGCCATCCCTCGAGGAATCTCCAGGGCCAAACCGCGTGGAAAAAGGTGCACCCTAGCCCGAGATCGGGTGATCTCCGGCGAGCCGCCGCCCGACGCCGCCGTCCGCCGTCGCCTGCTCCTGTGCAGTGCCGCCAGCCGCTGTCTCGAGCTTCGTCAGCCGTCCGATCGCATCTCAACGCTCCAGATCGAGTCAAACGAAATAAGGTAACGGTCAGCTGTGCAGATTTTGCTAAAGAGTCCCCCGAGAATTTGATAATTATCCCGCTGTCCATCCCCTATGTTAAGTATTTACAAGAAGGTCCTTATTTCTTTCGGATTAACACCTGTCTTTTCAAGTTATCTAACCCGCCGTCCTGTCTGTCCTTTTTATTAGTTGGACCTCGGGTTTGTATACATAATTATGTATTAGCCCTCGGTTTCCATCAATCTAACCCCTGGAATTTGTGTGTATTCACAGATAAGCCCCTGGATCACCGTTTTGACAATATCTTGATCGTTTCAACTCTGATTTCGGTGATTCTTTCGCTCACGTGACCGTAAGGATTTGATCTATACCTTTGTACCATTCCTTTGTATTGTTGCCCATGTTTGGTGTATTGTTTCTTATTTGTTGTATTGTTTCTTTGTATGTGACCCTGTGCTACGAATAGGAGGTGCAACGTTTGTGGTTTTCAAGGGTCGTTCGTGAGATTCAAGGATTCAGTTGAGAAGACCCTGAGCCATAGCATTTATTAGCTAGATTTAAGGCAAGTGTATTCTTGATCATATTTTCGTCCTAATAACCATATGACATGCTTTCACATTGTAGTTACGCTATGCTTGCATGCTTATAATCATGATGGGTCCTATATTTAGGATGACTAGTTTTCTTTAATCATGCCTTGTCAACCTGGGTTTTATATTCATGTTGGGTAGCATTGCTTAGTTGCTATACTTGGGAATGGTTTACACTAAATGTGAAGATAATAATATTGTGATATCTTTTATATATACATATATATGATCTTATGAGAATGTTAAACCAAGACCACATTGATTAATTGGAACATGGAGAACCACCCGGGATTTCCCGTACAACCACAATACTACATGGCTCTGGTCTTGGCTAAGTAACTAGATGAACTCTATGTTGTG
>CM014272.1:15000307-15021255 GCA_004135705.1 Alloteropsis semialata
TGACCCAACCTCTACTTGGACAAACTCACTTGAATTTACTGACAAGCTTGGAGCAGCACCTGACCCTTCATGGCCCTAAACATCAAATTTGGAACCGATGTTACAAAACATACAATCCCTTGCAAACATAAAGCAAAGAGCAGTGGCAAAGGGCAAGTATTACTTGTGTTTAAACTCCATGTTGACTTGCAACATCGTGTGTGCCAAAAATGTAGTTGCTCAAGCTCACTTCACTCTATGGCTTTTGCAGGGAACCACGAGGCTACAGATTAAATGTTGCAATATGACTAATCAGATGTTTCAAGTGACAGAACAAAAAGTTGC
The DNA here is from genome assembly GCA_004135705.1 of Alloteropsis semialata. NCBI lineage: Eukaryota > Viridiplantae > Streptophyta > Magnoliopsida > Poales > Poaceae > Alloteropsis > Alloteropsis semialata. The sequence continues at coordinate 15,000,632 of CM014272.1, forward strand.
GAGCATAGAAACACGATTTGCATATACTGCACAAGTCCTAAGGATTGAGCAAAGCATGAAAAAATCCTCATAACACCTATCGTCACACACATCCGTGGCTAGCTTAATCCTAAATCTCGAGCTGCAAGTCTAAGCTGAGGTCCGAATGAAGCTGATGTGTGGATGGACATAGGAAGTCCACCCCATACAGGTCCTGTAACATGGTGAATTATTGCAGCCCTTGATGCAGACCCCAAACATCCATGGATGTAGTTTGATTCAGTGGATCATATGGGGAAGGGAAGATGAACGAGATCCAAAGGATTCCTTGAAACAATAGGCGGTGGACGGTCGACATTTGCTTCACCTAGTGGAGGGAATTCAATCCTCTGTAGTATATGTGACATGTTGCAAGGTTTTAAATGCGGCAGAGGCCTGGGTGCCCGCCTCGCCCTTGCGCTCATGCTCGAGCAGGAAGAAGACGGGAAAAAGGTGGGGCTGTGGGTTAATGTTTCAAGCAACATGGAATTGATGTTGCGGCTGGATTTTTCTGCCACCTGATATGAAAAGAGTTGGAGGACGCACAAATGTTGCATGCAACATCAAACCGATGAATATGATGTTGCGGCGGGATTTTTCCCTGGTGACACGTCAAAAGAGCTGGAGGACGCGCGAATGTTGCATGCAACATAAAACAGGTGAATATGATGTTGCGGTGGGATTTTTCCCTAGCTGACGACCGTCCGACGCTAGGCCCGGACATCGGACGTCCGGGCGCTAGCAGTTCCGAATTATCAACAGCATTTGAAGCCTCTAAAAAGATGTAATTCTAAAATTCATGATAAGCCCAAATATGAATATCATTTATAATATCTAAAAATCATAATAAGCATAAATAGAAAAATCATTTAAAGTTTCTCCAAATAATCCATCCAAAAATCTAAACAATGTCTGAAAATTTGTGCATCATCTCTACACATGCAACAACTAACTATATAGTGATTCTCTATTACAAATTCATAATAAAAATAAAGATTAAATCTAAAATCTCTTATTTCAATCCATTCCACAAAACATAAATTACTCAAAATATAGAGCATGAAATAGACCATACTAACCGTCAAAAGAGAGAGGATGAAGTTGTTAACCTCCTAGCGGACTTGGTTTGCGAAATCTCCAAAAGTTATGGAAAATTTGGGCATGACCTCCCCCAACCCGAGCTCAATGGAGGATGAAGAAATGAGCCTTGGCTCGGGCTGGGGGAGGAAGAAGACCCCTTTATACGCTGAGCCCCTTTGGTACCGGATGGTAGCACCAACCCGTACCAAAAGGCTCCCATTGGTACCGGTTGGTACCTATGAGTGCGCAAAATTTCTAGCCGTTGGACCCGGCACTAATGCTTGGTACCGGGCCGTAAACAACTGGTACCAATGAGGGGTGACCGATAGAGCGTTTTCTGGTAGTGCTATGATTTTTAAGGCCCCAGAGCGAACTGGACATTATGTGCCCTTTAGGCTAATTATTTTTTCATTTGTAACATGATTGAAGATAATAATACGGAGTACTTAAAAATGTATATTCAATACAATATCCATGGTAAAAACTAAAAGGGAAGTAAAATAAAAGTAATATTATCACCTCAAATACTATTTTGGTACCATCTAAGAATTAAATTATGCAGAAAAGAAAAAACAGTGGTAATTGCAATTGAAAGTTTAAAACTGAATATTTAGCATCCTAGAACAAAGAGTATCAGCAAACTTTTATGTCAGCATGTTTCAAGTAAACTTACCAAGAAACGTTTCTCTGCACCTAGCAGCAAAAAAAAAAAGAAAAGAAACACGAGCTCAGGTTCAGCATGATAAGTATCAACAAGAACAAAAGGGACACAAACTTGTGAAAATTTCAAACTCAAAATGCTCACTATATATAGAGCATGCATGCCAACTAATTAAAATAGTGTAATTGATTTCAGATTGTGCCTAGCTAGACAAACAGGAACATATATATATCTAATAAGTTAGTGCCAAAGCTGCAGCAGTTTTTCTGGGCAGCGATACACGTCTTGTCTATCAAGACACATAATGTTTTCGCAGCACCATGACCAGTCACGGTTGCGTTTCACATCCCTTAGGAACTCATCAATCCGCATGCTGCTCTCCTTGTTTTGGATCGACAGCGGCTTGCCTTCCACGCGGCCGAAGCTGAAGGCCTCCTTCAACACCGGGTTGCCCTGCACGTGCTTGAGGAAGCCATTGCCGAGGAACTTGCTCAGGAACTTGAGCTGGGCCCGCCTCACCCACGTCGACACCTTGATGCCGTCCTGGGACGTTCCAACTGATGTCGCCGGCGGCTCGTCGTGGTCCAGGAAGGCGGCGATCTGGCCGAACAGCTCCTTCTGCTCGCGGAGCAATGAGTTGTCAGCGCCCTTGCTGGCGGATTCGGCGGCGAGGTCGGACACCTTGGCCACCAGCGCGTCCATGTCCTTGCCCGTAGCGTGCTGCGTCAGGTTGACCTCCACGCACACGGCGAGCGCCTCGCCGGCCGCCATCCGGACCCTGCGGTCATCGGCGTCGAGCATCTCCACGAGGGACGCGATGGCCGCGCTCCAGCCGGTGCGGCCGGCCTTCCGATGCGTGCCGGTGGCGGAGACGACGGTGGTCAGGAGGAACGTCCACGCGGACACGGCCGCGGCCCGCACCGCGGGGCTCGTCTCCGGGGCCCGGATCTTCAGCTTGGCGGATCGCGATCTCACGGGGGGGACGACCAAGCGCCAGATGGCCTCCATCGACCTCCCCGCGCAGCGCGCGCCGGCCAAGGAAGCAGCGGCTAAGCAGTCGATCGCGGCGGCGGCCAGCGTCGGCGGCGCTTCGCCCTGGGCCTGCAGGATCGCCTTGGAGAGCGCCGGGAAGGCCTCGTCCAGGAGCGGCCCGGGCGAGCCGTCGCGGAGGGTGAGGAGCAGCAGGCCGACGGCGCGGTACGCGAGGCGGGCCTCCCTGGGGGTGCCCTTCTTGATGGAGACGCCGGAGAGGGCGAAGATGGTGAGGCACCTCATGTCGAGCTCGTCCAAGGGGAGTTGGCCCTCCTCCAGCTCGCCGACGATCCCCGCCATGGCCGCCTCCCGCGTAGCCGGCGAGCGTGTGATCTTGTACCACCAGTAGCGGTCGTGGCTGTCCTGGAGATCCCGGATGCACGCGTCGACCCGCTCGTACTTTTCGGGCTGCTTAACATTGCGAGCCATGGCCATGGCCCGAGCGGCAGCGGCGGCGGCGTCGTCCAAGATTCGGCGGCTCTTCGTGGATCGTGGTGGAGAAGACGGGAAGTATATATAGCAATGATTTCAGTTTCAGAGTTGGGTTCGGAGTGGGCCAGGCGCGTGTACGTTTCCACGTCGGCTCAGCCCAGCCCAGTCATATATAGTCTAACAGCCCAGCCCAGTCATCGAGTACGTTTCCACGTAGGGTTCGGACTGAGCTCTCCTTGCATGCGGACACTTGTATTTTCTGCGTACAAACGAACTCATATTCGTGGTTTAAAAATTCAGACTTTGTTTGCAACCATTTCACCATACATAGTTCACCTGATGCTATCTGTTTCTGTGCACGGCCAATATCTCCCAGCAATAATCACTACCGGATTCGCCGGCTTTGCCGTGTGCCAGATGCACACGGCAGAGCTCCTTTTGCCCACGGCAAAGGCCACACGGCAAAGCTCGGCCGGCAAAGAGGCCTTTGCCGTGGGCTACGCGTCGGGCACTCGGCAAAGTGTGTGAATCCTGAGCACAAAAAAACCGAAAACAAATAGCAAAAAAATTTATTTAAATGTGGAAAGTCGCAAGTCGCGGCGTTTTTCGCGGAAAATTCGCGCGCTACGCGGTTGGCGGGATTCAAACTCGTGACCTCTCCCTCGCGCGTGACCTCCTCTACCACTGCACCACTCTCACTTGTGACTAGAAACTCTTCTGATTCCTACCATATTATACTAAACTGAGTGTAAATTGCTTGTTTGAGGCCCTAAATGATTTCAAATTAAAAAGTTGTCAACTACAAACTTTCATAACTTTTTGAAATCTACAAGTCTTGTTTTGGTAGTTTCTCCATCCGAGGTCGTTTACAAAATTTGAATTTCAAATTTGAGAACATTCAAACTTAGCTATCGTTGACAAGATGATTTCAAATAAAAAAGTTGTCAACTACAAAGTTTCGTAACTTTTTGTGATCTACAACTCTTATTTTGAATGTTTCTTCATCCGAGGTCGTTTGAAAAAACTCAAATTTCAAATTTTGAGAACTACAAACGTACTTTTCATTAGCAAAACAAATTCAAATTAAAAAGTTTTAAACTACAAAGTTGTATAACTTATGAAGATCTACAACTTTGATATATGTCATTTCTTCATCCGATGTAGTGAGAGTAACATTGTTTACAAATCTTATAGATCTCTCTTATAGTTTCAGGAAACTCTACGAGAGTTATAGATTTTGTGAACAATATTCATATGAATTTGTCGAATGAAGAAATGACCAAACTAAAAGTTCTACATCTTGAGAAGTTATACAACTTTGTAGTTCAAAACTTTTTGATTTGAATTGATTTACTACTTCAAAATGTGGTTTTAATTATGGCTTTACCGAGTGTAAAAAAAACACTCGGCAAAGAATTTCTTTGCCGAGTGCATTTCAAAAAACACTCGGCAAAGAAATCTTTGCCGAGTATATTTTTTTGATACTCGGCAAATATTTTCTTTGCCGAGTGTATTTTTTGACACTCGGCAAATATTTTCTTTGCCGAGTGTTTTATTTTTGCCGAGAGTTTTTTGAAATACACTCGGCAAAGAAATCTTTGCCGAGTGCCCGAAAAAGTGCACTCGGCAAAGAGCTTGAGACTCGGCAAAGAGAGGATTTCCGGTAGTGAATAAAGTATTGATTTTTCTACTGAATTAGAACTGGGTATCTTATTAGGATGTAAGAACACTTTTCCTGTTAATGTAGGAATATGAATTATTTCCTGAAAATTTGCACGAATGTTTTATTGGATTCCTGGGTTCCAAATGTGTAGCATATTTAGGGCTCTTTGGCACAGCTCGCTTAGGCTCTGGCTCATGCAATGTATACTACTGTAGCAGCAGCTGGGGGAAGCCAGTTTTCCTGGCTTCACCCTTCCTCGGCTCATTTTCTATCTCGTTTTGTGTTCGGGCTTCGCGCTACAGTGGGAAATAGTGACCGGCTCTGTGCTACCGTGACCGAATACTGTAGCAGAAAGCTAGAGCCAGAGCCAGAGCGAGCGCGAGCTGTGCCAAAAAGGCCCTTATACACCCTTTGAATGGCTCTATTATTATTAGTAATTGGTCAAATAATAAACTCGCCCCTTCGTCCCCCGCATCGCCCCCTGAGGGCGGCTCGAGTGGATCGCCGCTGTATGCCGAGTGCCCGCCACCGCCGCCGCCTCCTTCTCTGGCCCCCGTTTCCCCTCGTCTCCGTCCTTGTAGCCGGTGGCCAGGCAGGATCCATCCTCTAGTAAATCTACTACTTTGTTAGGTTTTTTTCAATAATTTTTCTTTCCTCCGTAATAATTAGGTTAAGTCTTGAATCGCCCTTTCAATGTTTTTGATCTGGCTTTCTTTTTCGTATTGGATCTCCTTCAGAGGATGTGTCGTTTTCTTCGAAGTCGCTGTGTTCTTCATTGAGGGATTGACGGTCCAAGATCCATGGGAGTCCTCATCGGCTGTAGGCCCAGTAGGAAATTGGACCGGCAACTCTGACGGATACAAGAAAGAAGCGTACTGCTTAAGGAAACTAGTCGGTTACTGGGAAACAACCCGGTCTACTCATGTTAGGACTCTGTGTATTGTATCCGACTAGGAGTTTATGTTTCTTGCCTTGTAGACCCTGTCTCCCGAGTATATAAGGTGACGCAGGGACCCTTGTAAAATCATAACCATCAATACGAGAAGATCCACCATATAGGATGTAGGGTATTACGCTCTCTAATAGAGGCGGCCTGAACCTGTCTAAATCGTCTCGTGTTCACCATCGTGCTTCTGGTTCCGGCGAGGCCCTCGCGAAGAACTCGACTACTTAGGGACCCCCTATAGTGGGCTAACCGGTATAAAAAACCGACAGCTGGCACGCCAGGTAGGGGCTCTCGTCGAGAATCATAAAGCAATCTTAATGGCACCAGTCATCATCAACTGCGACGGTGACATGGCGTTCGAAAAGGGCGCCACCTTCGTCTTCGGCACGGGCAACTTTGAACGCGTCCTCAAGGCGCCGACTCAGGAGAAACTCTCCGACAAGCTCTACGAGATCGCGCCCTTAGTTCCGAATTCAACTCGGACTCGAGAAGCTCCGAGTTCGAACTCAACTCAAACTCGGGAATGTCCAGATCCTAGCTCGACTACAACTCAGACTGGGAAGATCCGAGTTGGAACAGGCGATCCGAGTCGATTTCTAAACCATCGGCCACGCCAAAATCCGCAAATTTAAAAATCCAGAGGAGGAGCTCAGCCACTGCCAAGCATGAGGCCGAAACCTCGAGCCAATTCCCTTTTGGACTCGTGGGAACCACCTCTGCTTTCTAGGCAGCGTCTTCAAAACAACTCCGGTCTCTGGTCGAGTTCGATGAATTCCGCCTGGACAGGAAACAACTTGGACACGTCATTACTTCAACCCCTGAAGGACGATCCATGCATTGGCCGGGACGCAAACCAAAGCTTGGAGCAACACCACAAGAGGACTTGGACATGTCCCGCATTATCGCATACATTGATGCACTCCCGTTTCAACACAAACATCCCCTGGATTCTTCAAGCGGACGCGGCTCAACTGTTCCAGTGAGTTCAAGCATGAGAAGCTATTCACCAGGGCGTCAAGCCATAGTGATCATTCACCAAGAAGAACAAGAAGTCTCCAATGACGAACCAACCATCGAGAATGAGGCTGAGGCCGACCGAAACCGGCACAGGGAGCGAAACGCTGCTCGCGCAGATCGTCGCCGCTAGATTCGTCGTGGGTTTCCTCTGCAAAATCTCGACGCAAGATTCATGCAAGTTGCCGGGCAAGAAGTCTACACCAACGCCGCAGCCAACATCATGGCTGTCATCACAGAGCTAGGGTAGATGGCCCAAACTCCGAAAATCATGAGGATGAAGACAATGCTTGAAACGGTGGCTGTTCAGCATGACACGATCAACCTTGCTAAGACCATCACTAGGTCCAAAGCACCCAACCACCACACAAGTAGTCGGCCACCTGATGCCGGCAATCGCAGCAACCGTTCCCACCACCCAGGCAGAGACCAACGCAATCATAACAACGAGGGAGGCATGGTACTCGACGTTGGAGGTAGAAACCACGACGCCAGACCTAGCCACCACGTTGCCCAGCATAGTCACAACGGTGAAGGCGATGGCAGCAGGAACAGGGACGCATACCATGGTCACCACAACGACGACAGAGACCTGCGACACCACCTGCAGAACAGGGATGCTCGTACTGTCATCTCTGCGCGGGTTCGTGACCGCGAAGAAGATGAACACCGACGGCGCAAGGAGTACGATCTGGTCTACGGACCTCCGGGACAGAGTTATCACAGCCTCCACAAGTATGAAGGGTTTCCGGTCTTCTCCGACCGTGTTCGCGCAACCTCCTGGCCCGACAAGTTCAAGCCCGCCCATATCGAAAGATACGACGGGAAGCGTGACCCTTAGCAGTGGCTCCGCATCTACTACTCGGAGATCAAGGCGGCGAGGGGCAACACCGACACCATGTGCACCTACCTTCCGGTAGTCCTTGACCAGGCTCCACTAACCTGGTTAGAAGGGCTAGAACCAAGACCTATCGACTCCTGGGACACGCTTTGCAAAGTCTTCATCAAGAACTTCCAGGGTTCTTGGCAGAAGCCAGGTACTCGCTTCGACCTAGCCCAGTGCAAACAAGGCCAGAACGAGTACCTGCGAAGCTACAACCGGTGATTCTGGGAGAAGCGCTCAACCTGTGTAGGTCTCTCCGATCAAGAGACCATCGACTGCTTCCACGGCGGCCTCACTGATCCCAAGCTCCACCTGGACTTTGGGAGAAACAGGCCAAAAATGCTGGAGCAGATGCGCGAGCGTATTGGTCGATCGGCAGATGTTGAAGACATGCAGCGCAAAAGATTTAACCAAAACAAGTTGGGGGAGACTACAACAACAACAATGACCGCAACAAAGGCAAGCAAGTTGAGAACAGCAGTAAACGCGACTTCAGCGACAAGAAGCGCAAGCCCGAGGAGACGGTCAACGTTGCGGAGAAGAGCTCTTCTCGCAGGAAGTTTGAGAAGCTACTCGACAAGCAATGCCCTTTCCACAAGGACAAGCACTCGAGTAGGGACTGCTACGGGCTCAAGAAGGCTTTCAAATCTTAAGGTGCTTCCAAGCCCAACAACCCTAATGACAAAGGAGATGGGGGTGACAAAAACACCGGCTACCAACAAGCAGACAAGGTGGTTAACGTCATCTTCGGTGAGATCACTCAAGCAGAATTAAAGCGCAAGCAAAAGCTTATCCAGCGCGAAATTGCCTACATTGAGCCGGCCGTCCCCACCTACCTGAAGTGGTCAGAAGTTCCGATTAGATTCTCACGAGACGATCAATGGACCAACATCAAGAACCCGGGCCGGTATCCTTTCGTACTGGATCCGATGGTGGTTGGCGCGTGACTCACAAGGACATTGATCGACGGCGGAAGCGGACTCAACATTCTCTTCGCCAAGACTTTGAGGAAGATGGGATTGGTCATCACCAACCTGCTCAAGCCCACTGACTCACCCTTCTACGGCATCATCCTAGGAAATGCTGTCGTGCCCCTTGGCCAGGTATCACTTCCAGTAACATTTGGTATCGAGGCAGATTACAGGACCGAGTACATTACTTTCGAGGTCGCCGACTTCGAATCTTCGTACCACGTGATCCTATGAAGACCTGCTTTGGTGAAATTCATGGCGGTTCCACACTAAATCTACCTCGTTCTGAAGATGCCAAGCGCCAACAGGATCTTATCCCTAAAGGGCGATTTGAAGACCTCCTACAGGACAACAACATGGCTGCTGATGCACCTTCAAAGCTTGGTTCCAACTGAGCGCAAGTACCGGGTGGCGTTTCCATCCATGAGCTGTTACAACCATCCATCAAGGAGCAGGAAGTATAACCGACTACTACACCCCCTCATCAGCAAGTCATGGTGATTACACCCAAGTGGACAAAGCCCTTCACCGAGTATATCCTACACCCACCAGAGGGAGCCAGAAGATAAGGTGGAAGCCAAGCAAGTCATTAGACGAAGCAAGCACTACATAGTAGTCAGCAACACCCTCTTTCGATGCGGCACATCATCTGTAGTCTTGATGAAGTGCATCCCTCCAGAAGTCGGACGGGAGATCCTTGAAGAAATCCATGGTGGAATCTATGGCAATCACGCGCTGCCCACCGAACGATTGTTGGCAAGGCCTTCCGGACTGGCTACTATTGGCCATCAGCAGTGGCCGATGCAGAAGAAATCGTGAAGACTTGCCAGGGCTGCCAATTCTTGCCCGGCAAGCTCACGTACTAGCAATGGTCCTCAACACCATACCGCCTTCTTGGCCTTTCGCATGCTGGCGGCTAGATATGGTTGGACCACTCAAGACTGCGCCAGGAGGTTTCAAATATCTCTATGTGGTGATCAACAAATTTACCAAGTGGATTTAAGTCAAGCCACTAGTCAACGGTACAACAGCAAAGGCGGCCGAGTTCATCCAAGACATTTCTCATCGCTTCGGCGTCCCGAATCGTATTATCACTGAGCTTGGCTCCGAATTCACAGGGAGCGAGTTCTTTGATTTCTGCGACAACCTGGGAATCGAAGTCCGCTACGCATTGGTGGCCCATCCATGTGCCAATGGACAAGTTGAGAGAGCTAACAGCCTCATACTCCAAGGACTTAAGCCAAGTCTCTATGAACCGCTCAAGAAGTACGGTGGCAAGTGGGTGCAAGAATTGCCAGCCGTGGTATGGGGACTCATAACTCAGCCCAGCCGCGCTACGGGGCAATCACTCTTCTTTCTGGTCTACGGCTCAGAAGCAGTACTCCCGGTGGACATCGAGTACAACGCTCCAAGGATTCAAAACTACTTGGAGGAAGCATCAGAGCAGAGCACAAGATGTGGATATGCTAGAAGAGGCAAGGCTAGCTGTGTTGATCAGAACATCCAAATACCAGCAAGTGCTCAGAAGGTACCACGATCAAAACATCCAAGTGCGGTCATTCAACATTGGTGATCTGGTCCTTCGGAGAATTCATAGTACAAAAGATCAACACAAGCTATCCTCACCGTGGGAAGGCCCGTTCATTCTATCCAACGTGACTGGTCCGGGTACTTATCAGCAACAACGGAAAGACAGAACAGAGGTGCCTAATGCATGGAACATTGAGCACTTGCGTCATTTTTACCCTTAAAGAAGTCATTAGAGTGTTTTAAGAGCCAATAAAAAGTCAGTCCTTTCGATGTACTGATATAGGCTTTTTAGCCAAATGATAATAAAGTGTTTATATTCCATTGTCTTCAAGACTGGAATTCGGATACAAATCGCAAAATTTTGAATCATGCCAGATTGTTCAAAAACAATCCAGAAAGGCTGCATTCAAAAAGCTATCTTCTTTCTGTTTAAAACAGAAGGATCAGGCGCACCTATCTTGAATCTAGTTGGGTTGTTTACAAACAATTCAGAAAGGCTATATTCAAAAATACCATTTACTTTCTGTTTCACACAGAGAGATCGGGTGCACGCAAACAGATAGATAGATACTTTTGTTAACAAAATATTAAATATTTACATCTGAATCTGAGTTCATAACAAAGGTTTTCTTACATGAATAAGAGATCCTAGAACTTAAGGCGAAATACTATTTTCTCCGCCGTGTCTTTCTCCTCCTCCATGTAGGTATCATACATGGCCCGAGTACAAGCCGGGTTGATCTGTCCTTCGGTAACGCTCAACAGCTGTGAAGGGAACCATGACCGGACAACCCCGAGTACTTGCCTAGTACACGAGCGGGCGATCCGCTAGCAATACACCTTTACCTTCCCAGAAGTCGATCCAAGATGATCAAGGAGGGGAGGAGTGATGCTACCTGCGGGTATTTTGGCATAAATGTCAACCAGTGGAAGAGCAGCTTCTTTCCAAGACTCAATTTCCGCACCACGACGGTTGATCTCTAGGCGAAGCACCTGGATCTCTGTCTCTTGGTCGCGGATCTTGATCATGTCTTGAATAAGCTGTGCATCAGCGTCCTGACGCATCTTTTGCTCTTTAGCAATCTTCGCCATGAAATCCTTCTTCCGCTGCTCCACCAGGCCTGCGCGAACTTGTTGCCGGTAGAACCGATTCTTCATATTGATGAAGTCAGCTTTCAAAGCATCAATGCGCCTTTCACTCTCTGCATCCAAAAGATTGTATTATTTTCATTATATGATCAGTGCTAACAACATGGAGAGCTACCCGGCAATCATACCTGAGAGTTTCTGTCGTAACGACTTGTTTCTCTCAAGGACGTCTTCACGCTGGTCCTGGTACAAGTTGATTTTCTTGTAAGCTTCATCTAGCTCAAGGCGCAATTTGGCACGTTCTTTTTCCCAGACCTCCTGCCCCTTGGCTAGATCAGTTGTGCATTTCTCGGCACGGGCAACAGACGCGCTGGCTCTCCGAAGAATCTCATATTTCTGTTGAGATCGTACAAGTACACTGTGCATCCAAGATAAAGGTGGCAGAGTTGATTAAAGTACTAAGGAGATAAGTATATTTATAGTACTGAATTATTTCTACTAACCTCTATGAGCTTGCAGAGTTGTTTATGCATCTCAGCAGCCTTCTCAAGATTTTCCTGGTCAACTTGCGAGTTAAACAAGGAAGCGTTCTCATCCTCGTTTACGTTGACGCCTAGTGTACCAGTGAATATTTGGAATGGCTCTGGTGAATGCTCACGGGGCTTCTTCTTTTCTCAGATGATTTCTTTAATTGTTGCCGTCTTCACCAAGCCAGCGGCTGCGTCAAGTCCCTCAGATCGGAGGCTTGCCATCCGGGTACTTTCCGCCGCTTTGGGCCATGCCCCAGCAGCAGAAGTACCCAGAGCGGCTTGCTTCGGAACCTGTGGTGGTGATGTAACACTGCTACATGGTCCTTGGGGGTGGGGCTGTGGAGAAGCTCGAGGGGCTCGGCTCTTCTTCTACTCCTCCTGCTTTGCCATGGACCTCTACGGATAGGTCCACATCCAGAAATTTTGGTAATTCAGCAGGAGCAGGAGTAGGCGGCCGGCTGCACAATGACAGAATATTTCCAATATTCAAATTTCATAAAATAATGCACAAAGCAATTGGCGATTGGTTCTACAAAAGTAGGATCATTTACCTGGTGAACTCCATGTTAAATTCGGGCTCGTTCACATCAAAATTGAACCCTCCAGACGGGATGTCTTGAGGTTCTTGTGATCCTTCTGGGCGAGCGGGTTCTTCTTGAGGATGCTGTAACAATAAACTCAGGGCACATGTGAAGAACTCGGTAAAAGTCAGGAGCAAAGATTTTTGCAAAAAGACAACTAGCATACCTTGGTGGGAGACGGATGCAGCAGGATTCCCATTGGAATCTCTGTGTTCGACTCTGCCTCTGCTTCAAGAACAGTCGCTGCCGCAACAAGTGTGGCTACCGCCTTCTCTAGTGAAGGAGATAGGTTCTTCCGGACAGCTCTTTTCTTCCTGGTGACGATGTCCTCGGAGCAGGGCCTCTTCAATCCGGATCCTCCTTGCCCAAGGATCTTGGAAGGAGGTCGCATTGGTGCACCATCATTTGAGGAAGAGTCATCCTCAACGAACACCTCCTCGATGACTGGTGACACTTTTTTCTTTCCTTTCCCTACCTCATCAGATATCTACTGGGCTTGTGCAGGCGGGGGTGATCTAGGCAACCCAGATTCACTTTCAGCTACCTCAGGGGGCGAGAAGGCGAATCTGGTCCTCAATTCCTACAAATATCATACAAGAAGATGTTTCAGTTTTGGGAAACAAGACATTCGCACTTCAAAGTAGTTTGCAGGGTTTATTTTATACCTATAGCTACTGGAGGACGGCTAGCGCTTGTACTCGGACGTTCTTTAGCGTCCATGAACAGCGCTTGTACTCGGACGGCAACCTCGTCGGAGCAGAGGTCGGCGGAAGAAACCCTGGTGGGGTCATTGCGGCCAGTGTATATTCATAGCCAGCATGAACCCGCTTCTGGCAGGGTTGTACGCGTCAGCGCAGAAATGAGCTGGCTACCCCAATGGCTGTCAGGCCCTTTTCCTTCAGATTGGCGATCATCTTCAACAAGCTTGAGAGCCCCTCAATTCTAGGTACTCTGCTGACGTGACAGGTGACCAAAGTGCTTGGACAGCTTCGGGGGCTGGTTTTCCACATAAAACCACTTGTCTATCCAATGCTTGATGTAGTCGTTCATCTTGAAATCGAATATACACTTTTCATCCCCTGACGGAGTTGAATTCCAGCTCCACCGACTACTTTGTCGGGGGTTGATTTAACACGGAAGAGGAGGCGGAAAAGATTGAAATGGGGATCGATTCCCAGGAAGGTTTCGCAAAGATAGATGAAGAGGGAGATTTGGAGGATAGAGTTGGGATTGAGATGAATCAATTCTAATTTATAGAAAGAGAGAAGTCCTTGGAGGAAATCATGAGTAGGCAGGGCGAATCCGCGCTCGTAGAAAGCAACAAAAACCAGGATCTCGTGGATCTCTTCAAATGGCCAAGGCTTACCGACATCGGTGCGCCAGCAGGATACCGATTTATCCAGGAGGTAGCCTTGATCCACAAGATTCTGCACCATTTCATCTGATGCCTTGGATGGCTTCCAGACGAGAGTGGGTGCAGGGGCATTCTTGAACACCGACATGTCTATTATTGGGATTTTTTGTTTCTTCTTGCTTGCCGCAGACTTGCTTTCTAAAGGTTTGTTGGATGCTGGCTTCCGACCCATCTTGCCAGACGAGATCTTCGGAATGATTCTCGGTCAGAGCGGGAGTGGATTGGGGATTGCGCGCTGTTGCGGAAGGATTTGAGGATTTCAGTTATGAAAGCGACGACGGCGTGGAGGGGAATACGAAAGGTTCTCCCTTTGTCTTATAAGATTGAAGCGGTAACCCTACGCGTATTTCCTAAAATACGTTTTCCAATATACGCCAATACTTGTGTATTCGTGGTTACAAACCAGGTGCATATTTGTGCGGCAACTTCCTAACGAGCTGAGTCATTTTCAGATGAATTTTCATTCTCGGGGGCTGATGCTTAATGGGATTATTTTCCACATCAAAGAATATACCTATTTCAACAGAAGTCTTTAAGCTTATTGTCATCTACTTTAAGCTTGGGGGCTGGGGGGAAATAATATATTTCTTTTAGAAAGTTTTTCATTAAAGACCCTGGAATTATTTTTAATCCTTGAAAACATTTCTAGGCTCGGGGGCTAGACCCATAATGGGTCCATCTTTTTTCAAAAGCTGGACACCATTATAGTAAATGGGTAAGTTTTTGCATCAACCTTGGTATATAAACAAAGGCCCGGGGGCTGATTGCAAAAGAAGTCGGCAAAGGAGCACATCATGTTCACTTCTGGAGGTTTGCAACAAACAAGTCGGATGACGACAAAACAACTCGGCTGATGGTACAGTTGTTGGTAAACAACCTGGCGAACGTGAAGACATGAAGACGCTCGGGGGCTTCATGGTCCAAGATCCATGGGAGTCCTCATGGGCTGTAGACCCGCTAGGAAATTGGGCTGGCAACTCTGACGGATACAAGAAAGAAGCGTACTTCTTAAGGAAACTAGTCGGTTACTGGGAAACAACCCGGCCTACTCAGGTTAGGACTCTGTATATTGTATCCGACTAGGAGTTTAAGTTTCTTGCCTTGTAGACCCTGTCTCCCGAGTATATAAGGTGAGGCAGGGACCCCTTGTAAAATCATAACCATCAATATGAGAAGATCCACCATACAGGACGTAGGGTATTACGCTCTCTACTCGAGGCGGCCTGAACCTGTCTAAATCGTCTCGTGTTCACCATCGTGCTTTTGGTTCCGGCGAGGCCCTCACGAACAACTCGACTACTTTGGGACCCCCTATAGTAGGCTAGCCGGTATAAAAAACCGACAGGGATCAAGGTATGTTGCCATAATCCTTTTTGAAGAGGGATTGGATCTGTTTTCCCCTCTGGTGGAAGTGTCTTCCTGGTTGTTGGTGCTACTACTGACGGCGGCGGATCTGCTCTTCTGGCTGCCGTTGGTGATGGCTAACAGCGGCGTCGGATCTTATGTTCGGTTCAACCCTCAGAAGATATGATCGATGTGCTTTTGGTGTCTTTTACTCCCTACAGTGGTTGAGCATACAACGCCTCTTTTGCGGCCTCCGCGTTTGTGGAATCTTCTGTTGGTGGGGACTGCGGTTCTTGAGTTTGGATTTGGTGCTGTTCCACGACGATGGAGTTTCCCGAAGCAGTGGACGGCGCCGGATCCAAGGAAGACAAAGGGTAGAGATCTAGTGGTGTGTTTCAATGCAATCTTATTTTATGTTGAGGTCTTAGTTGTAAAAGGGGTTATATTTTAATGAAATCTGATCCTTTCTAAACAAATTGTCAAATAATAAACTACAATTGTTTGGTTTATTTTTCTGAAGGAAAATGGCCGGATCTCTGCCTTCCCTGTTTTTCATTTTTTTTGTTATGGTATTTATACATCTCATTATTTTCAGTTATGGCATTAAGAAGCAGCAAAGGACTTTCCTGCAAGCCACAGTTCCTTAGGATTATTCAGCAGGATTTCATGGAGAAGATGGTCTGCAAACTCTTTTCTGGATACTATGTTTTGCTCACACCACATGTGTCTCCTTGAATATTTAGGACTTTTTTTCCATAAATAGCACTGAACATTTGAACTTCCTTAAATGTGCCATGACAGATGATTCCTGCTAGGTTTGTGAAACAATATATCACTGAAGAATGACGGAACGGCCAGATGGCTGTCATTGTAAGCCCCCGTTGCAAGTTTTGGCAAATCAAGCTTCAGAACGATCAGTCAAGCGTGTTCTTTGCTGGAGTCTGGTCACAGTTTCTAGCATTTCATGGAATATCTGAAGGTGAAGTATTGATATTGAGATATGAAGGGAACATGGTGTTCAAATTCAAGGTGTTTGGGCTCAATGGATTCCAGAAAGATTTGAAGAACGACAAGACTGTCATTCAACAAATTGAGAATTAGCTTTTGATATATTGACGCCATTAACAGTGGATCCAATTCGATATAAAAATTTACATATATTTATAATGACATTTTCAAGATTGTGTAAAGCAGGAGACATCTTTTTGCATTAGGAAACGCAAGTCCGATGATGACAGGGCAAGTATTTTTTTTAGGGTTGATGACAGGGCAAATTTCTGAAGAAGAAAAGATGCCAAAAAGCTTCATGACATCTTTGAACAAGGCATCATCACGGAATGGACTTGATTACCAGATTGGACCACCCTCTTGGATAAAGAAGGAGGTCACCGCCTATATGCTTCAGAGCCTTCTTGTAAGCACAATTGTTCCACAAACCCAACATGCACTATGCATTAACCAGGATAATTACTATTTCAGCAGAAAAACTTGACAGAAATGAAATCTTCTATATCACTTTTCCAAATGCATTTGTGAAAACTATGGTCTGTCTTTGATGTAAAACCAAAAGAAAAGGTGCCCAGACTTAGCATTCATTTTTCATCCACTATGGTCGGTCTTTGATGGCTAACGAAATAACTTGTGGAATCAATGCGATTACAATCTTGCAGTCTCTGCCGGAGAAATTCTGCCACTCAGTTGGGTTCCGGAGAGCCTGCACAATCACCCTCAAGACTGCAACAGACAGCACCAAGTATCACCTTGTTCTTCTAGTATGGAGCGCAAGAACAAGAACCACAGGTCAGGCAGTAATGAACAATCGAGGCACAAAGCACCATGATTTCTTTGAGCAAGGCATCATCATACACGAGATCTGCATATGAGATAGGGCTGACGTCTTGGATAAAGAAAGAGATCAAGGCCTACTCGCTTGTAAAGCATCTTGTAAGCATCGTCATGTGAGATTTACCTATTGGTATTAGAAACTATTTTACATGGTAAAACAAACCTATTTTAAAATTACAATGTGAATGATATTTTGCTAACAAATAGCATGGCATCTGTGATTTTCAGTATCGACAATAGTATTTGCTTCTTATTTTGGAGAATATATAGGAAATAACCATATATATTTGATACATGTTAACTACTGATACCATACACATGCATGCTTCACCAGAGGAAACAAAATTAGTATATTTTAGTACTTAGTTTGGCATAGTGCTTAATTTGCACTTGTGTAGCATTTGTCATGTATATGTATGGTATGCTCTTCAAAAATTTCTTATCAAGAACACGTGAAAAGGAATTGATGATCAGCTTCCAAAATTCATCCATACAGTGAGACGAATATCAGTTTGTCTAACCGCCGCTGCTGTTTCTGGCACAGGGATTCTGCGAAGGAATTGGGTTGTGGGGATCCTGCACGATCACGCTCAAGACCTCAATCGACAGCACCATGTCATGGCAGGTTCGTGGTGTCAAGCAAAGGAATGGCAGTTACTTCCTTGGGTCCGGCTGGAAGAAGTTCATCCAGGAGAACCAGCTCAGGGAATGTCTGCACCTTCAATATTGTCAAAACGGTACTGTGGCATGTCGTTATAGCACGTGGATAAGCAAGGACCAAATCGTACACCAGTCCATCAGTGTTACCTACCCGCAAGTACTTTTTCTTAGCAAATTGGCTGGAGCTGTTGATTGCTTTGGCTTTAACACTTCCCTCGAAGATGAGGCCCCAATTTTTGGACATGTCCCCAGTGACGTGCGTTTACTAGAATTTATTATTTTTCAAAGCCTTGTCCAATTAAAGTTGGAACATTTTCTAGGCTTTGAAAAAGTCACTACTACACAAACCGGCTATAGTCCCGGTTGGAAACTCCCATTAGTCCCGGGTACCCAACCGGAACTAAAGGTCCCAGCTTTTAGTCCCGGTGGATAAGCCCAACCGGGACCAAATATTTTCTATAAAAATAATAAAAAACACCCCACCACAGGATCTGTCAGTTTGCTCTCTTTCCTTCTCACTATCTTCTCCAACTCTATTTCACAATCCAAAGCAACTCATTCATCACAAAATCAATTCACGTTCCCAATCGTAATCACAAATAAATCACAGAATCAAACACAAAATTTACAAATTCAATCACAAATAAATCACTAATACCAGGACTAAAGGTCCCGGAGCGAAAGCCATTTGTGTAGTAGTGGGTTAAACGACTGATGAGCCAATTAAGTGATGAGCTGCAGAGTCGTGCTCCTTGAAAGCGATGACATCAGGTGTCCCAAAATGTCACAAAGTTTCTGGTACCATAATGGGGTCGAGGAACGGGTATGTGGGACATGGATCGATGCTTTCCAAGTTTGCGGTTTGAGGGTATACCTCTTCGGAACCGTTCCAGGGGTATACCTGTTCAGAACGTTAGTTCGAAACTTGTAAACGAGAACCACGTTAGTTTGGGACGATCCATCCGGGATGGGGTTAACACTTCCAATAATTTGATGTTATATAACAATCTTCTCTTGAAAATCTACTACATTTATTTTGTATATACACTACGGGAAACCGCCCTTTTGCCGAGTGCCTCTGGCACTCGGCAAAGGGCCTAATACCTACGGCAAAGCCTTTGCCGTAGGCCATACTCGGCGAAGAGCACACGGCGAAAAAAGCTACGGCATAAAGCTCTTTGCCAAGAGTCCTTTGTCGGGCACTCGGCAAATCCTTTGCCTTGTGCTAAAATACACTCGGCAAAGTTTGTTCCCATGAATAGAAACAAATCCAGAAAAATAGCAAAAAAAATTTCCAATGTGGAAAATTTGTGCGCTACGTGTCCGGTAGGATTCAAACCCACGACCTCTCCCTCGCGCGTACCCTTCTTACCACCGCACCACACTCTCACTTGTGTCTGGATTCTTTTTTTAATTCCTCGCATATTATACTAAACCGAGTATAAATTGCTTGTTTGAGGCCCTAAACGAATTCAAATTAAAAAGTTGTCAACCACAAAGTTTCAGAACTTTTTGAAATCTACATTTTTTATTTTGGGAGTTTCTCCATCCGAGGTCGTTTACAAAATTTGAATTTCAAATTTGAGAAAATTCAAACTTAATTTTCGTTGACAAGATTATTTCAAATAAAAAGTTGTCAACTACAAAGTTTCATAACTTATTATGATCTCCATCCGAGGTCATTTGAAAAATCTCAAATTTCAAATTCGAGAACTACAAACGTACTTTTCGTAGGCAAAATTAATTTAAATTAGAAAGTTTTAAACTACAAAGTTGTGTAACTTCTGAAGATCTACAATTTTTATGTATGTCATTTGTTCATCTAATATAGTTGTAGTAACATTGTTCACAAATTTTAGATCTCTCTTTTCTAGTTTCAAGAAACTCTATGAGAGATATAGATTTTGCGAACAATGTTACTAGCGTTTTGTCGAATGAAGAAATGACCAAAGTAAAAGTTGTACATCTTGAGAAATTATACAACTTTATAGTTCAAAACTTTTTAACTTGAATTGATTTACTACATCAAAATGTCCTTTGAATTTATCTTTACCGAGTGTTTTATAAAATACACTCGGCAAATACCTTCTTTACCGAGTGTCAAAAAATACACTTGACAAAGATTTTCTTTGCCGAGTGCCAAAAAATTACAATCGGCAACTCGGCAAACAAAATTTTTGCCGATTGTATTTTAAAAAACACTCGGCAAATCCCATTTTTACCGAGTGTATTTTTTGCCGAATATTTTTTTAAAATGCACTCTGCAAACAACTTAGCACTCGGCAAAGATGAGATATCCGGTAGTGATACATATTTTTATTCATAATACATAAGCAAAAGGATGTATATGGAACTAAATTTTATTATTATCCAAGCTTTTACTTCGTTTACTAGTAGAGAACCCGGCTTTAGTCCCGGTTGGTAAGGGGCAAATATCCCTAAAGAGTAAAGACCAACCGGGACTAAGCTCGCGGGAGGGCGGGTGCATATCGCACGGGGCATGGCGTCGTTCTGGTGCTGCATATCGCAGTGACGGCGCCCTGCTGCGCACGTACGGAGGCACGCGGGGCTGCTTCTTGGCGCGGCTTTGGTGGAGGGTGCGGGGCGCAGGTGCCGGGTCTGCGGGGCTGTGGGTTACAGAATTCGCACGTGAACCGTAAAACGGAAAGGAAACAAGGATCGCGATGAAGTGCTTACTTCATGCCATTGATGGACGGCGGCGGCTCGTCGATTGCACAACGGAGAGGGCGTGCGACGAAGCACGACAAGCAGCTTGGCCGGCGCATGGTGTTGGTGGCGCCCCGGCCACGGCTCGAGATGGCTGGACAACAGAGAGGCTTCTTGCGACTCCACAGGAGGCGGCGTCCAGCAAAGCGGCGGCAACACGCTGGGTTAAAAAGAATGCAATCCTGAGGTATTCCCAAACTTTGG
>CM014272.1:15022255-15045762 GCA_004135705.1 Alloteropsis semialata
AATGATATCACACCGAACAAGATGCGTATGAGATCAACAGTGGGCCAAACGGCCCATTGGGCCCTACAAGACATGCTTGTGGGATAAATTGGTACAGAGTGTCACAGTTGATCTCTCCATCCAGTGGGCCCAACGGCCCATTAGGCCCCATATTTGCGCCTTGATCGGGGCGCCCAACCCTACATGGTTGGTGGGCCCCTGTCGCACAGCGCCATATTAAATAGAGGGTGGGGGCCGCCGGCTCACAGTACGAGGTTCACCGCGAGTCGCCTTTCCCCATCCATAAAACCCTAATCTGATCTAGAGAGGGGGCACTGGAGCGACGGGAAGCACCGCCGCCGTCGACGTCCACTACACCGATCGTCGCTGCCGGTGCGCAGATCTCTACACCGACCGTGGTTGCCCGTGCGCAGATCTGCACCAACGAACCAGCGATGGCTGAATCCAGCATGTCCCAAGGAGGGAGTTCCCTACCAGGGGGAGAAGGTCCTTTCTAGTTCTTATCACTTTTAGTTCATGTTTTTAGATGTATAGATATGATTTGTTCAAGTTATTGCAAAGATTCTCTATCCGATTTACTGCTAGAGGTCCTCAGGATCTGACATTGGTATCAGTCACCTATCTAGCGAGTAGATTGAGATGAGAAAAAGAAAGAAATTGTCGGATTCACTTAGAATCGAAAGAAAAGAGTGGAGAAATCTGCAAGAAAACACCGTTTTGGCAACAAATCAGCAAAGTACAAAGGGAAAAGGAAATCCTAACCCTAACTCACCGGCCACATGGACCACCCTGTGGCGCTCCTCGACGGAACCGCGCGCAGGAAGCACGCGGCGCCGGCGAGAAAAACCAAAGGGCGGCGGTACAGCAGCTCATCACTGTTCATTGGAAGAACAGAAAAGAAAAGAAAAAAATAGGGGCGCTGGCGCGGCGACCGGTGTAGCTGGGCGCGCAAGACGCGCGCTCTGCCCTGCTGCTGACCGGTCGGCCAGCCAGAACCGCCTAAGGAGCAAAAGAGGCCCTCGTGGCCAAACAGTACTGCTGCTGAGAAAACCAAAAAAAAAGAAGAAGAAGAAGAAGAAGGATAAAAGGCCACGACAAATGGAAAACAGCCAGGCTTGTGCTCGGCCACAGCCACACGCGAGATGCGCGGCCTGGGCGAGACGCTCGCGGCCAGGGCACGGCGCGCGGCGCCCGCGGCCCTTGGTGTGCGGCGCCCGGGGCAGAACAAGCAAACAGGTGCTGGTCAGCTCTGTGCTGGCCGGGAGAGAGAAAGAAGGCGTTGTGTGGCTGCTGGAAAGAGGAAAGAATGACTAGGGTTAGGTTTTGGGTTTGAGAAAGAGTTCCCAGTATTTTATATCCTCCGAGATTCGCTCGCAGCCGTTCATCTCAATGGACGGTCAGGATGTGTGCGGGTGGAGAGAGCTGTGCAGCCGCGTCGGGCTGAATTGTTGGCCCGGTCGTTGGTTTTTGGGCCCCAGGCCTAGTGGGCTGTGGGCTGGGCTGAAAGGCCGCTAGTGGACCGGCTGAGCTGATTTTGGTCCGGCTGGCTGAACAGTAGGCTTCCAGCCTTATTTTCGATCTTTTTCGTAAGCTTTTTTGTTACGGTTTGTGTATAGTTTTATCTCTATTACAATTTGAACCAACGGGATAATTGTTTTAGAGAATGGATAAAGTATTATGCTTCTGAAAAATATGTTTTATGAATAAGTTTCATGTTTCAGCTGCGAATGTTTAAATTGTGCTCTTTTATTTTAATTCAAACCAACGGGAGAATTAAATTTTAAGAGCATGATTAAAAGATATTATGTGTTAATTATGATGTTGTTATTTTTTGACCAACGTTGTTAATAGCAATATTATAATTTTAATGTTTATTTCTATTTTTGCCCAACAGTGATTTAGATTTAATGCATAAAATAGTTGTATGATATTAATTAGGCATTTTATTGTTGCTATTGCAATGTTCACACATAATTGTGATTTCAGGAGGCTGTTTCCTGATGACCTACATCAGAGAGATTCCAGTTCTCAAAGGATACAACTACTCTAAGTGGAGGAAAAAGATTGACTTGGCCTTCACTCTGGGTGACCTGGAATGGGTTGTCACCACACCGCGTCCCACTGAGCCTCCAAAGCCAGTGAGGGGTGAGAAAGATGATGATGCTGCATGGCAAAAGAAAGAGAGGGACTATGCTCCCTTAAGGTTTTCATATGATCTTGATCATAAAAAGTGGACCAATGCCAACAAGAAATGTATGGCTATGGTAAAGAACACGATTGAGTCTGCGCTAGTAGGCTCAATCGCAGAGTGTGACACGGTCACAGAGTACCTAGAGAGAATACAGAATCAGTTCACTGGTTCTTCAAAAGTATATGGTACACAGCTGATTAAGCAGCTAGTGACACAGAGATATAATGGAAATGGTATTAGAGAGCACATACTAGAGATGAGCAATCTGAATGCAAAGCTCAAAACATTGGATTTGGGTTTCAAGGATGAGATCCTTATTCATTTGGTTTTTGCTTCTTTGCCTAAAGATTTTGAATCGTTTGTTATTAACTATAACATGTCTCCCGAGAATTGGGATATGGAGAAGCTCATTGCTATGTGTGTGTGCAAGAGGAGGAGCGCATAAGGGCTTCACATGGTGATTCCATCAACTATGTGAAAAATGCTAAGAAAAAGAATAACCAGGCTGGCTCATTCTCTAAGGGAAAGGATAAGCATCCCATGCAGCCACATTATCAGTTTCAGAACTTCCTAGTGGAGAAAGATCAGCGCCTCTACTGCAAGGAAAAGGGACATTACAAGAAAGATTGCCCTGCTTTCTTGAAGTCCATCATGCAAAAGAGAGGTGAGAACATTATAACATTTGTAAATGAATCATTGTATGTCAATTATTCAAAGTCTACTTGGTGGATTGACTCAGGTGCAACTATTCATGTTGCAAATTGTTTACAGGGATTCCGTTCGACGAGGACTACACAAAGAAGCGAAAGATGTGTTAAAGTCGCAAATGGAGTCCAAGCTGAAGTGGAGGCTGTTGGCAACCTCTCTTGAGCTAGCTGATGGCTTCACTCTTTTATTGAAAGATGTACTTTATGTTCCTACGTTGCAAAGAAACTTGATTAGTGTTTCACGCTTGGATAATACTAGTTATAAATGCCATTTTGGAGATGGCAAATGTGAGATTTGGTTTGATAATGATTGTGTTGGTGTTGCTTTCCAACAACAAGAGCTTTATTTACTATCACTTCGTGAAAATGTGAATTCCGTCTGTGATGTGAATATGAATGTGAATGTGAATGAGAATGTATCCTCGTCACTGAATAGAAAAAGAAAGAGAACTCAACATGCGTCGTTGAAATTATGGCACTGTCGTTTAGGCCATATTTCGAGGGGAGAATAGAGAGACTAGTAAAGAATGACATTCTGCCTCCATTAGAGTTCTTAGGCTTAGAAAAATGTGTTGAATGTATTAAAGGAAGTATGTAAAGCAAATTAAAAAGGGTTCCAAAAGAAGCGCAGGGATTTTGGAGATAATCCACACAGATATTTGTGGTCCATTACCTGTGCAAAGCGTGGATGGTTTTGATTTGTTCATAACATTCACAGATAATTACTCCCATTTTGGTTATATTTATCCAATTAAAGAAAGATCAGAAGCAATGGATAAATTTAAAGTATTTAGGGCTGAAGTTGAAAATCAGCATGATAAAAAGATTAAGATAGTCAGATCTGAACGTGGGGGGAGTACTATGGTCGACATACCCCATATGGCCAGGTTCCTGGACCTTTTGCAAGGTTTCTAGAGGAAAATGGCATGGTTGCCCAGTATTCCACACAGGGCGAGCCTCAGCAGAATGGAGTAGCTGAAAGGCGTAACCATACCCTTATGGATATGGTGCGCAGCATGATGATTTACTCCACATTGCCATTGAGTTTGTGGATGGAGGCGTTGAAAATAGCCATTCATATTCTTAATAGAGTACCAAGTAAGTCGGTGCCGAAAACACCATACGAGCTATGGACTGGAAGAGTGCCCTCACTAAACCATTTGCATGTGTGCGGGAGCCCAGCTGAGGCTAAAGTATTTAACCCAAATACTGGGAAACTAGATCCCAAAACAATGAGTTGCCATTTCATTGGCTATCCAGAAAAGTCAAAAGGTTTCTATTTCTACTGTCCTGACAGATATACAAACTAGAGACGAGATATGCAGTTTTCCTAGAGGATCAGATGATCATGGGGAGTATGGTAGCTCGAGAGATCAGCCTTGAGGAGAAGCGGGTGTTTGCGCCTACTCCAATGATCCAAGAGCCGTTCTTCTCTCTACCTGTTGTAGCTGCATCGCTAGTGTAGGACACTATGGTGACAGCACCTGTTGTGAGTTCACCTGTGGCAGTACCAAATGAAAATGAGGAACATGTCCCTCAGGATCCAATAGAGTCTAATGTCACACATGAGGCAGAGCCACAGCAACCCCAGATAGAAGATGTGCCAATTGATGAGCCTCCTAGGAGGTCTCAAAAGTTAGAAGATCAGCTATATCTGCTGATTATGAAACTTTTAATACAGAAAAAATTCAAATGGATGGTGATCCCACCTCATTTGAAGAAGTCATGAGAAGTTCTCACTCATCAAAGTGGCTGGAAGCCATGGAAGATGAGATGAGGTCAATGAGTTCCAATGGAGTTTGGGACTTAGAGGAAATTCCTAAAGGAGCAAAACAGTAGGCTGTAAATGGGTCTACAAGAGTAAACGTGACTCTAGAGGGAATATAGACAGGTTCAAAGCACGACTTGTGGCGAAAGGTTTTACACAAAGAGAAGGGATAGATTACAATGAGACCTTTTCTCCAGTCTCATGTAAGGACTCCTTCAGAATAGTAATGGCACTAGTGGCACATTATGATTTAGAGTTACATCAGATGGATGTAAAGACGGTGTTCCTCAATGGGGATCTGGAGGAGAATGTTTACATGGCACATCCGAAAGGTTTTGTCGTGGATGGAAAAGAACGAATGGGATGCCGCCTAGGCAGTGGTATTTAAACTTTGATGATACAATAAGGAAATTTGGGTTTAATGAAAATGATGAGGACACAACTGCATTTATGCAAAGTTTAAGAGTGGGAAATTTATTTTCCTCATTCTGTATGCGGATGATATCTTACTTGCTAGTAGTGATGTCAATCTACTTATAGAAACAAAGAAATTTTTGTCCTCAAATTTTGACATGAAAGATCTTGGTGAAGCTTCTTTCGTTTTAGGATTTGAAATTCAACGAGATAGAAGAAAGGGGGTTTTAGGACTATCACAGAAGGCATACTTGGAAAAGATTTTGTATGCATGCATGTAAGCCTTCACCTGCTCCAATAGTCAAGGGCGATAGATTTGAGAAACATCAATGCCCCAGGAACCAGTATGAGATCGATCAAATGAAAGCGGTTCCATATGCTTCGGTTGTCGGAAGCTTACAGTATGCTAAAGTGTGTACACGCCCTGACTTAGCGTTTGTTACCAGGATTCTTGGCAGATATCAAAGTAATCCAGGACAGGAACACTGGATAATGATAAAGAAAGCTTTGAGTTATATGCAAAGGCACAAAAGGCCTCATGCTAACGTATAGAAAATCTGATTCTCTAGAGATAGAAGGGTATTCAGATGCGGATTTTGCGGGAGACCCGGACGATAGAAAGTCCAAGCCTAGATATGTGTTCACTCTCGCAGGGAGAGCTATATCATGGAAAAGCTCCAAACAAACTGTCACTGCAATGAGCGGTACATTTGAGGGTCTGTACAATATGAGCGTTATTTGTATCAGCCTGTATGAGGTCTGCGCCGGTACATTTGAGGGTCTGTACAGTAGTATACTATGAGCGGAATCATCAACTTGCCCAAGTCCGATGTTTCTTAAATTGGCACAAAACAAAGTTAAGCTGCCAAAAACGAGTTTCTTTTGTATTTGGCCATGTGTAACATGATGTGCCCATGTGGTTGAGACCAGGCGATGGCATTTGGACTGCGCTTCTTGCAATCCTCTAGAGGCCTGTCCGTGGGGCCTTTTTCCTGTTAGAGAATTAGGTCAACGAGTGTTCAAACACTTATATTATTGGCTATAAAAAAGTTGTTAGCCACGCTAAAATAATGAATACTGAGCTAGCGATGTAGCACATTGTCATTGTTGATGACACTCTATCTAGAGAGATATAGAGATAATGAGTAGTAAATTAAAGTAAGAAAACTTCACTTCAACAAGATGGAATATAAACACTGTCACCATGATTAGAAACTCTTGACAGAGTTTCCCCATCCTGTCTCTCAACCGCTGCCCCAACAATACCTGGCTCATCTTCTTCCCCCATCCAATCCCACTATACTTGATGGCTCGAACCTCAATTGCCGAGTTTCTTTATGGTCATCCATACTAATATATACGTGTCTAAGAGGAACAAGCTAGTATAAAAATATCATACGGTTCACATTAAATGTAGACTAATACAGACTTTATGTGTAGTATGATAGTACACAATGAGTAGTATGGTAGTATATGTGTTGAGAAAAAGTAAATGGCTAATTGTAATATTTATAGTTTGAAAAATTATGTTGATCCTTGATATATTTTTTACATATCTAATCTCCAGTTTTGTTTCCATCAAAGTGAAATTACTAAACTACCCTTTACTCATGTGGGTCTATACTATATACCACTCATTGGTATGCAAGGTACTACGTTGTTCAAATCGATCACCTGCCTTTGTGAAGCCCCAATCAAATTGATCTTCCTGCACCATCAGGCTCTCCTTGTGATTACACAATCCAGCAAAATCTGCTCCATGTCCTCCTTGGATGGATTCAGACAGAGGACAAGAGGAAAACACATGAACAGTCAGAATCTGATACCCAGCGTTATACGCAACAGCCTCTGATAGGATATTGAAAGTACGAAAAGAGCTTGCACCATCTCAAAAACAACGTAGATGGTTCTCGTAGAAAGCTCTAAAGATGACGGCTTTGAATTAACCCCGACAAGATAATTTTATTTTGCGAAACCAACCGTAAATTTTTTAAGCACAACTCCAAAAGAATAAGTGATTGTCGAACTATCACAACTCTACTTGACCCTCTAGGACCCTATGATTCTTTCCCTATATAAGAATATAGTGTTACAGAACTCTCTAGGACCATCGCAAGTCTTGGACGAGACCTTGTGCTTGTCTTTTGTCACACCCTAGTTTTTGCCTTCTTAGAGTTTTTAATAAATCCTAAAATTTGATTAGAATCAAATATAAAGTGAGTGTTGTATTTATGCCGAGATTCATAGTGTTTAATGTATGAGTTTGTTTTAAAAACCCGAATAGGTTCCTTTAGGAATTTTCCAGATTTATTCCTATTTTTCTAGAGCTAAATCCAATTTTTGGAAGCTTCTAGAAATATTTTTGTGGACTCCAAATATTTTATTTGGGTTCGTCGTGTCCAAATCTATCACTGGGATTTTTCTCACGATTTTTGGAATTTTTGGAATATTTTTCATGGTTTAAATATGAATTCTAGACTTTTCTAGAATTATTTATTACCTCGAAATTAATTATTCCGAAAATAGCAATTTATTTGGGCCAGCCTTTGACATGTAATCGGGCTTGTGTTATCCTAAATCCATCCCACCTTCTTAGTTGAGCCAAATTTCACAAGCCTATTAGTGGTAGTGAAATTTTGAAACCCATTAGCAGAGGGGAGTTAAACCATCTAAATCTATTAGTCTCATATTGCTAATGGATGGAGAGATGGTGAGTTTTCTCCCTATATATACAGAGCACCTCCCTCGTGGAAAAGGTGCACCATATACTCCTCTGCAGGGAGACCCCAAAGTTTGGGAATCCCTCAGGAGTGCATTCTTTTTAACCTAGCGTGTTGCCGCCGCTCTGCTGGACGCCGCCTCCTGTGGAGTCGTAGGAAGCCTCTCTGTTGTCCAGCCATCTCGAGCCGTGGCCGGGGCGCCACCAACACGTGCGCCGGCCAAGCTGCTTGTCGTGCTTCTTCGCACGCCCTCTCCGTTGTGCGATCGACGAGCCGCCGCCGTCCATCGTTGGCATGAAGTAAGCACTTCATCGCGATCCTTGTTTCCTTTCCGTTTTACGGTTCACGTGCGAATTCTGTAACCCACAGCCCTGCAGACCCGGCACCTGCGCCCCGTACCCTCCACCAAAGCCGCGCCAAGCAGCAGCCCCGCGTGCCTCCGTACGTGCGCAGCAGGGCGCCGTCACTGCGATATGCAGCACCAGAACGACGCCATGCCCCCTGCGCTGCACCCGCCCTCCCGCGAGCTTAGTCCCGGTTGGTCTTTACTCTTTAGGGATACTTGCCCCTTACCAACCGGGACTAAAGCCGGGTTCTCTACTAGTAAACGAAGTAAAAGCTCGGATAATAATAAAATTTAGTGCCATATACATCCTTTTGCTTATGTATTATGAATAAAAATATGTATCACTACCGGATATCTCATCTTTGCCGAGTGCTAAGTTGTTTGCAGAGTGTATTTTAAAAAATACTCGGCAAAAAATACACTCGGTAAAAATGGGATTTGCCGAGTATTTTTTAAAATACAATCGGCAAAAATTTTGTTTGCCGAGTTGCCGATTGTATTTTTTTGGCACTCGGCAAGGAAAATCTTTGTCAAGTGTATTTTTTGACACTCGGTAAAGAAGGTATTTGCCGAGTGTATTTTATAAAACACTCAGTAAAGATAAATTCAAAGGGCATTTTAAAGTAGTAAATCAATTCAAGTTAAAAAGTTTTGAACTATAAAGTTGTATAATTTCTCAAGATGTACAACTTTTACTTTGGTCATTTCTTCATTCGACAAAATGATAGTAACATTGTTCGCAAAATCTATATCTCTCATAGAGTTTCTTGAAACTAGAAGAGAGAGATCTAAAATTTGTGAACAATGTTACTACCACTATGTGAGATGAACAAATGACATACATAAAAATTGTAGATCTTTAGAAGTTACACAACTTTGTAGTTTAAAACTTTCTAATTTAAATTAATTTTGCCTATGAAAAGTACGTTTGTAGTTCTCGAATTTGAAATTTGAGTTTTTTCAAACGACCTCGGATGGAGATCATAATAAGTTATGAAACTTTGTAGTTGACAACTTTTTATTTGAAATAATCTTGTCAACGAAAATTAAGTTTGAATTTTCTCAAATTTGAAATTCGAATTTTGTAAACGACCTCGGATGGAGAAACTCCCAAAATAAAAAATGTAGATTTCAAAAAGTTCTGAAACTTTGTGGTTGACAACTTTTTAATTTGAATTCGTTTAGGGCCTCTAACAAGCAATTTACACTCGGTTTAGTATAATATGGGAGGAATTAAAAAAGAATCCAGACACAAGTGAGAGTGTGGTGCGGTGGTAGGAAGGGTACGCGCGAGGGAGAGGTCGTGAGTTTGAATCCTACCGGACGCGTAACGCACAAATTTTCCACATTGGAAATTTTTTTTTGCTATTTTTTTGGATTTGTTTCTGTTCATGGGAACAAACTTTGCCGAGTGTATTTTAGCACAAGGCAAAGAATTTGCCGAGTGCCCGACAAAGGACACTTGGCAAAGAGCTTTTTGCTTTTTTCGCCGTGTGCTCTTCACCGAGTGTGGCCTACGGCAAAGGCTTTGCCGTAGGTATTAGGCCCTTTGCCGAGTGCCAGAGGCACTCGGCAAAAGGGCGGTTTCCTGTAGTGTATATACAAAATAAATGTAGTAGATTTTCAAGAGAAGATTGTTATATAACATCAAATTATTGGAAGTGTTAACCCCATCCCGGATGGATCGTCCCAAACTAACGTGGTTCTCGTTTTCAAGTTTCGAACCAACGTTCTGAACAGGTATACCCCTGGAACGGTTCCGAAGAGGTATACCCTCAAACCGCAAACTTGGAAAGCATCGATCCATGTCCCACGTACCCGTTCCTCGACCCCATTATGGTACCAGAAACTTTGTGACATTTTGGGACACCTGATGTCATCGCTTTCAAGGAGCACGACTCTGCAGCTCATCACTTAATTGGCTCATCAGTCGTTTAACCCACTACTACACAAATGGCTTTCGCTCCGGGACCTTTAGTCCTGGTATTAGTGATTTATTTGTGATTGAATTTGTAAATTTTGTGTTTGATTCTGTGATTTATTTGTGATTACGATTGGGAACGTGAACTGATTTTGCGATGAATGAGTTGCTTTGGATTGTGAAATAGAGTTGGAGAAGATAGTGAGAAGGAAAGAGAGCAAACTGACAGATCCTGTGGTGGGGTGTTTTTTATTATTTTTTTGGAAAATATTTGGTCCCGGTTGGGCTTATCCACCGGGACTAAAAGCTGGGACCTTTAGTCCCGGTTGGGTACCCGGGACTAATGGGAGTTTCCAACCGGAACTATAGCCGGTTTGTGTAGTAGTGACTTTTTCAAAGCCTAGAAAATGTTCCAACTTTAATTGGACAAGGCTTTGAAAAATAATAAATTCTAGTAAACGCACGTCACTGGGGACATGTCCAAAAATTGGGGCCTCATCTTCGAGGGAAGTGTTAAAGCCAAGCAATCAACAGCTCCAGCCAATTTGCTAAGAAAAAGTACTTGCCGGTAGGTAACACTGATGGACTGGTGTACGATTTGGTCCTTGCTTATCCACGTGCTATAACGACATGCCACAGTACCGTTTTGACAATATTGAAGGTGCAGACATTCCCTGAGCTGGTTCTCCTGGATGAACTTCTTCCAGCCGGACCCAAGGAAGTAACTGCCATTCCTTTGCTTGACACCACGAACCTGCCATGACATGGTGCTGTCGATTGAGGTCTTGAGCGTGATCGTGCAGGATCCCCACAACCCAATTCCTTCGCAGAATCCCTGTGCCAGAAACTGCAGCGGCGGTTAGACAAACTGATATTCGTCTCACTGTATGGATGAATTTTGGAAGCTGATCATCAATTCCTTTTCACGTGTTCTTGATAAGAAATTTTTGAAGAGCATACCATACATATACATGACAAATGCTACACAAGTGCAAATTAAGCACTATGCCAAACTAAGTACTAAAATATACTAATTTTGTTTCCTCTGGTGAAGCATGCATGTGTATGGTATCAGTAGTTAACATGTATCAAATATGTATGGATATTTCCTATATATTCTCCAAAATAAGAAGCAAATACTATTGTCAATACTGAAAATCACAGATGCTATGCTATTTGTTAGCAAAATATCATTCACATTGTAATTTTAAAATAGGTTTGTTTTACCATGTAAAATAGTTTCTAATACCAATAGGTAAATCTCACATGACGATGCTTACAAGATGCATTACAAGCGAGTAGGCCTTGATCTCTTTCTTTATCCAAGACGTCGGCCCTATCTCATATGCAGATCTCGTTTATGATGATGCCTTGCTCAAAGAAATCATGGTGCTTTGTGCCTCGATTGTTCATTACTGCCTGACCTGTGGTTCTTGTTCTTGCGCTCCATACTAGAAGAACAAGGTGATACTTGGTGCTGTCTGTTAAGTCTTGAGGGTGATTGTGCAGGCTCTCCGGAACCCAACTGAGTGGCAGAATTTCTCCGGCAGAGACTGCAAGATTGTAATCGCATTGATTCCACAAGTTATTTCGTTAGCCATCAAAGACCGACCATAGTGGATGAAAAATGAATGCTAAGTCTGGGCACCTTTTCTTTTGGTTTTACATCAAAGGCAGACCATAGTTTTCACAAATGCATTTGAAAAAGTGATATAGAAGATTTCATTTCTGTCAAGTTTTTCTGCTGAAATAGTAATTATCCTGGTTAATGCATAGTGCATGTTGGGTTTGTGGAACAATTGTGCTTACAAGAAGGCTCTGAAGCATATAGGCGGTGACCTCCTTCTTTATCCAAGAGGGTGGTCCAATCTGGTAATCAAGTCCATTCCGTGATGATGCCTTGTTCAAAGATGTCATGAAGCTTTTTGGCATCTTTTCTTCTTCAGAATTTGCCCTGTCATCAACCCTAAAAAAAAAATACTTGCCCTGTCATCATCGGACTTGTGTTTCCTAATGCAAAAAGATGTCTCCTGCTTTACACAATCTTGAAAATGTCATTATAAATATATGTAAATTTTTATATCGAATTGGATCCACTGTTAATGGCGTCAATATATCAAAAGCTAATTCTCAATTTGTTGAATGACAGTCTTGTCGTTCTTCAAATCTTTCTGGAATCCATTGAGCCCAAACACCTTGAATTTGAACACCATGTTCCCTTCATATCTCAATATCAATACTTCACCTTCAGATATTCCATGAAATGCTAGAAACTGTGACCAGACTCCAGCAAAGAATAAACCAAACAATTGTAGTTTATTATTTGACAATTTGTTTAGAAAGGATCAGATTTCATTAAAATATAACCCCTTTTACAACTAAGACCTCAACATAAAATAAGATTGCATTGAAACACACCACTAGATCTCTACCCTTTGTCTTCCTTGGATCCGGCGCCGTCCACTGCTTCGGGAAACTCCATCGTCGTGGAACAGCACCAAATCCAAACTCAAGAACCGCAGTCCCCACCAACAGAAGATTCCACAAACGCGGAGGCCGCAAAAGAGGCGTTGTATGCTCAACCACTGTAGGGAGTAAAAGACACCAAAAGCACATCGATCATATCTTCTGAGGGTTGAACCGAACATAAGATCCGACGCCGCTGTTAGCCATCACCAACGGCAGCCAGAAGAGCAGATCCGCCGCCGTCAGTAGTAGCACCAACAACCAGGAAGACACTTCCACCAGAGGGGAAAACAGATCCAATCCCTCTTCAAAAAGGATTATGGCAACATACCTTGATCCCTGTCGGTTTTTTATACCGGCTAGCCTACTATAGGGGGTCCCAAAGTAGTCGAGTTGTTCGTGAGGGCCTCGCCGGAACCAAAAGCACGATGGTGAACACGAGACGATTTAGACAGGTTCAGGCCGCCTCGAGTAGAGAGCGTAATACCCTACGTCCTGTATGGTGGATCTTCTCGTATTGATGGTTATGATTTTACAAGGGGTCCCTGCCTCACCTTATATACTCGGGAGACAGGGTCTACAAGGCAAGAAACATAAACTCCTAGTCGGATACAATATACAGAGTCCTAACCTGAGTAGGCCGGGTTGTTTCCCAGTAACCGACTAGTTTCCTTAAGAAGTACGCTTCTTTCTTGTATCCGTCAGAGTTGCCAGCCCAATTTCCTAGCGGGTCTACAGCCCATGAGGACTCCCATGGATCTTGGACCATGAAGCCCCCGAGCGTCTTCATGTCTTCACGTTCGCCAGGTTGTTTACCAACAACTGTACCATCAGCCGAGTTGTTTTGTCGTCATCCGACTTGTTTGTTGCAAACCTCTAGAAGTGAACATGATGTGCTCCTTTGCCGACTTCTTTTGCAGTCAGCCCCCGGGCCTTTGTTTATATACTAAGGTTGATGCAAAAACTTACCCATTTACTATAATGGTGTCCAGCTTTTGAAAAAAGATGGACCCATTATGGGTCTAGCCCCCGAGCCTAGAAATGTTTTCAAGGATTAAAAACAATTCCAGGGTCTTTAATGAAAAACTTTCTAAAAGAAATATATTATTTCCCCCCAGCCCCCAAGCTTAAAGCAGATGACAATAAGCTTAAAGACTTCTGTTGAAATAGGTATATTCTTTGATGTGGAAAAATAATCCCATTAAGCATCAGCCCCCGAGAATGAAAATTCATCTGAAAATGACTCAGCTCGTTAGGAAATTGCCGCACAAATATGCACCTGGTTTGTAACCACGAATACACAAGTGTTGGCGTATATTGGAAAACGTATTTTAGGAAATACGCGTAGGGTTACCGCTTCAATCTTATAAGACAAAGGGAGAACCTTTCGTATTCCCCTCCACGCCGTCGTCGCTTTCATAACTGAAATCCTCAAATCCTTCCGCAACAGCGCGCAATCCCCAATCCACTCCCGCTCTGACCGAGAATCATTCCGAAGATCTCGTCTGGCAAGATGGGTCGGAAGCCAGCATCCAACAAACCTTTAGAAAGCAAGTCTGCGGCAAGCAAGAAGAAACAAAAAATCCCAATAATAGACATGTCGGTGTTCAAGAATGCCCCTGCACCCACTCTCGTCTGGAAGCCATCCAAGGCATTGTCACACCCGATTTTGTAAACAAAACCGAATGACTATCATATGTGCGCCAGGATCAAGTTTACACACATATGAGACTTCATCAGTGATATAAAAGACAGTGCAAAACGTAAATAATAATAAATACCATTATTACACTCACGGAAGCGAATAACTAGCAGCGGAATCTTCAAAACTTCTCCACAGGCAGCTGACTGGGGAAACACGTACGCCTAGAAACTTCCAAAGTACTCCACTGAAACTTCTGTCTAAGCCTGAGCCGCAGATAAAGCAAGGTTGAGTACACTTATGGTTGGTACTCAGCAAATGTAGAGCAAAAGCATAATGACATGCAAAGGCTTAACAAGGAAATAGTTTGGCTTCTAATTAAATTGCTTTAAGCACTTAAGTTGGTCAAATTTTATTTAGCATCATAATTACTAAAGTATAAGTATATACCAACCCAATTAAGCATATGGTAACCCATAAGCATCATCAACAACATAAATGAACCAATTTAACTCTTCTTTCGATATATTAATCATGTGAGGGTCCAGGCCGCTCATGACCGCGAGCACGGCTATTGCAATAGATTTTAGACACTCTGCAGAGGTTGTACAGCTTTCCCCACAATTCGTGTTTCTCATTACGCCCGGGTTAATTACTCCCTTCAACACTTCCTTTGGTGAGGGGCCAGAGAATCACTACGAAGCCTTTCCAAAGAATTTCCCAATGTGTGTGTGCTCCCTTGCCAGACGGGTCTATAAAAGGCGCACCTTCCTGCCCCCGCACCTCTGCTCACAAGCCTTGCCGGTAGCAACCAGCCCATACCATACATGCAGTGCATCCACACAACAAAGGGATCTTCTAATTACTTAGCTAAGACCAGAGCCATGTGGTATTGTGGTTGTACGGGAAATCCCGGGTGGTTCTCCATGTTCCGATTAATCAATGTGGTCTTGGTTTAACATTCTCGTAAGATCATATATATCATATATAAAAGATATCACAATATTATTATCTTCACATTTAGTGTAAACCAAACCCAAGTATAGCAACTAAGCAAACGCTACCCAACATGAATATAAAACCCAGGTTGACAAGGCATGATTAAGAAAACTAGTCATCCTAATTATGGGACCCATCATGATTATAAGCATGCAAGCAATAGCGAACTACGGTGTATAAGCATGTCATATGATTATTAGGACAAAAAGTATGATTAAGAATACACCTGCCTTAAATCCAGCTAATAAATGCTATGGCTCAGGGTCTTCTCAACTGAATCCTCGAATCACACGAACAATCCTTGAACCCCACGAACGTTGCACCTTCTATTCGTAGCACAGGGTCACATAAAAGAACAATACAACAAATAAGAAACAATACACCAAACATGGGCAACAGTACAAAGGAATGGTATAAAGGTATAGATCAAGTCCTTACGGTCACGTGAGCTGAAGAATTACTCGAATCGGAGTTGAAACGGTCAAGATATGGATAAAACGGTGTTCCAGGGGCTTATCTGTGAATACACACAAATTCCAGGGGTTAGATTGTTGGAAACCGAGGGCATATACATAATTATGTATAGAACTTCAGGGTTTAACTCGTAAAAGAGGAGGGCTGGACGGCGGGTTCAATATATTGAAACGCTAGGGGGTCAAACCGAAGAAATCCGGACCTTTTGGTAAATACTTTCAATAGACCTTGGACTGCGGGTTGATTCGATAAAACTTCAAGGGCTCTTTAACAAAAAGACCTCGGCTGACCGGTATCCCCTTCGGTTGACGAGATTTGGGCCGTTGAATTTCGATCGGATGAACGAGGGCGCTCGGGCGGCTCCTGGTCGACGCCGGCGGCAACTGACGGCGGCGGCGGCGGTCTACGGCGAAGAGCTCGCCGGCGTAACAGGAAACCAGGGCTACAGTGCACAAAACTCGACGAGGAAAGGCTCTGGGTGAAGCTCAGGACCTCGCGAACCTTCTGCGGGTGCTCGCGTCGGTGATTAAGGGATGGAGACGGCGCTCGGTGATGAGGAGCGGCTCGACCTACAGAGAGAAACTCCGACGAGGAAATCCGGAAGAGCGAAAGCAATCCCACGATTTCAAGCAGCACTGGTAGCTTCGTTACCTCCTTGCGCACCTCCTGGAGGTGATTTTGTCGATGTACAGGCGGCGGCGAGAGAGATCAGAGGCGGCGGCTGGAGCTCCTGTGTTCGGGCGGCGGCGCTCTGTGGACGTCGGGCTACCGGGCAACTAGGGTTCCAAGGGGTTTGGGAGGAGCGGTGGCGCGGGTTTTATAGATAGGGCGCCGGGCCTTGGCGTGCGGGCCACGAAGAGAGGGGCGACGGCGCGAGCTTGAGCTCGGTCGGATTTAGGCGCGAGTCCGGCTCGGGGACGACTCAAGGAGGGGGATGACGAGTGGGGCTACGGCGTCAGTGAGAGAGAGAGAGAACGCCGGGATGGACTGGGCCGCGGCGTGATTTGGGCCGGCTGGACGAGACGGACCGAAGACGAGGTGGAGCTGGGCCGGAGCAACGAAAACGAAGCTGGGCCGCGAGCGGGAAAAGGGCCGGATGGCGGGAATGGGTCGAGGCCTGCGGAAGAGTAGAGGGAGGTAAACTAGACTACTGAAAAGATTGGGGACGAAAACTGAACTCTTGTCTAAACCCCTTTTCTAAACTCCAAACAAATGCAAATCAATTTGAATTTAAATGAGTTTAAATTCTCTTTGACTTGCAACAACTCAAAACACAATGCACCAGCATGAATGCAACAAAAACTTATTGAATCTATTAATTGATTATTTAATTGATTAAAAACCTAAATAATTCCAATTAAATCCCAAAAATTCATTTATACCTCAAATAAATCCTAGAAAATCATAAATTGTTTCTACAATTTCTCGTGATGAAAATTAGGGTGTTACAAATCTACCCCCCTTAAAAGAATCTCGTCCTCGAGATTAGGATGAACTTGCGAAGAGATCGGGAAATTCCGCCATTAACTCATCTTCTCTTTCCCAAGTTGCTTCATCTTCTCCATGACGACTCCATTGCACCTTGCACATTTTAATCACCTTACTTCTAGTAACCCTTTCAGCTGTCTCCAATATCTTCACTGGATACTCCATATAAGTCAGATCATCCTGCACATTTAATTCTTCCATAGGTAGCTGTTCTTCAGGCACTCTGAGGCACTTCTTAAGCTGAGATATATGGAAGACATCATGTACATCTGACAAACTAGCCGGTAACTCCAACTGATAAGCAACTTCACCTTTCCTTTCCAAAATCTTGAATGGGCCAATGAATCTAGGTGACAACTTTCCCTTTACTTTGAATCTGCGCAAACCTCTGATAGGAGAAACTTTCAAATACACATAATCACCAACTGCAAAAGTTAACTCTCTTCTCCTAACATCAGCATAACTCTTCTGTCTAGACTGGGCTGTCCTCAGATTCTCTCTGATAATCTGAACCTGTCGTTCTGCCTCTTGTAGTATTTCTGGACCAAATACCTGACTTTCACCTGTTTCACTCCAATATAATGGAGTTCTGCACTTCCTTCCATACAAAGCCTCAAAAGGTGACATCTTCAGGCTTGCCTGATAGCTGTTATTATAGGAGAACTCTGCATAAGGTAAACTATTATCCCAACTTTTTCCATGTTTCAAAGCACAAGCTCTCAACATATCTTCCAAAATCTGATTAATCCTTTTGGTCTGTCCATCTGTCTGAGGGTGATAGGCAGAACTGAAATTCAGCTTAGTATCCATAGAGTCATGCAACTTCTGCCAGAATCGTGATGTAAACTGAGTACCTCTGTCTGATACGATCTTCTTGGGCACACCATGCTGACAGACAATACGAGACATATACAACTCTGCTAGCTTGGCACTGGTATAAGTGGTCTTGACTGGAATGAAATGAGCAACCTTAGTCAAACGATCCACAATAACCCAAATAGAATCATAACCATCTCGAGTACGGGGCAATCCCACTATGAAATCCATGCTGATTTCTTCCCACTTCCATTCAGGTACCTTCAATGGTTGAAGCAATCCTGCTGGTCTCTGATGTTCAGCCTTAACTCTCTGGCACACATCACACAAAGCAACATGAGTACCAACATCTCTCTTCAAACCATACCACCAGTACCTTTCTTTCAAATCCTGATACATCTTAGTACTTCCAGGATGAATAGAGTAAGCAGAATCATGAGCTTCTCTTAATATCTTATCTCTGAGCTGTGCCACATCAGGCACACAAATCCTCTTTTTGAACCAAATAGTACCATGCTCATCTTCAGTAAAATCAGGGGCTCTTCCAATTGCCATAAGCTCCTTGATTTCCTTGATCTTCTCATCATTAAGCTGACCTTGGCGAATCTCCTGCTCAAGAGTGGACTCAACTTCCATAGTCACTCCTTCAGTATGTGCAATAAATCCAAGGTTCAATCGCGCAAACTCTTCACATAGCTTCTCTGGCATTTGATGAGTCAAATGGGTATTAGCATGACCC
Source organism: Alloteropsis semialata (assembly GCA_004135705.1). Classification (NCBI taxonomy): domain Eukaryota; kingdom Viridiplantae; phylum Streptophyta; class Magnoliopsida; order Poales; family Poaceae; genus Alloteropsis; species Alloteropsis semialata. The sequence continues at coordinate 15,040,947 of CM014272.1, forward strand.
TTCCTGCTCAAAGCATCTGCAACCACATTGGCTTTACCAGGATGGTAGTGTATCTCCAGATCATAATCCTTGATCAATTCTAGCCAACGACGTTGCCTCAAATTCAGATCCTTCTGCGTGAATATGTACTTCAGGCTCTTATGGTCAGTATAAATCTGGCACTTGTTCCCAAGCATATAGTGCCTCCAAATCTTCAATGCATGAACCACTGCTGCTAACTCCAAATCATGAGTAGGATAATTCAACTCATGTTTCCTCAACTGCCTGGATGCATAAGCTATAACATGTCCTTCTTGCATAAGAACACATCCAAGACCTTGACGAGAAGCATCGCAGTAGATATCAAAACCCTTATGAATATCAGGCATCACTAACACTGGAGCAGTAGTTAGCCTTTTCTTCAACTCTTCAAAACTGGCTTGACATGCATCTGACCACCTGAATTCTTTTCCTTTCTCTAATAATGAAGTGAGGGGCTTCACTATTTTAGAGAATCCTTCTATGAATCTTCTGTAGTAACCTGCCAATCCCAGAAAACTCCTGATCTCAGGTACATTCTTTGGTGGCTCCCACTTCAGAACATCTCTAACTTTGCCTGGATCATCTTTTATTCCACCATCTGTAATGACATGACCCAGAAAAGATACTTCCTTCAGCCAAAACTCACACTTACTGAATTTGGCATAGAGCTGATTCTCTCTGAGCTTCTGCAATACTAGCCTCAGGTGTTCCTCATGTTCCTCTTCATTCTTGGAGTAGATCAAGATATCATCAATGAATACCACCACAAATTTATCCAAGTACTCCATGAACACCTTATTCATCAGATACATAAAGTAGGCAGGGGCATTAGTCAAACCAAACGACATAACCGTATACTCATATAAACCATATCTGGTAAGTGAAGGCTGTCTTCTGGATGTCGGATGGCCTGATCTTCAACTGATGATAGCCTGAACGTAAATCAATCTTGGAGAATACCTTGGCTCCTTTCAACTGATCAAACAAATCCTCGATCCTGGGCAGAGGGTATTTATTCTTGATAGTAACTTCATTCAATGACCTGTAGTCAACACACATCCTCTGTGTACCATCCTTCTTCTCAACAAAGATAACTGGTGCTCCCCAGGGTGATGAACTAGGGCGTATGAAACCCTTATCCAACAACTCTCTCAGTTGTTTCTTAAGTTCTTCTAGTTCATCAACTGACATTCTATAAGGCCTCTTAGAAATAGGAGCTGTACCAGGTAGAAGCTCAATGAGGAACTCGATATCTCTATCTGGTGGCAAACCTGGCAAATCATCTGGGAACACATCTGGAAACTCACATACTACTCTGATCTCAGCAACTGTAATACTCTTAACTTGATTTGCACTTGCCTGTATTGAATTCAGTTGCTTCTGGCTGATCTGAGTATGACTTTTACCTTCATTAATCACCTCATGTTGCACTACGGCTTTCCTTTGGTTGTTTCCACCAAACAAATGCGGGTATTTCTGTGGACACATGCCCTTGTCATGTCCTTTTTTGCATGCAATGGAAACAAGTCTTCATACTTGGAGCTTTTGATTTTCCAGACTTGACCTGCAAACTCTTTGGCTCTGGCTGAATGGATGCTTGATAATGATCAAGTTGTGGTCCATAGCTGATTTCTGGGACTTGAGCTTGGTTGGAGTGGCCATATTGGTGGACTGGATAACTCTGCACCTCCGTCTGCTGAGTAAGATGGAAACGAGTGTTGCGATCAGACTGCATCTGTCTCTGAGAATTCATCTTCCTCTTCTTCTCCTTTATCTCCTCTCTCAAGTTTTCTATCAAGAGAGCCTTATCCACTAGCTGATCAAAACTATGAAATGAATGTACTGCCAGCTGGTAACGAATAGGTATAATCAATCCTTCCAGGAACAGGTCTTGCTTTCTCTCATCCGTAGCTACCTGTTTTGGGGCATAACGAGACAACTGTATGAACTTGTCACGGTACTCAATCACTGACATCCTTCCTTGTTTTAGATTGAGGAACTCTTCCTTCTTCTGCTTAATCACACTCACAGGGATATGATATGAGCGAAATTCATCCTTGAATTCCTGCCAAGTGATGCTACCTGAATCTTCATGAGCATCGCAATATGCATCCCACCAATCTGAAGCTGCACCTTCTAATCTTCCAGCAGCATATAAAACCATCTCTCTGTCAGTGCACTGAGTAATCAACAATTTCTTCTCCACTGTTTTAATCCAATCATCAGCATCGAGAGGATCTATAGAGTGAGAATATGTAGGCGGGTCGTGACTCATGAAATCCCTGTGTTTGTCTCTCGGGGGCGGTGGAGGAGCTATATTCTGATTCAGCTGAACAATGGAGTTGGCCATATTTGTCATCAGCTGAGTCTGGGCAGCTATAAACTGTTCCAATGCTGAATTCGACATCTGGTTCTGACTTGAGTTAGGCTCTGGATTATTTTCACTGCTTCCAGCACCAGACCTAGTGTTCACCATCTGATTGTATAGAAAACAAGAACTTAGATATAGGTATAGAAAGACATGGTACTAGTGCAGATGAAACTAAATAATTCAGGGAAAGAACCAAGATAGGAATTCCAACATTAGCACTTGCATGGTCAAATCTCTTTATCCAAATTAGCATGACCAATAAAAGAATAGCGTCCATTAAGAACTACTCCACGTTAAGGACAGATTATGGCTATCTCGGAAAAATAGATGCATCTTCTATACAGAATATCCAAAAGTCACGAAACTTTTACAGAACGTAGATAATGAAGCTATGAATCCAATGCAACTGGAATCAATTCATTTGGAGTTCAGGAACTAAAGTTATAAAGAAAATACTCTAGCTGTGTCAGGTGATCTGGGCAGATTCTGTATACTCCAATAAATCGTAGGTATCTCTTTCCCAGAAAATCCAAAAATAGTAAGATTTTACCAGAAAATAGCTTATCTAATTCTGGAACTAACCCAACTGGTTTCAAATCAATCGGAGTTCGGAAACTTGAGATATGTAATAAACAAGTCGACTGTGTCAAGTTACCAAAAACAGATTCTCTTTATCCAACAAAAGTCATGTATCTCTCTGTCCAATATTCCAAAAATTGTGAAACTTAGCCAGAAAATAACTTATGAAGTTATGGAACTAATCCAACTGGATTTGCAGCAATCGGGGTCTCGTAGCTTGAGATATGACTTAAACCGTTCTGCTGTGTCAGGGGGGTGACGAGATTAGATTTGGTGCACAAGAGATTCATGATTAGATATGTAAAGAGGGATTTGGAACTCACCTAGGTACTAAGACCAGGAACAAAGACAAAACCCAACTATCTAATCGTTTAGTTGATTTATTAAGATGTAATTGTGGTCATCACTCCACAAAACATCACACTCATTACAAAGAGCCAAAACAAACATTTAGCACACAAAAAGCACAAGGCAAACAATCCTACACAAGAACTAACATCGACCTCAACGACGACTCTACTAACGGTGACATGATTTAGGGGGGATAATTTCCTAAATCCTTGCGTTGAGATAAAGCACGACTGATGATGTTTCCAAAATATCCATGATTCTCTTGTTTCCAATAATTCATGCTTAGGGAGAAAAACTCGTTAACTGTGGCATCCAATATAACTCTTGCTGGTTCTTTTAACTTTTAGAGAGACGTTAACTAGGAGCTAGAGAAAGAACAGAACAAGTGTAAAGTTGGATGATGGTTAAGAATCAAGGAGAAGGTAAGTCAAGGTTGACGGAAAACAACGAGTTTAGACCAAGATTGCAGCAGACAAGATAGAGCAAGTATAAGAAGACATTTAGGACCCTAAAAACGACCATTGCTACTCTAGGCTTACGTCCTACAGTCAACACAGCTCTGATACCACTTCTGTCACACCCGATTTTGTAAACAAAACCGAATGACTATCATATGTGCGCCAGGATCAAGTTTACACACATATGAGACTTCATCAGTGATATAAAAGACAGTGCAAAACGTAAATAATAATAAATACCATTATTACACTCACGGAAGCGAATAACTAGCAGCGGAATCTTCAAAACTTCTCCACAGGCAGCTGACTGGGGAAACACGTACGCCTAGAAACTTTCAAAGTACTCCACTGAAACTTCTGTCTAAGCCTGAGCCGCAGATAAAGCAAGGTTGAGTACACTTATGGTTGGTACTCAGCAAATGTAGAGCAAAGCATAATGACATGCAAAGGCTTAACAAGGAAATAGTTTGGCTTCTAATTAAATTGCTTTAAGCACTTAAGTTGGTCAAATTTTATTTAGCAGCATAATTACTAAAGTATAAGTATATACCAACCCAATTAAGCATATGGTAACCCATAAGCATCATCAACAACATAAATGAACCAATTTAACTCTTCTTTCGATATATTAATCATGTGAGGGTCCAGGCCGCTCATGACCGCGAGCACGGCTATTGCAATAGATTTTAGACACTCTGCAGAGGTTGTACAGCTTTCCCCACAATTCGTGTTTCTCATTACGCCCGGGTTAATTACTCCCTTCAACACTTCCTTTGGTGAGGGGCCAGAGAATCACTACGAAGCCTTTCCAAAGAATTTCCCAATGTGTGTGTGCTCCCTTGCCAGACGGGTCTATAAAAGGCGCACCTTCCTGCCCCCGCACCTCTGCTCACAAGCCTTGCCGGTAGCAACCAGCCCATACCATACATGCAGTGCATCCACACAACAAAGGGATCTTCTAATTACTTAGCTAAGACCAGAGCCATGTGGTATTGTGGTTGTACGGGAAATCCCGGGTGGTTCTCCATGTTCCGAT
>CM014272.1:15048485-15058719 GCA_004135705.1 Alloteropsis semialata
TGAGCACAACGTCCCCCTGCGGCCCGCACACGGCCACCGCCAGCACCGCCAGGCCAGGGTCCCGGTCCCTCGGCCCCACCACCTCGCTGCTCGCCATGCCCTTGAAGAAGATGCGGAAGAGCGGGCGGGACGAGGACGAGGACGAGGTTAGGTCCAGGGGGCGCTCGAAGTTATCGCCGTCGTGGGCCCATTGATCCTCCGGGATGGCGGCGAGCTCGCGCGCGAAGCGGGCGTCGTGCGCGGCGATGCGGACGGAGGCTGCAGCCCGGGAGTGGTCGGCGCGGCAGGCCAGGGCGTCGCGGCGGTCCTGCTCGGCGCTGGCGAGGTCGGCGGCCTGGAGCGCGAAGGCGCAGGAGACGTCCGAGGAAGGCTCGACGGGGAGCGCGGGGGCGGCCTGCGCCCAAGAGGACGCGGCGGCATTGGAAGAGGAAGACGAGGCATGGGCGCGGAGGGAGGCCTGGATGGCCTCGGCGAGCTGGAGCTCAAAGGCGTGGTCGAGGTCGCAGGCGGAAATCGCGGCGGCGGAGGCAAGGGCCACCTGCTCGCGCAGCGCGGCGAGGTCGTCATCGCCGGCGGCCGTCATCGGAATTCGGAATAGGGGAGTGAGGGACGGAAAGGCGAGGGTTTTATGATGTGACTGCTTCCGGGAAGGGAACCGCCGCCGCGCGCCCGCGCCGCCGCCGCTGGCTGCCGCTTAATTTCTACTCGTGACAAAAATGCCCTCGAATAGCCGGCTGGGCTGGGCTGTGCTTTGCTGGGCTAGATTGGGGCTTTTTAATAAAAGACTCAAGGCCCATTCAAAAAGATGGAGGAAGGTCTCCCATTCCTTTGTTTTTCGAGCCTGTGTGTCGAAACCAAATTTGTGGAGAGATATGGACAAGGTAGAATTAAAATGATGTGTGTTTGGGATTGGCCATTTGAGACATGAAGTAATAGTCTATTAGCTGACGACGATTGTCCATCTGGAGGAAACTGTCCATTACTAAACTCTGTAATTCCGTTTACTCGAATGGTGGTTTCAGTGTAGATGCTCATAGTCCTTTTGTTCTATATATTAGATATCAAATTATGTCAAACTATGAGACTCCCGAACTTTCTGAACAGTAATTAGAAGAAAACCCAACAAGAATTACCAAGCAGTCAAACATGGAACAGGAGAACAAGTTGGCCTGCAAAAAAGAACTCCGGTTCACGACTTCTCAGTTCTCACACAAGTACTAGCATTATTGCAGACCTTGCCACTTTGCAGTAGCAGCAGTTCTTCTCATCATGCAACAGATCGATTTCAGTATTTTTCACAACTGACAGGTCTCCTATATATGGTTAGTAACTAAACACTACACTTGATCCGGGTATCTGTCCCATGCACTACGGTTAGTAACTATATAACACTACACTTGATCCGGGTATCTGACAACAAAACATGTGCTTCGTTGACACGATCGATCACGCCCACGCGAGGATCGCCGCGGCCGCGCCCAGCAGCAGCGGCGGCGCCAGGTGGCTGACGAGCGAGGCGGCCCCGCGGCCGAAGAAGTATCCGTCGCCGTAGCCGCCCCCGCCTCCTAGGCGCTGCAGCACGTCGAAGTCGCCGCGGAGGCCCGAGCTGCCGCAGCCGCGGTCGAGCGCGAAGCGGACGTCGGCGGCGGAGGCGCCGTTGTAGAAGCGGAAGTTGGCCATGATGTCGTCGACGCAGCGCAGCACCAGCTCCGTCTCCGCCAGGCAGGGCCCGCCGCAGAAGGCGTCGGCCGACCCCGGCGGCACGTCCAGCGCGCCCTGCGGGCCCAGCCGGAACGAGCCCTGGCATCCGCTGTAGATCTGATCGTCGCGCACGAGCAGCAACAAACATCACGCCGATCATTCACAGGCACAAGCCATGAGGAGCGCGAGCTCCAGATCAAGAAGAGAAGATGTTTAAGAAGATCGATGCGCTTACGTAGCGGTCGTTGAAGCAGACGAGGGCTCTGCCGACGATGTCCGTGGCGTCTCTGTTCTGGCCATGGAAGGCGGCTGCTCCATCTGCTTGAGCTCCATCAGTGAAGAACAAATGAACCTTGTCGCTGTCGGTCGACGAAAACAGCAGAGATCGAATAGATCGAGAGCCAAAGAAGGAGGTGATAACGTACGGTACCTGATGTGCAGCAAGGGATCAGCAAGCAGCAGGAGATGCAAGCCAGCAGGAACCACCAGCACAGCGGGCGGCTGGCAACACACGACGCCATGAGAGGCTCCTGACGAACTCCGAACAATGCAAGCTCTCGACGTTGAGGGCCCTGGTGGCAAGGGGAATGGAGAGTTGTGCTGTACGAGGAAGAAGAAGGGCGAACACAGCCGCCGGTCTGAATATATAATGCGGGGTTACACTACACATGCTGCATTTCGTTTTCAGTTCACGCGTAGGCTGTGCTCGCAGCCGCGGCATCCAGGAGGCCAGTGCATGGACTGACCGGCCGTTTCCTCCCAAGCTCCGGTGCGGCGGCCCTGGTTTCCAAGGGCAGGCCAACTAACCTGACCTGACCAGACCAGAGCCCACGAGATGCTCCTCACAGACACGGCACACTGACCGCTGCAATCTTTTAAATTTTTCTCGCGTCCCTTTCACTGCAACGATCTAGAACCGTTCGATGATTCGATTCGTCGATCCTCTTTCTTGCTCGACACACACGACCATATTTTCCCTATCGCAACTTGAATCCGACTCCTGTACTCTTTCCTGAAATGATATGTTGCCCTGATCGATTGATGCATGTCAGCATAATCTTCAGGCAGTGAGGTGAGGGTCGGGTGGCTGGAGAGGAACCTACCCATGTATACTTGACGTCCGCCTCTCCAAGGTTCGTTGTCCGACCCGTGCAAGCAACCATCAAATCGGTCAGTCAGGGACACACGGTTCACGGTCTGGCGTCTGCTGGGCAAACCTAGGAAAAATCTCACCAAGCAGGCAGGCAGAGCCGGCGGTAACTACTGTAGCTATCTCTGCTTGTTTCATGGGCCGATGCGCCTGCAGCGTGTCTGTCGAGCCAGTCCCTGTGTGGTTATGTCTACATGGCCAAGTCGTTTAGGGCCTTTAGGCACGACCCGTAATAGCACGGCTCAGCTAACGATCCGTGCCGTGCCGCCACCTCGGCCCAGGCACGGCGTGTTGAGAAGGTAGCCGTGCCGGCCCGGCCCACTAGCCCGCTGCAGCCCGGCAACCTGGACGGCGAGCAGAGGCCGCGCACGGTTGCGCAGGGTCACAGGATGGAGGAGCAACGAGGAAGGAAGGATGGAGGAGCAGTGACCATCGGGCCGATCGGGTTGGTAAGCACGGCACGGGCGATGGAGCACGATGTGAACCGAGCTGGGCCGCCCGTTAGGTACGGCCCATTTAGCAACCTATATAGCAGTGTGTGCTTCTGCTTAGGATCGCCGTGCTATTTTCATGAAGCAAATTTCGTTTGCTCTTTTACTAGAAGGCAGCCTCACGTGTTTTGTACCATGTCTGCAATTTTGTGACAGGTTTGACGTGTGTTTCCGAGAAACTCCAGGATAAAGACATCTTATCCGTAGGACAATATTTGGGGGCTCCTATCTATCAAGCTTACGAGTGCCAAAATTAGATTTAAAGCCCATGGCGGCCCAGTTTATTCTCACGCCTGCGCACGTTCGGTAATGAAAATTAACCCACGCGCTGCACAGACTTTTCTCCCGCGCGCAGACGTTTTTTTCTTTTTCCCGCGCGCGCAGACTACCTCCATTCCGTTCGTAACGGAAAAAATAGAAACTAGCTAGACTTTTTCTTTAGCGTGCGGAGGATTCGTCCGTTATTTTTTAAATATCACGCGCATGACTTTTTTCGGGCGACGTGGTTGAAAGGGGAAAAAGAACGGGTGGGAACTTCAAACTACAAATTTGAAGTTGCAATTCCATAAAAATACACTACAAACTATGAGTATCATAGATACGAAAATCACATATTTTCAAATACAAATAACGCAACTATTAATGAAACAGTTTAGTCCTTAACAGGTACCCGTCTTCAAATTTGTTATCAACTTCCATCTGTCAAAGTAAAAAAATGTTAAGATAGGTTAATACAAATGTTAAAACAATTAAGCAGAAGTATTGAGTGATATAAAGGAAATTGTTGTAACATTTGTAGCTAAATGTTGACATAGCTTACAAATAAGTTGGAAACATATCTCTACAAATATTGAATCATTCCGTAAAAAGTGTTCACATAGTTTTACTTAAATGTTTAAAACTATAATAAGTAATGTTGAATGAGTTTGATTAGATATTGAACCATTTTGATGTTTAAAAATATAATTAGTACATACATGTTGATGTACCTTAAAACAAAAGTTCAAACTGTTTCACATAAATATTGATCCAGTTTACAGATAATGTGGATATAATTTCATTGAAATGTTGGCATTGCTTAACAGAAATGTTGAAACTGTTTTACATAAATATTGAACATTTGTACAGATAATGTTGGCAGAATTTCATTGAAATTTTGACATACTAACAGAAATGTTGAAACTGTTTTTGAGAAATGTTGAACCATTGTATACATAATGTTGACATAGTTTCATTCAAATGTTGACATAGCTTAACAGAAATAAATATTGAACCATTCTACCAAAAATGTTGACATAGTTTCATCTAAATGTTGACATAATATTGGCCTTCTATGGCAGGGGGTACATGGCCGCCCCAAACCCCAAACATGCTTCTGAACCCGATAGGACGGAATCGCCCCCAAACAAACCCTGAACCCTAACTGGTATAACCGAAGCCGAAGCAATTTAGCCTTCTATGGCAGGGGAGCCGAAGCAGAAGCAATTTGGCCTTCTATGGCAGGGGGTACATGGCCGCCCCAAACCCCAAACATGCTTCTGAACCCGATAGGTCGGAGTCGCCCCCAAACAAACCCTGAACCCTAACTGGTATAACTGAAGCCGAAGCAATTTAGCCTTCTATGGCAGGGGAACCGAAGCCAAAGCAATTTGGCCTTCTATGGCAGGGGGTACATGACCGCCCCAAACCCCGAACATGCTTCTGAACCCGATAGGATGGAGTCGCCCCCAAACAAACCCTGAACCCTAACTGGTATAACCGAAGCCGAAGCAATTTAGCCTTCTATGGCAGGGGAGCCGAAGCCGAAGCAATTTGGCCTTCTATGGCAGGGGGTACATGGCCGCCCAAACCCCGAACACCCTTCTGAACCCGATAGGACGGAGTCGCCCCCAAACAAACCCTGAACCCTAACTGGTATAACCGAAGCCGAAGCAATTTAGCCTTCTATGGCAGGGGAGCCGAAGCCGAAGCAATTTGGCCTTCTATGGCAGGGGGTACATGGCCGCCCCAAACCCCGAACATGTTTCTGAACCCGATAGGACGGAGTCGCCCCAAACAAACCCTGAACCCTAACTGGTATAACCGAAGCCGAAACAATTTAGCCTTCTATGGCAGGGGAGCCGAAGCCGAAGTAATTTGGCCTTCTATGGCAGGAGGTACATGGCCGCCCCAAACCCCGAACATGCTTCTGAACCCGATAGGACGGAGTCGCCCCCAAACAAACCCTGAACCCTAACTAGTATAACCGAAACCGAAACAATTTAGCCTTTTATGGCAGGGGAGCCGAAGCCGAAGCAATTTGGCCTTCTATGGCAGGAGGAACATAGCCGCCCCAAACCCCAAACATGCTGGGGGTACGGAGTCGGCCCTAACCAGTCAGTCAGTAGGGCCTTCTATGGCAGGGGGTACGGAGTCGCCCCCAAACCCCCCAACACCTTCTGAAACCGGTAGGAAGGAGTCGCCCCCTCAACAATTTTCAAATGTTCACCAAACACTTTGGTTATGTTGAGGGAACACTTTTGAAATTGTTGAGCAAATACTTTGTTAATGTTGAGGAAGACTATTGCAAATGTTGGCCATACACTTTTCATATGTTGAGGATAAATACTTTGGTTATGTTGAGGCAGCACTTTGGTAATTGTTGAGCAAATAGTTTGTGAATGTTGAGGAAGCCTTTTGCAAATGTTGGCTATACACTTTTCATGTGGTGAGGACAAACATTTCAGTTGAGGGAAAACTTTGGAAACACTTTGCAAATGGTTGAGAGAAAACTTTTGAAATATTTAGCAAGCAATTTGGAAATATTGAGAATACAAATTCAAAAAGTTGAGAATACACTTTGCAAATGTTGACAAAATAGTTTGCTTATGTTGAGCAAATAATTTGGAAATATTGAGCAAATACTTGTCAAATGTTGAGGAGACAATTTTCAAATGTTCACCAAACACTTTGGTTATGTTGACCAATATTTTGGAAAAAGTTCAGCAAAGATTTTGTGAATGTTGAGGAAACCTTTTGCAAATGTTGAGCATACACTTTTGATATGTTGAGGAAAAACACTTTTGAAATGTGGGCACTATAAATATTCAGAGACCATGCAACAAGAGAGATAACATAAGTTCAAACATTCCTTCAACATCATTCATAATCCAGAAACCTAGTAAAAAGTTTTCTTCAAGCATCCAGAAGTACTGCATGACATAGTAGTGGTAATCTAAATATATTACATCACACAGGACATAAGTTCACTGACATGTTAAACATACACACAGGACATAAGTTCTCTAACATATTAACGTACTAAATTTATGCCAATAAAGTCACCATTCCTAACTTGTCAAGACAGAACATATTAAGATGGTTATCACTTCTTCTTCGATCGCTTCGTGGATTTGTTAAGAATTGTGGTGTCACAAACTGTCTTGTTAAGTGGAGAGTTGAAAACCTTGTGTGCAACCACCTTCCTATATTGGACAACAATGGATGAACTCACGAGAGACATAAATAAATTTCCTGTCGGCTCCGTTGCATTTGCAAGCTCAAGCAAACGGAACAGGCCAACTGCAAAGAACCGACTGTAGCTGAAGTTTCCGTTACCCTTGGCCCTTTCTGATATCTCTTTCAGAATGGCCTCTATTTCTCCATCTCTTGAAGAAAAATCGACTAACGAACTACCATTCTGGGAACGTGCCCACTCTTCCATCTTTTGTGCATCAGCTCTGTACAGTGAGCACAAAAGAACACTTATCAGGATTGTTTCAAAACACAAAATGTTTCAAAATACAAGACAGTAGAGAGTCTAGTGGGTGAGGAAACAGCAATGTCACCTTCCTGATGACCAGCAAATGCTGAAGCAACTGAGATCCTCCCGTCCTTGGACTCCACAACTACAATAGAGGGAAAGATCATATATTGATTGTAAATGCAAGATTGAGATGTCAACTAGAATACACGAATTGATATAGCATCAGGTTCGTTAAACAAAAAAATCATGCACCACTGACAACGACCAATGCGAGCACTGACTAAAACAAATGTGCATATAGTCGTTCTTGTTCTGAATGGCTGTGTGCATTAGCTATGCAGCTATTGGCAACAGCTATGCAGCACCGTTTTGAATGCAGCACACTAATTCTTCAGAATTAGTCACAGTTTTGAATGGTTGTGTGCAACAGCTATGCAGCTATGGACAGTACAGGCGCATACTTGCATACTAGCATCCTCATACCAGTAGTATAGGGTACTGTAAAATCCCTCAAAAGTAAACTTGTTAAAAGTTTGTCATTTTGAAGCTTTGTATTCTCTCCATGGATCACTTGTACTAAAAAGCTTAGTCAGCTATGACCTTATTAGTCGGAGAGATTTAGCAAGCACTTGTCTGAACTTGTTGTGCTAGATGATGTGCGAGACATATATTCAGTGCATCTCGATATACAAGATTTTATACTATGTTCAAATGTTCAGACTACACACACCAAACATGTAGATGCATATATGACATAATTTGGCCAAGCTACCTGTACCTGTCTGCTTGCTCGTGTTTAGGAGGAAACCAGGACAAGTAGACAACACTAGTTCTGAACAGTGCTGAATGCACATTGTAATGGGGACAACACTAGTTCAAGAAACCAGAAATCTACGGCTCCCTAGGAGCTGGACCTACAGAAGCATGATTCAAATTTTTGAGCGAGGGAATTGGAATCTTGGCACAGAATTGATCCCAGGACTGCACGAAAGCAATAATCACATTTGGCAGTTCTTGAAAAAAATGACACAAACAAAGAAACATTGGCTTTAATTTTCAGAAACTCTAATAAGCAGCATCTTGTGTACTAGACCTTGTGATTGCGGGGCACACTGTGAAAATTCCGAGCTAACTGATTGACTCAAACATGTGACCATCAGAGTTGAGAGCAGCTGAACTAACTTGGAACAAGCAGCAAAGTCCATTGAGCTAATTAAAACAGGAGAATTTGCTCTGACACATGCTAAATAGACCCCATGCGTGCACAGCATCGCTGATTAAGGCACTGCAAGTTAAATAAATTCAGCATAGCACATCCAAGTCGCAGGCACTGCTGATTAAGGCAGTTCTTTAACCATCAGACAAACCATGATATTCTCAGTATGCTACTACAAGCACATCCAATGAGTAAAAGCTACACATCCAAGTTGCAGGAGCTCGATCTGGGGAGGACAAGGAGGAGAGAGGAAGGGCTCACCGGATCTTGGGACGAGGCAAGGCGGCCAGGTGGGGGCAGTCACGGAGCAGTGGTGGAGATCGAGCCGGTGCGGTCAGGTCGGCGGGCGGCGGCGGCGAAGGCACTGGATCAGGCTCAGGCAGCCGGGCGTCGAGGTGGCGGCGGCAGCCCCAGGATCTACAAGAAACAATCTGTGAGAAGAGAGGATCAAGAAACCCAAAACCCTAGCGGGAGGCACAGAGATGTAGGTTGAGGCGGGCTCACCGTTGGCGTGAGCCGAAGCGACGAGAAGGGGGAGGGGCGGCGGCCTCGCGACTTGCAGCTCCTGCGCGAGCGGAGGAAGAGCGGCGAGCAGCGTGCCGTCCAGAAAAAGTCTCATCACCGAGCTCGCCGTCCGCCTCTCCCTCATCGCCGAGCGCGGACAAGAACGGAACGGGAAAATAAATGAAAAAAATCTCGGCAACCGCTGTCGGAGGGGAGGAGCGGGGCGCGCCGAATCCAATGGATGAATGGATGGTATTGTTTGCACGAATCTCAAATAAGTAGGTGTCAATTTAAGTTACTAGTTTTCGAGTGCTAGATAAGTTTTTTGCAATATTTGAAGTTAGCAACAAAATAAATCAGCCCACTAGTCCAATAACACGAAGGAAGTCGCGCATAGTAAAAAAAATAGAACAAATGTTGTAGAACAAAAGGTACCACGGCGGTGCGGTGGGCCGATCCGCCTGCACGCCGGGGTCGTCGTGTATACTGTATACATGGCCAAATCGTTTACGGACGGCACGTAATAGAACGGCGGAGCCGAACGCGTCGGGCCGTGCCGCCACCTCGGCCCAGGCACGGCGCGTGAATAAGGTAACCGTGCCGGCCCGGCCTGTCAGCCCGGATTGAGGGAGCAGGCGACGTCGGGATTGGGGTGTGGCCGTGTGGCAGCCGGGATGGAGGCGCCTGGGTGCGGGACATGGAGACGACGAGCAGTGGCCGGCGCGGCCTCGCGCGGTGCCGGGACAGCGGAGCACCGATCAGAGGTCTTGGAGCTGTGTTGCACGCATAAAAAGAAAGCGAGAACCCTATCGGTTTGTGTTCGACGAGGAACTAGGCTCGTAAAACATTTGAGGCGTCTTGCCGCCGAGAGATTAAAATTTAGCCTCCGTACACGGCCAGTCCGTTGCAACCTGCTTGCAGGCTAGCCTGAAACAAAGGTACCACGACGCAGCTAACGTTCCGGGCCGTGCCGCCACGTCGGACCAGGCACGGCGCGTGAAGGCGGCAACCGTGCCGTGCCGTGCCGCCCGGCCCGTCAGCCCGGCGACAAGGATTGCGCGGGCGGCAGCCGAGATTGGGGGCGCGGGCGGCGAGCGGTGGCCGGGAGGGAGGCTCAGGACGCCGGGACGACGAGCGGTGGCCGGCGCGGCCTCGCGGGGTGCCAGGACGGCTAGCACCGAGCAGAGGTTGCGCATGGCCGCGGAAGGTGCCGGGATGGAGGAGCGGTGAGGAGGAAGAAAGGACGAAGGAACAGCGACCATCGGGCCGATCGGAGTGGTGTTGCAACCAGGCACGGCACGGCCGATAGAGTGCGACGTGGACCGGGCCGCCCGTAAGGCACGGCCCATTTGGCGTGTGCTTCGACTTCGACCAGCAGCTGCAGCAACAGCGTAGGGGATCGCCGCGCGATTTGACGAAGCAGGGGT
>CM014272.1:15059719-15084000 GCA_004135705.1 Alloteropsis semialata
AACGCGGCTCGCCGTGGCGCGGAGCGTCACCGGCGGCGTGGCGCGTGTGGTGTGGCGCGACGTAGAAACGTCCGGCGAGCGGAGCACGCGCAGTCCCGTGGCGCGTCGAGGCCATGACAGGGCCAGGAGCGCCACGGCGGCGGTCCGACGTGAGGAGGCTCAGCCTCGTGCGTGCGGCGGCGGCGACCCGTGTCGCCCGCGTCGTGGCCATGGTTCGGCGCACGCGCGTGCGTGGGCGGCTCGCAAGCCACGGCCTTTGGCCGGTGATCGTGCCCTGCAAGGAGAAAAGGGGCGCGGCTCGAAGGCCGATCAACGGGCCCGTGCACACAAGGTAGACCGGCGGCGAAGTCCGGCACAACTCGTTCATGGCGGCGTTCGTCCGGCCAACAGAGAAGAAGAAAAGAGGAAGAGAAGGTCCGTGCGTGTGGCTCACCGAGGGGCGGAGGAGTAGTGGGTAGCTGGCTCGTTGAAGACTTGCGGTTCTCTTCTCCGGCTCCGATCGACGGCGGCGGCGGCGGCTCGGTGCAGAGGAAGCAGAGCGGCAGCACGGGGCGACGGCGGCGCGTCACCGCCTCGGCCCGAGCTCGGTCGGCTCCTCCTCCTTGCGGCCCTCCTCCTTCTCCCCTCCCTCTTCTCCCTTCTTCTTCTCCTCCGGTGGTAGTGGAATTTGGGGAAAAGCGAGGGCTTTCGCCCGAATGGTTTGGAAGCGGCGGCGGCGGCCGAAATTGGGGTTTTGTAGGGGGCAAGAAGGGGGCTAGGGTTTGGGTGAGCGGCGCGGGAAGGTTCCGGAGTGCCCTCGCATCCGACGGCCGGCGATCCTCGAGATGTGGGCCGTGCGCGTGGCGTCCATCCGTGGAGGCGGATTCTTGCCCGGGCGCCACCAACGCTCCTCGGGGAGGAATCTCCGTACGGGGATAAGGTAGGGCGGTTGCGGGGCGTCAGCGCAAGGCGCGGCGCCTTGGCGCGACGCGCCCTCCGGTCTCGGCCGGTCAAGCCGCGGCGGAAGAAAAAGCAGAGGCGCGGCGCGGGGAAGAGGAAAAGGAGAGCGGGAGGTAGGCGATGACGTCGGGGTCCCGGCGGTCCCACGCGTCAGCGGCAAGGAGAGCTGGGTGCGCGCGCGGTCGGCCGTGGCGCGATCTTGGGCCGCTGCTGGGCCGGCCCGCGTGCGAGAAAGGGCGGAGAGCTGGGCCGGTTGGCCTGTGGCCGGCCCGGCTGTGGGTTCTGTTTTATTCTTTTTGGGTTTAGGTTTTTAGTTTGATTTAAGTTTGAATTTTGAATAGGAATCCAAAATTCAAACGCACATTTGAAATCCAAATAAACCATTAAGATCCAAATCACAATGCAATGCATGTTTGAATTATTTAATAGGATTTTTCATAATGGCTATTTAAGAAAGGGGGAAGAATTAGGAAGGTTGATCCTATCTTTGACTTTGTTTGCATGAATACCACAACACCATACAAAAATTCAAATTTTTGGTAAAAACCAACACCAATACAATGTAATACTTATATTAATAATCTTGGATTATTACAGTTTGGGTTGCTTGAAACTTCTCTGCTCTTAGCTTTTCTATTGTTTTCTTAATATCTCTGCACTGTTCTGTGCCATGGGTATGATTTTTGCCGTGGTATTGGCAAAACAGCTCAGGTCCCGCTGGACCTCTTCCTCTTCCTCGGCCTCTGCCGGCTTTTCCACCCCTCTGAGTGGGCTCATTTCTTTGGTTGTGGTATTGGCTTTCTGGGTACGGTGGTTTGGTTTTGTAGGAAGGAGGCGGATTGTCCACCTTCATGATTGTTTGGTGGGAGTAGTTTTGGTAGTTGTGGCTGTGGTGATGGGTTTTGGCTTGTGACTCATATTGGTTTCTCATGATGGCTTCTCTTGCCAATCTCATTCGGTTGTCATTGTCAGAGCGACAGTATTTTTTGAACTCCTCATACAGGTCTGCCAGAGTAGCTGGTGTCTCTCTTGCGATATGCTGTGCAAACAATCCTGGGCGAAGCCCTTGTATTGCTGCGAATTTTGTTGCTTCATCAGGGATATGTGGGCTTGAGCACGTAGAGTGACGAATCTGCGGAAGTAGTCCTCTAGAGGTTCCTTCGGCTGCTGGTGTAGTGTGAGTTCAGCATATGAGAGTGATTGATCTCCCATGATGCTAAAATTTTTGATAAGCTCCCTCTTCAGATCATACCAGCTGTTGATTGATAGGCCAGGCAGCTTCGTGTACCAGTTCATTGCTGTGCCATCGCAGACAATGATGAAGGATTTTGCTAGAACAACATCATCTCCCCCTGCCGAAGCTATTGCAGCTTCATAGCTCATTAAGAATTGCTTTGGGTCGGTGAGGCCGTTATATCTTGGTAGAGAAATGGGTTTGTAAGAAGGTGGCCATCTTGCCAATTGGAGGCTTTCTGAAAGTGGGCACATATGATCGATGGGATGAGTATGGAGTGTTTGGAAGCCAGTTTGGGATGAAGAGTTGTGGTTTGGTGGGTTGATGGTGATGTTTGGCTCATTGAGCTCTGCTTGGAGCTCAGCGACTTGCTTTTTGGCTTTCTCGAGCTCTTGACGCAGCTTTTCAGATCTGGAGCTTGTGTTGTTCAGCCTCCTCTGCTTCGCTTGCCTCAGCTCCTCGAGCTGCTTCTTGACTTGCAGCAATTGATGTTCTAGTTCGAGCTGTGCAGCATCCAGCTCTCTCTGTTGCTCAAGGCGTCAGAGACGAAGCCTTTCTTCTATTCGTTGCATTCTCTCCTGGGTGGTCAGGGTTTCTTCATCGATCTCTTGATCATCGAGGATGGCTTCGGTTATTGGTGGTGAGTTTGTTGGTGGAATTGTGGGTTGGGGGGCAGCTTCGATGCTGAGGGTTGCATTTGGCACAGTGGTGGTTGGTTTGGTTGGCTTTTTGGGTGGCATGGTGGTTATCGTGGGTTTTGTTCGTGCACTGCACAAACGGTGGGCGCCAGTTGTTGGGATAGTAGCCAAAGCCGATGGTCCCAAACAACAGCTGAAACGGGACAACTGAGACAAGCAACAATAAATTACTTATCTACAGTATCCTGGAATCAACAACCTTTACATGAAGGGGAGGGGTCCCCTTTTATAGGGAGACCAAGGGTCTTTACATTCCCATTGTACCCCTGAGATCAGGCATCATCCTCTAGACTATACAATACAAATAGCCTATGGACACTTTGGTACATTTACTCCTCCCAATGTGAATGCGTAGACTTGTGATTCCGTGTTTGACTTGGCTTGGACTTGGTCTCCTTTGACTCGGTCCATGTCAGCTTCGCCTGCTTCCAAGGGCTTTGTAGCTCCTGGATTTGGCTTCCTCTGAGTCGAGATGACCCTAAGCCGCTTCCCAGCGTCCAGAAAACCAATGACTCCTCCAAGGACCTGCAGTATAGAGCGAACCGAAGCTTGCCATTAACTCATTCATAGCTTTTGGCATTCAACAGTATCAATACTTCACCAAATTGGCTTCTAACTTGGTTCTAATAACGCCACTTCAGCATTCTGCTACGCGATGACCGAAGCCAATTGGCTTTAGCATACAGCGAGATGTGATCACCGAAGCCGATTGGCTTTTGTATACAGCGAGATGTGATCACCGAAGCCAAAGTAGAGATATGTAGAGCAAATGAAGCTAAATTGGCTTGATTTCCTTGGTTCATTGTCGCCCTCACGCATGAGATGAAGCAAAACAAGCGCATGAGATGAAGCAAAACAAGTAGAAGGCATTTGTCGGCGGGCCAAATCCCCAACAGATAGAGAAAGCACCATCTAGTTTTTTCAGATTTTTACCACATTTCCTTAGGGATGAAAGGTTTCAGGAGTTTCTTGTTATCTGCTTGGATGGTACGAGGCAGCAATATTTCAAGATTAGGCTCACCTCCATGAACAAGCCACAGTCTCTAGAAAATATCTTGTTTTCAGGAGCGATGCTTGAGCCCTGGGTAGCTTTCTCTCCGAGAAGCTAAAGAACAGTATCAACAATTATAATCGCAATGAGGTTCATTATATATGAAAATATATTTCATTAAAAAGTATCAACTTGCTAATGCATTGTAGGGCTTGCATAACAGTCTAAAGTGTCCTACAAGATTCTTGAACATTTATTTAAGAACAAAAAGTAGTTTTTTTTTTGCTATGACAACAACGGATTATGTACTTAATAAACAACAACGTACAGCACATGACATGGCATTCACTTCCCCAAGGGCCACTGTTTTTCCTATGCATTCACTCATCGTCAAGGTAATCTCTCCAGCAAAAGCTTCCTCCTTGTCAAGTTTCATATGTCACTGCAACAGTAGCAGCCGGTCGAATTAATCGGCTTCTGTGCTAAGTTGAATTGCATGGCACGGCTGCTGCCCTGCAAAGTTTCATGCGCATCCGGGACGGCACCGTGACAGTATCCTCGGTGGCGGATGTTCAGAAACCCCATGGATTCTCTACGAATTGCAATGGCCGATTCATTGCTTCTACTACTACACAGGGCTTATCACAGCCGATTCGGTTGGGCCTATCACAGCCGGTTTTCAAAAGTGGTGCTAATAAAGTGGCACTGAAAATCGACTTTTTACAGTCGGTTTTTAACCGGCTGCTGGTTTTTTAAATAAACCGGCTGTGAAAAAAATTTGAAAACCGGAATTCAAAAATCAGCCGGTTTTCAAAAGTGGCGCTAATAAAGTGGCACTGAAAATTGACTTTTTATAGTCGGTTTTTAACCGGCTGTGAAAATTATTTTCACAGCTGGTTTTTTAAATAAACCGGCTGTGAAAAAAATTTGAAAACCAAAATTCAAAAATCAAATAAAAATGTTTAATGGGTGCAAAAAAAATTTAATCACATAGGAGGCCACCCCATGAACCAAGCATCATCATCTCCAACTACATAATTTTTTGTACTTGTTGCATTTTTCATGATTCGAACTCGTGACCTCTGGCTTCATGCGTAACTCTCCTTACCACTGCACCACACTAGTGCTTGTGACAAAAGTACTGATGCACTCCTCTTATATTAATCGTGTCGAATATTCAGAAAATTCTATAGACCACACCTTTGATCTAATTAGGATGAAAATGTTGTGGTAGTTTCTTACATTCACTAGTTTCCAGGAAAAATATCAAAAAGGTAATATAAAAATAAAAAATAGTTGTATGAAAATTGATTTTTAAGTGCTGAAAATTCATTTAATTCATAGAAAATAGCAAATCATTTCAAAAACTTCCTAAACTCCTCCATGGAAACTTATATGCAGTATAAAACATGTAAAAAAAATATTTATATATCATTTGAGAAAAATAAGTTTTATTATGTACAAATATCAAAGTTTGCCTTAAGATGTATATGAAGTATGAGAAATGTATAGTTTATGAACAATGTATAATCTAATTTTCTTGAAATGCATTGAATTTTTTATGAGAAGGTTATACACCTATAAAAGGACTCTATGACAACTTTTATAATTTTTGGACAAGTTTTTGATATTGTTATTGTTTTTACAAGTGCAGGAGTAAATACTAAGAATAAGTACCTAGAAATTCATTTAATAGTTAGAAAATAGCAAATTATTTCAAAAAAAATCCAAAACTGCTGTAAGGTAACATATAAGTTGTATATAACATATAAAAATTGTGTCCTTGTAATATGAGCAAAAAAATATTTTAAGGAGTGCAATCTAACCAACGTTGCACTTCTTTAATATTAAACGCTTCGAATCTTTATGATTTTCTAGAGAACACACCTTAGATCCGATTGAGTTGAATTTTTTGGTTGTTCCTTGTGTGCTCCTAGATCAAAAAAAATATCAAAAAAATAAAATTAAAATAAAAAAATTTTATGTACTGTAACTTAGAACCGGCTGTGAAAATAGATTTTCATAGGCGGTTCGTGAAAATGAATTTGATTTGCATAGCCGGTTCAAGCCGGTCAATTTACTAACCGGCTGTGAAAATATATTAGTGCCACTTTTTGAACACCGGCTGTGAAAATAGTGACTAGAAAAACTAATTATGTAGTAGTGTTCCCATGGGCTGTTAGAGACAGCTCTGAGAACTGTCTTCAAAAAAAGTCTCCATGCAACAGCAGTACAATAGTGCAACATACTGTACATGATTACTCCAGTAATGGAATAATTTAACAAATTTTATTTCACTGAAGTCAGTAAAGCATTAAATAAATGAATTTTCTATGTACTATTAAATTTTTCTTTAGTGGTAACACTGTGAATGAGAAATTCCCTGTAAATTTGACCTACAGTGCGGACGGGAGTTATACTCTTGATGTCCTAGCGCGGAAGATGTGGTAATAACTACACTATTCAATTTCTTTCATGGAGTCACACGATGAATTAGCACTTCCCTATAAGATGGACGATACTGTTGTGATGGGATAGATGTTCCATATTTTGCTTTGAACCACCAAGAACAATATTGTTTCTTTCACATATAGGGGTATGGGATGTGTCGAGAATCAAAGGAATGCTACAGATGTATGAAAAACCTGTTAGCTTAAAGTTTTAACTTTTGGCCTTCCTCTATCTACCTGATCGGCAAAACGCTTATAAACTTCTTGTCTTGAAACTATAGAATAGAATAAGTGTATCATCAGAATTACCGAGAGCAAGGCATTTACAGGAAGGAGAAGGATGAGTTTAGTACTTTATCACTAAGAAATCTGAGCACCCAATGATTATCATTTTGAACCTAGTGATACAATGGCAGTATCGTCGGCTTCTTTGCCCACCGCAACAATGTCTATGTCACTGCTGTCGGTGTCTACGTCAAACCCTTCTGATTGTTCGATGTCCATTAGAATTATGAACCCATTGGTTTTTTCATCCATTGTGTTTGCGTGCGAAAATAAATTGGGATCAAATATATCGATCATCCCCACTGTTGGATTAGAACCACATACTGGTGTTTACCATGCATGTTCCGTGTGTTTATGTCAATAAATCGAGGTCGTTGAGCATCCGATCCCCCTCTGGTGGTTTTGCCCCATATACTGGTGTCTACCATAGTCCAGCTGGCTAGAACAACTGTAGCAGCAGAAGTAGAATAGTTTGGTGTCTTCCTCTGGGTCCCAGTGGCCTAAGGACTGCTGTAATGCCTCGGGCTCTCGTACGTGGCATTGAAGCTCAGCCTACCAGCACAGGGACATTGGTCGTCACTCGCCGCCATTTCTGCTATGCATTCACTCGTTGTGGTACTATATCTGCTGATTACACACGAGCATTTGGGATTCAAATGAGCAATATACTACTAATTTTTCTTCAATGGATAACACTATAAATGAGATAATAACTCCCTGTAAATTGGACCTATACTGCAGAAGGAGAGTTATACTTTTGATATCCAATTAAGTGAGTAAAATGTGGTAATAACTATTGAAGATGCCTGTTGACAACCAAAATTGGCATGCTCTATAATAGGCGAAGTCAATGCCAAAATAGCAAATTTAGTGTCAACTCTTATTATTTTGCAAGTTTGGCATGTGTATGCAGTATTCAAGATATGGAGATCAGTTTTGGATATTCTGAATATGATTTTATCAAAGACACCAAGAAGCCTTCAAAACAGCATCAAGATGCGGTCAAATCATTAGTTTGAGCACTCACTACGGGAAACCGTCAGGCTTTGGCCCACGGCAAAGCCTTGCTTTGGCCCACGTCAAAGCCTTTGCCGTGGGCCGCCCACGGCAAATGGCACTCGGCAAAGGAGGCCACAGCAAAGCCCCCTTTGCCGAGTGTCCTTTGTCGGGCACTCGGCAAAGACCCTTTTCCTGCGCTCCGAAAAAACCCAAATAAATAGCAAAAAATTTATTTTAATGTGGGAAGGCCACCAACCATCCAAGCCATCAAGTTGCAAGTCGCGCCATTTTTCGCGGAAAATTTGCACGCTACGCGGTCGGCGGGATTCGAACCCGTGACCTCTCTATCGCATGTAACCTTCTCTACCACAGCACCACACTCTCACTTGTGACTAGATACCGTTCTGATTCCTACCATATTATACTAAACTAAGTATAAATTGCTTATTTAAGGCCCTAAACGATTTCAAATTAAAAGTTGTCAACTACAAAGTTTCATAACTTTTTGAAATCTACAAGTCTTATTTTGGTAGTTTCTCCATCCGAGGTCGTTTATAAAATTTGAATTTCAAATTTGAGAACATTAAAACTTAGTTTTCGTTGAATAGATGATTTCAAATGAAAAAGTTGTCAACTACAAAGTTTCATAATTTTTTGTGATCTACAACTCTTAGTTTGACTGTTTCTTCATCCGAGGTCGTTTGAAAAAACTCAAATTTCAAATTTTGAGAACTACAAACGTACTTTTCATTAGCAAAACAAATTCAAATTAAAAAGTTTTAAACTACAAAGTTGTATAACTTCTGAAGATCTACAACTTTGATATATGTCATTTCTTCATCCAATGTAGTGAGAGTAACATTGTTTACAAATCTTATAGATCTCTCTTATAGTTTCAGGAAACTCTATGAGAGTTATAGATTTTGTGAACAATATTCATATGAATTTGTCGAATGAAGAAATAACCAAACTAAAAGTTCTACATCTTGAGAAGTTATACAACTTTGTAATTCAAAACTTTTTAATTTGAATTGATTTACTACTTCAAAATGTGGTTTTAATTATGACTTTGCCGAGTGTAAAAAAAACACTCGGCAAACATTTTCTTTGCCGAGTGCATTTCAAAAAACACTCGGCAAAGAAATCTTTGCCGAGTGTTTTATTTTTGCTGGTTTTTTTTTTGAAATGCACTCGGCAAAGAAATCTTTGCCGAGTGCCTGAAAAATTGCACTCGGCAAAGAGCTTCACACTCGGCAAAGGCTGGATTTCCCGTAGTGACTCCAAGACGAAGCCCTCGTCAAGACGATCGAAATGGATATATGGATCACCTAATTCGGAGTCTAGATGCAAGAGTTATGGCCAACGGAAGATCTCCAGCACGAGGAAATCTGGTGGTACCGGTTTTAGAAACCGGTGGTACCGGTTTTGGGCAGATTTGTCCGAATTAGAGTTGTAATTCGATCCTAGGTCAGTTTTTTGACATATTTTCAACCCCTCACGGGTACAGCCCTCCCCGCCCTACATATATGAAGGGTTAAGACCGATTGAGATATACCCAATCGAATCAAAACAACTATGCATTACTTTTATCCTCCAAAGCCTAATTCTCTTCCAACCTCTCCATGATGTTCGTCTACTGATCTCCACGACCATAAATGGCGTCCTAAGGCTTGCTGGTCAACCTAGGGCACATCCACCGACGTCCACGCCCTGACGGGGTCCCTCCCAGGTGAGAGCTTCGACGGCCTTTGCTAGTTTGCTCGTAAACTAGTCGTTCTTCGATACATAAGTGCGTTGATTATCCCTTTGCTGGTTTGCTCATAAACCTAGCTGTCCTCCATCATGTAAGCATGGTAGTTATCCTTCGAACGATCGATTCAGGCCAAACCCTAGAAATCCAGTGGCACCGGATTCCCAAAACCGGTAGTACCGGTTTTGGCCGGTTCACTGCACATTTTTTGCGACTCCGCTGGGGAAAAATATTCTGGTTATCTCAACAACCGAATTTTTCTGACCTAGCTAATTGCTTAATTGATATATTATCCTTCCTTTTTGCCATAAAAATTGCATCTGGTGTTTTAGACCGATAGCATCTGTTTCTACATTGCATCAGGCTGCTCAAGCCGATTGCATTTTATTTTGCTTATTGCTGCATATTGAAGATTAAAAGAGAAGCAGAGTATTGGTCATTGGTTGCTTGTATTATCAAGAATATCTGGATTTATCTATCACAAGATCAGAAGCATCAAGACCTATTATGGCGGGCTATCAATACACTTCACATCGGTTCATTTACAATGAGCCCAAGGTACAATTTCGAAATACATTACCTATGTCTAATAATTATTTTGCAAGTACCACAAATTCTCATGTTGATGTTGCTAGATATGATACTAGTAGGCATATTGAATCGGCTAGTAATTATTCAGATGGTTATACTTATGCAAATTATAATTCTGAATGTTATATGCAAAAGCCATTGCCAAATAATATGCATGCTTTAAATTTTAACGCCACTAGCAACATACAACATTATTCTCACACATCGGCTGTACAACCAGTTCAAGAGCCGGTGAGCAATTATCAAGGCCAAACTAACATGTTGAGTTCGGCCAATTTTTATGAAACTCCACATGCTATTAATTCTAATAATATTCAGAAAGGTATTTTCTCTTTTTATTTGTCTGCTGCAAATTCACAATATGTGGTTCCACCACAAAACATGCCGGTGAATGAGAAAGTTGGCCACGCTAATTCTAATTATCCAGCCAGCTATTCTCAACCATCATATGCTGCACAACATATTAATAGAATGGAGGTTGCATCGATAAATTCAGCACCATATGCAAATGCTAATAATCATGATTTGGCTTCGCATGTTACTTATAACAATAGCCGTATTAATGAAAATTCAGCAAGCACATATGCAACTTCACAACCTAATTCAGCATATGTTTTGTCCCATGCATCATCACAGAGTTTTGTAAATACTTATTCCTCATTACCCAAAACTCTTGTTAGCAATGTTGTGCAAAAATCTTCATCATATAGCGTTTCTATTTCACAAAAGTCATATACTTCCCATGAGTGGGATGTAGAATTTGCTAGTTGTAACACCCCCGAATGGCAGCAACATTCTGGAGCATTACCACACTACGCTACAGCTATTACAGGCACACACATAAAAAAAACAGCAACAAAGATAAATAAACAGAGCGCGCAGAAGCAACTTAAATCTAGTTAAACATCTGACAACTGGATCAAAAGGGTATTATGAATTGAGCAAAAGACTTCACAACCAAACATATTTATTACAACACATGTGACCAAGAATATATGAAGAGGTGTGTGCACACGTGCTGCTACTCCCATCCAACCAAGCACCCTCCAAACTCATGAACCTGCGGAGAGGAAAAAAACATATGAGGTTTATGGAAAACCTCAGCAAGCAAACTGCTTCAACCAAGTCATTTAAATCACAATATATTAAGCAAAAATTTAGAAATTAAAATTACGAAAGAAGCATCATAAATCTTCGAGTAGTAAGATAAATAAATCCTTCACAATGATACTTCATGATGAAAATGCAAAAGGTGCAATGCAATGCAATGCATGACTTCACTTCTACCCACACATCCCACAAGGGAGGAAGTGAGGGTTGCAACCACATTGCTATATCTCAACGTGCGTTGCTGTACCGGTACTTACCGCACCAATTTGGCTATGGTTTTCTTCATATGCATAAAGATATGACAATGCAAATGCAAGATTGCAATGCATGAACTTCATATACCTCAACATTCATAACTTCAAAAGTAAAGCCTCAAGTGGATCATAAATACTTCAATATAAAGATAAATTCAGATTTATCTTGCTAGTGTGAGGTACTGAAATTAAGTGGAGGCAATTCAAACAACGAAGTTAAAGCTTGTAGACACATCGCTACGTTTACTTGCCTTCACCGAAGATCAAGGACGTGAGCTAAGCACGATCCGAAGGCACACCACCTGTTCACAAACATAACTCAGCACCAACACAACCACACAAGAACAAACAAACATAAATCAAAGCGTTCCTATGCCCGAACCCGACATCCTCACAAAAAACACACAAACTAAGATATTACAGCAGCGCTGTTGCTTATCTTTTTTGTATCTTTTAATTCTGAGGGCTAACAATTCCCATCTTGTTCCATCAGAAAGGTGACTTCAGAACTAACAACATTCTAATGATCCACAAATAGATTAAAAAACATTAACATAGGCTAAACTTGAGATGAACCTCATACTAATCTGACAACAACTGCAAAACGGCCCTAGAAAAATAGGTATATCTGGAGTTCCAAAATTCACATTAATATGAGCTTAACCAATCTGGAAACCTTATGAAATGCCTCACAACTTCTCTATTCATCCAAAAATCCAATTCTATGGTTTGGGTTGCCTAAACTTTAGGTGAACATATTCTGCCCAGAAATATGAGGCTGAAAAACTGTCAGATTAAAACTTCGATATCTCTCTGATATTAAATCTGATTGCAGAGTTCTTTACGGCTTTGGATAGATATCAAACTCCTCTACAACTGATATATAGGGTTTATATTTTTTTGAGGTCACTAAGGCCACACAAAACAAATATTACCAAAGACTGTACAGATCAGCGACGTGCTGAGAACAGCGATGAGGATAAACCCTTAATCATAGCCCTAAACGGCGATGATCACCACGAGATGCAGGTGCTAGAACATCCAAATCCTTAGGAAAAACATGATTAGTGCAGGGGCATGGCTCACCTAGGGTTTCCCTTTGAAAAGAACAAGGGCAACGGCAGCGACGACAATCACGCGAGGGTCGCGGCAACCCATGGATTGGCTCCGAACTGCACCACACATGGCGGCACCACCATGAACAGTGAGAAACAGATCCGATTTGGGGAGGAATGGAGAGAGGAAAGAAAACCTGACCGATATCTAGAGAGGAACGGCGATGGCGGACGGCAGCGTGCCCTGATTCCCCTCTCTTCTCTTCTTCTCCCTCTCTCTCCTTTCTTTCACGGTAAAACAAGAGGCGGCAGCACAGGGCACGGTCTAGGGTTGGGAAGGGAGAAAGGAAACGGAAAAAAGGGGCAGCACTGTAGCTGCGGTTACTGTAGTGGCTCTAAAAAAAATCTCGCAGCAAGCATAACTTTGTGATCCAAACTCCAAATGATGCGAAGTAGTCAAACGGAAAGGATTCGACGGTCTCTACGCAGCCATGGTCTCCATTCGTCTATCTGAGAGACAGATCTAAAAGTCAACTTTCGCTATCTTTTTAATGTATTCCCACATTCAAAGCGTATTTTACTTTTGCGCATTCCAGGTGTTACACTAGTATTAAGGAAGATTTTGCTAAAGTACTAAAAGTTAGAGCAGAGATTGTATCTCAATTCCAAAAGTTGAAGGAGAAAAAACACCGTTAATTGATGAGATGGGCAAAGAAGAGAAAAACGATTTAGATTTGAGCAATAGTTCGGTTATTACAACAACTGAACCAAATATTTCATATTCTGAATCTGTTGTGCCAAAGAAATCAAGTTTGGCCATACAAAATCATGTTAATCATAAGAAGACTGCTATGCTTGAATTTCCAGGAGTTATGCATTTATCTAGCGATTACCATATTATTAGTGAGCAACAACTTACAACTGAACGAAGTTTGGTCAGTGAAGAACATCGAAAGAATGAAAATCACAACTCTAGGAGCAAGGAGAAGGCGTTGTCGTGCCAAAATTTGGTGATTTCCAGCAATCCTGGAAAAATCGGTTTCACCGGTTTTGCAAACCGGTTACACCGGTTTCTGCAGAATGCTGATGTAGGTTGCCGTCAAGAGAGGAAACATACATCATTCATATCAAAGTTCCACGCGCTCTCCAACATATTTGATAAGGTATGCTTTACAAGTAATTTACCTAATTCCCAATCAGATCATATGTTTTCAATTAATTCATCTACTGGTGACAATTCTATGAACAATTCTAAAAGATCGATTGAGGAGGGTAATTTATTTGTTAGCAACAAAATGAAATCAGATATTGTCAGCAAGTGCATTGTAAAAATTAGAAAGGCTAATAATAGTAATGTTTTGGCATTTAAATTTACTACATCATCATTGCCAAAATTTTTGTCTTCATGGTTTGCTTGTGGTCATTCTAGATTTAAAAGCAAAAACCAAAGTTGATAAACGTTGTGAAGCCCGGTGAAAATATAGTAATCAATTCTGAAACATTGGATAAAAGGAGTACAAGTAAAGGTATAGCCGAATGATCGATGATAAATCTGAACCGTTCGTTTCCTTAGCCTTGAAATCTTCTCCACAAAAGAATCAACTAAAGAAGACAAAGTACACTTTTGATTTGGCTTTATGTGATGACTTATTTGATATCTTGCTTGAGCATAATTTTATTAAGTTATTTGATCACAAAGTCATGCCAGCACTTCTGGAACTAAAAGATCAAGAATATTGTAAGTGGCATAATTCATTTGGTCATAGCACTAGCCATTGCAATATTTTTTCGCCAAATCATCCAATCGGCCATTAATGCGGGACGATTCAGATTTGCTGAAATTTCAGAGGATGACCAATTGACTCCAATTGGTTTTGATGGTAAGGGATCATCAAATCGGTTAGCATCAGCCGATTCATGCAAAGATCCAAGAGAAATTGATAAAGTGGAAAATTCAATACCCTCAAGTGATAACGAGGACATCGTTCATGATTTGCATACTTCTAAGAACGATGAGCCTAAGAAAATAACAGAAGGCACTAGGGGGCATGTGAATTTTTCTGAATCAAAGCGAGAGCCAATTACTCCTACTGGATTGGAGAAAGAGGTCAGATCGGTTTTACAAAGAGGTCTGACCGGTTTTCCAAAAGCGGTAGAACCGGTTCGTGAAACTGGTGAAACCGGTTTTGGTCTGAAGCGTCCTAAAATGCCAAGATCTGATCTTTCTAAGGAACATGGAGCAAAAGACCATAATGAGCACAAGAGCAGAAAGCCGAAGTTCACATTCAATGAATGTCTGGCCAAATATCAGGAAGAAAATAAAGCCATGCGTGTTCATCAGTCAAATGATGTTAAATCATCTAGAGTGTCTCCAAAACAAAAATCCAAAGATTGGAATCGGCCAAGAGAGGGTTTTTATACAGCAGAGTCATGTCCTTTTAATCCGCCAATGCCAATCCCATATGGCTCATACCTTGCGGGTTTGCATCCTTATTCATCATGGGGGTGGCATGATTCATGGACACGTGTTTCTTCATATTCTAGTCCGTAACATGCAGAATATTCAGCTCCAAGAAAACCAGTGTGTGCAAGACAGCCATATATTGAAAATGACCGTTTTGAGAAAAAGGATCGGTCTAGAGTTCAAGAGAAGAAAAGGGTTATCAAGCAGATTTATCGAGTGAAAAAGGATGGCCGCAAAGATAAAAGTTCAGATCTGAATTCAATTGATGAAAAGCCGATTAATTTGTTGAAAACTTCGGCTATTCATGGGAGAGAAAAAGAAAAAATCAGTTATTGTTATTCCAAGTGCCAAATTTGAACAAAATGAGTTGAAAACGCCAGAGATCAAGGAAAAAGTGCTGCTGTCCAAAACTGAAACAAAGCCAAGCCATCCACTTGGTTTATCAAATTGGCAGAAGAAGAAGCTACAAGGACTTAGTGCTCAAGAGCTGAAAAAGAAGAACTTGGCATGGGTTCCTAAAAGGAGTGCTAAAGTCCAAGACAAGGATGATGTTCAAACAAGCGGTGCAGCAGAAATAAAGAAGAATACAAGAAGCAAGAGACGACCTTCAAGTCTAAGGTTTGCACCAAATCATAAAAATTATTGGTCATTACATCGTCCATATTCTTTACAAATCCCACATATGTCTACGTCATGGAATCCATCATATAATATGTTTGGATATCTCTCATGCTCTTATTTTGATTCTTGTATGTCACATGGATCTCTTTATCATCGAGGGTTGTTGCCAAATTATCATGTATATTAATATTGCTATTTATTCCAAAACCGAAGTATTTAGTTCTAAGAGATGATTAATTCTTGCATTTACATCATTATCAATATTTTACTTCGGTTATACATATTCTATGGATGGATCAAACATGGCTGATATTTTGTTATCAACTTTAGCAACATATAGTCGATGAATGTTTTTGATCATCGTGCTGAAATTGTGATTCTCCAAGAAAAGATTGTTTTAGTCATGTTGATGTCTTTAATGCTCGGTGGGCAAAATGCTGGTACAAGGAGTAATTTTTCCCTAGGGAATTGTTACTTTAGTGGATCGGCTTGCAAAAATTCTTAATGCATTGGAACTGTTCTTGTTTCATTATATGATGCTATAATGGGAACCATAGTCGATTGGAGTACTTCACACTAATAATCAAGCCGAATATGAATTTTAGTATTCGAGCTAGAAGTTTGGCAATTCATAGGCATGAAGTATGCAGAAGTGTTTGGTGGTTTGATGCTGATATGCCAATGTTTATTTGAATCACCGAATACTTATCTTACAAAATGTCTAGATGTGATACCTTACTTTGATGAATTTATTATCATATATCTAGACATGGCAGTAACAGGGACAATACTTTTGCATATCAAACATCAGGCAGTACGAGCAGAAGGAAGTGCTTTTATATCTAAAGGCCGATGTTTGCTAATGCCCAAGTACACGTTCTGGACAAATCGGTTTGACCGCTTGCATAACCGGTCTGACCACTTTTCTTGCTGAAAGTGCAAACTTGGCTATAGAAGACGCCCAAAATCTTAATGCAGCCAAGTTATACCATGGAATCACTGAAGGTTTGCTTTTGATCAGGCTATGATTGTCATGGAGATGCTTAATGTGATGACTGCATTGTCATCGAAATATGGTTATTCTTATCTTGTGACATAAAGGGAGGTAACTAAGATCATTGCCAAGTATGTTTCATAAGTTCTTCTCCCATGTTATAACTAAGACAACACAATTTAATCATGGCCCTTTGTACATTAATTGTTTTATATTTCTTTGTGAGGCTGGTTATATCATTTGTATGTCGCATACGTTGTGATCATAATGACTTATTGATGTTACATTGGATTACTTGATTTCACAATTTATGATGAAATTGAGAATCTTTGCAAAGACCAATTATTGTCATAATGATTTGGTCCCTTGATGCATCTATCATCATTGTAGGGTGTGAGAGTGGTTTAAGCATTGCATCAAATGTTTATAGCCGAGGTGTTGTGTACTCAGGCTTGTTTCTCACCCATAATGTATAATCGTAGTGTTATGTCGTCTTTAGGGCAAGATATAGCCGATGCACTATTCTTAGTCATCGTTCTAGTGCAATTTTGGTTCATGAATGTTTCTTAGTACGCAAGCTTTACTAAGAAACAGGGGGGCATATGTTGACAACCAAAATTGACATGCTCTATAATAGGCGAAGTCAATGCCAAAATAGCAAATTCAGTGCCAACTCTTATTATTTTGCAAGTTTGGTATGTGTATGCAGTATTCAAGATATGGAGATCAGTTTTGGATATTCTGAGCAAGATTTTATCAAAGACACCAAAAAGCCTTCAAAACAGCATCAAGATGAGGTCAAATCATGAGTTTGAGCACTCCAAGACGAAGCCCTCATCAAGACGATCGAAATGGATATATAGATCACCTAATTCGGAGTCCAGATGCAAGAGTTATGGCCAATGGAAGATCTCCAGCGCGAGGAAATCCGGTGGTACCGGTTTTAGAAACCGGTGGTACCGGTTTTGGGTAGATTAGTCTGAATTAGAGTTGCAATTCGATCTAGGTCGGTTTTTTGACATGTTTTCAACCCCTCACGAGTACAGGCCTCCCCACCCTACATATATGAAGGGTTAAGGCCGATTGAGATGTACCCAATCGAATCAAAACAACTATGCATTTACTTTTATCCTGCAAACCCTAATTCTCTTCCAACCTCTCCATCTTGTTTGTCTACTGATCTCCACGACCATAGATGGCGTCCTAAGGCTTACTGGTCAACCTAGGGCACGTCCGCCGACGTCCACGCCCTGACGGGGTCCCTACCGGGCGAGAGCTTCGACGGCCTTTGCTAATTTGCTCCTAAACTAGTCGTTCTTCGCTACGTAAGTGTGTTGGTTATCCCTTTGCTGGTTTGCTCGTAAACCTAGCCGTCCTCCATCATGTAAGCGTGGTAGTTATCCTTCGAACGATCGATTCAGGCCAAACCCTAGAAATCCGGTGGCACCGGATTCCCAAAACTGGTAGTACCGGTTTTAGCCGGCTCACTGCTGGCGATCGATCCGTTGCGGATCCATGCGAGCTAGCACATATTTCAGTTTGTCGGCCAGAAAAAGCGTCAACAATGCCATGTTTACTTCCAATCCATTCCCCCTGTACCATGGGGCAGCAGCAGCTACACAACATTTTGTACCAAGAACAGGCCATGCATCATATCATGGGCGTTCCTTGTTTTTCATCCCATTACTATTGTAAATGTTCAATAAATTTAGTCAGAATAATTTTACATCAGATATTGGGAGGGTTTATTTTGTATGTGAGCTAATATTTTTCTCTTCATATACTCATAAGCCCTGAGCTAGGCACAGCAAAGTAACATTAGACATGTTTTAGCAAATACATTGACAAGATGCATGTTTGTTGTGTGTAAAACTAATCCTCATGACCACAGTCATAGTGTACGATTGATTTGAGCAGAACATTATGTCTTTCTTTAATTGGCTAGCTTGGCTATAAAAGGGAAAGGCGCCTCAACAGGTTGGTTAAATTCAAGAGATTTTCAAGAAGCCCAAGAGGTGTGAGTCTGCTACTTGAGCAACCAACAATTTGAGCAGAAATTTACTTGCTTTCTGTTCATTGCATAGAAATGGGAGAGGAATTGTTGCTTTCTGTTCTAGCTGGTTTCATTCGTCCGAATTGTCCTGTAGAGATTGCCGAGTTTACCGAGTCCATCTTTGCTGCAAATGGTTGTGATGAACGGGCGAGTAAGACAACCCCATTCGTAGCCGCAGCCACGTATATCTGCCACTTAGATGATCAAATTGAAGCAGCTGAGTCTACAGCTCTACATATATTTGGTTCGTGCATATGTAGTGGGATCAGCTACCATTAAATTAGCAAATACTATATGCAGTGGCATTGAAGAAATTAACTCAAATAAATTTTCATCTTATATGTAGTGGGATCAGCTACCATTAAATTAGCAAATACTATATTCCTCTCAATGGGGCATGTAAGCTGCATGTACTCTAATAGTCTTATTTTGATTGAGGAACTTAGTTAATACAAGGCTCCTTATTACAAAGAGGTCTGCTGAAGTTCAAGAGAGAAACGTGTGTGCCTCTTTCACAATGCACATGGCTTTCCTCTCTGATTGAATAGAAATGTGCGGCATGAAAAATCGTTCATGCCCTAATAAACCTTAACAGATGGAAGACATGAAGAAAACACTATGAAGATTTGGAAAGAGCAGGAACGATTGATTTACCCACATTGCTTATTAAGAGACAGGATGTAACCTCAAGGTAGGCCTATAAAATGTTTCGTTGGTGCCCAAATAGATGAAACAGAACCTATGCTTTATCCGACACATATGCAAGTGTGGTTTCACAAAATTTACATGATACAAGTCAGGATGATAATGGTTCCTATCTTTATGTATGATGATGAGATATTAATTAACAAATATGCGTAGATCTACCTTTTGAAAATAAGGTGATCCCTAGAAGTTACAATCATTACCCTATCAGCACTCCATCCACTGTATTCTATATATCACTCCATGAACCGTGTCCTTTACCACTGGGACCATCTTATGGATGTACTCATGACCCGCACCATGAGTAAATGCTCATTGAAAATTCATCCGCCCCCATATAATTATTAAGCGAGTTTGGAATTGAAGTCTGGGCATATTGTTTTCAACTGCGAATATAAATTTAATGAGATTGGGATCATTAAGTTGAATGCATGAATGAGCCTCCAAGATCTATTAATGTTACGAGTTAAATCCAGATCATTGTATTTGACGCTACAGACATAACTTTTTGCCTGCAAATGGTTCAAATTGTTTGACAAACAAAATAGATTGGAGGTAGTACTTCATATGCATCATGAAAAAGATGTTACATAAATAGTTGTTCAAATTAACTTTCCACTTATGAAATTGAATTTTTAACAGTTCACTAGTAGAAAAGGGCCTTCGGGCCGGGACATCAGTCCTAGCCAGGTTGGGGCTGGGACTAATATAATGGCCTGGGTGCATTGGTCCCAGGTCCAACGGCTAGGGGGAGGGGGATATTATTAGTCCTGGTTGGTGGCTCCGAGGCCTTTAGTCCCGATACCGTAGTCCTAGTTGGGAAACTGGGACTAAAGGCCTTTTCTCCAATAGTGGTTGTTAGACAAAAAGAACACCATGGTGGTTGTTCTGAGCAATTTATGCGTAAGAGGTGACTGTTTTCATACATCCAGTCTGAAAAATAGATATTCTTCAATATTTTATTTCACCAATATCTTTCCATTTATTATTTCACATTTACAATAACATTTTTTCAATGGTAGTTGAAAATTTCATATCCCCCATATTGATTGGAGCTATTGCAAAATAAGTGGCTCTTCTACCCTTGTTATTCCAATGGTGCCGGTTAAATGTGCCAATAACTACATTATTCAGTTTCCTTTATTTAGTCACATGTTATGAAGTATCACCACCTATATAATGCACTACCATTTTTAAAAGGAGCTTCAATTGTTTGAGGTGTGGTAAATGATGAGCTACATATAGAGTTATGTCGGTGAGACAAAGAGACAGAGGGAAAGGGAGAGAGATTTTGTGCACGCATAGACCGGCCAAAACAATATCGTTGCTTTCATAGGGATGGGAAGTGTGAAGAATCAAAGGAAAACCAATGTTGCAAGCTTTACCTCTAACTTGATCGTTCTTATGGTTGGTCTTCCTCTAGCTACCTCACTAACTCAACTGCAAAGGTGGCAATCAAAATCATGACGTATCTCTAGTCATGAATGACGGCTGGCCAGCGCAGCGGAGGTAGCGGGCTGACAGTGTGACATAGCACCAGGACTTCCACAAGAATCTGTTGTGCTCACTGAACAAGAGTCCAATATAGTTTTGATTTTTTTCCTGAAATTCGGTGTTATTCTTTTGGTCAGAGGTGCATCCAAGGAAAGGGTTACTGAATTTAATAAAACAAAATGTTTCACTACTCCGGGCAATCCGTGCCTAAAGATCTGTATATTCATCCTGACTAGAAAATGAGTTATGCTTTGTTTATTTTGTTATACCAAAATCTTTCATGTTCTGAAAACAAGGTAGTGCAACTTCTTTTTATTTTTTTGTGTACAGACTATTAGTCCTTTTCGGGGACACTGCACGAGTTGCAAACAAAAGTATATGTTTCACAGAGATAACTCCTAGAGAACAGAATATGATATGGGTATTCAAATCGAACTTTAGAAAGCATATATCTCTCATCAATGGTATGTTCTTACGCTAATCTGCTTATTCTTCAATCATCTTATATTTTTTCTTTTTCCTAATTAACGTGGTAACTTTTAGATTCTCTACGCGAACAGGGTGCTTTCCTTTAACACTCTTTTATTAAGGAAATAGAAGATGCTTATATTTTATTTAATGATGAGGTGCACACACTAATAATATGCTCTCTCTCTCTCTCTCTGTCTACAAATATAAGCATTTCTAGTTTCTCCTAACGTGAAGCCTTTCAACTTTCACTCAATTCATCATGATACAAGCTATCTTTGTTTGTAGATTTTTTTATATGAAATAATTTATTTTTCTAGATATTTCTTGTCAAAATAGGATATTGAAAATTGTGTTGATGTCCTAAAATGGTTATATTTGTGGACGTAGGGAAGGAGTAGAGACGATGTCAGAAAAAATGGTCACTGCACTATTTGATATGCTTACCAGATTGAGCGCCTTATAAAGTGGACTACCAATGGGTCAAATATAAGATTGCGGTAATGTAATGAGACACATAGATTTGGTGCCTAGAGTGCGCAAGCTGAGTATTGTTGCTTTGTCTTAGGGCTAGGACGCATCGAGAAATGAAGTCACACCAATGTCCCAAGCCGAAATTCGTAGACACAGTGTGCAGCTGCTAGGGTTCCACTAGCAAATTCATTGACACAGTCTCGGATTACAATGAATCTTGGCTCATGAAAGCTGGTAAAACCAGACACTACCAATGCAGTGACCTCGAGCTGTTTTCAGCTCCTCACGCACACTGAACTAGTGTTCAGTTCGTCAAGCACACTGACCAAGGGTTCAGCTGCTGTGCTAGATCGAGCACATTTCCTGTGAGTATCAGAATTTGGTCCAGAAAAGTTACACTTTTGTTCCATGCTCGAGCAATTTGTTGTTGTTTTACGAACAAGTACGGTGAAGATGAATGCAAGGCAAGGTTAATGGAATCTGATAAAAAATCTTCTTTTCTTTGTTTTTGACTATAGTTTCTTTATTTCTGTACAGTTGATTGTGTGCATATATTTCAGCCTCAGTGCAGGAAAAAGAGATTCTCTATGAATAATTTGTTTCTCTATCAACCTCTGCATGATCTCTAATTTGCCTTCTGCAATCAGCACCCCGTGAAAGCGCTAACCATGTCTCCTGTTCACTCTATCCACGAAATCTCCAGAGTGCCCTGCAACTCTGAACATCCTCCAACGTATGCTCGTCAAGATTCAGAGTGAACTCTAAACATACTATTGCAAACTACTAACAAATCAATATCTCAATTCTGCTAAAAAAACAAAAGTCATCCATTACTAAAACGGAAAAACCATTGTGGGAAGATCATATTAAGAATATATTTCAAACCGGATCAATATCTTAAACGTTGTGGGAATATATTTCAAACCGGATCAATATCTCAATATCTTAAACGTTGTGGGAAGATCATATTAAGAATATATTTCCACACACTACTTTGCATATTACCAAAGCGGAAAAACCGGACGTGGTCCTAATTTTATTTTCTAAATGTACAAAATTTGTCTCATCTTTGTGACTTGTATGGAAACTTTTCTTTCTAGAGTTGAACAGGTTCAGTATGTAGAAGGATTAATTCTCCAAACCATTTACATATAACATTTGGACTCTTATCTTAATGCACAGAAGATGCAATATACTAATTAATGCACCAATCAAACAGTGATGCCTTATTTTCTGCCAGCACATGGATTTGGTTTTTTGAATTAAAAGAAAAATAAAATAGTTTTAGAATTAAAAGAAAGGTATTGTAATGAGAATAAAATACGTATTCATATTTTTCCTTTGTTGTTCAATTGATAATATTCAATTTGATACCTTTCCAGCATTGAAGGCAGCAAATAATTTATTGCGTTGGAAATGAACTGCAGCTTATTATATGAAGGAGCAATATGAAAATGGAGTCTATATATGTGTGCACTATGTGATGTCCATATCCAAATTTCCCATTACAATTTTGAGAAGAGTGTGTATGAGTGCTTGCCTGGGACAGCGAGAGATGACTGGGTGACGGTGATTTGTGCATCCCACATGTCGACGACTCAAAGTTTCATAGGGTTGGGAGGTATCGGGAACAAAAATGGCACAACTTTATCGAGCAAGACCTCTCTCTACTACCGTACATGTGTTGGTTTTCCCATGGCCACCAAGCAGACAGCATGTCACTGCATGAATGCTATCAACAGCGGAACATAAACTATTTTCCTGATGTAATCCATCTTACTTATAGGAGGGCTTGATTCCTCTCTGGACCTCTAGATAAAAACACCTCAACACTCAGATCGACTTAATCAACCAGCAGATGCAGATCGCCAGCACATTTCACTACTGGAAAAATAGCCTTTAGTCCGGTTTGGGAAGGGCCTTTAGTCCTGGGTCCCCAACCGGGACTACGGCACCGGGACTAAAGGCCTCAGCTTTTAGTCCCGGGTATTTATCCTGGACTAAAAGGGCCCTTTAGTCCCGGTCGGCAACACTAACCGGGACTAAAGGGCCTCCGTGAGAGGCCCTTTAGTCCCGGTTGGTGTTACCAACCGGGAAAATTACCATGCTAATTCACTAAGCAATAAACGAAAATTACCACGCTAATTCATTAAGCAATAAATAAAAATTACCATGCTAATTCACTAAGCAATAAATGAAAATTACCATTAAACAATAAAACTAAGGTCTATATAAAAATTAAAATCACTAACATCTAATAAAACAACATCTTCAACTAAGAAATATCTATTCATGTAAACTAGCAAGAAATGAATTATACAATACACTAATTAAGATTCTCTATTTAATTAGGAAAAATAACTAAAGTATAAATATGAATTAAAAAACAAAAATAAAAAACTAAATCTTCAAAATCCGAGAAAAAAAATGGGCAGCCCCTCCTCTAGCTCCGGCTGGCGCCATGAACGAGCTCTGTTCATGACTCTCGGCTGGGCTAGGGGAAGAAGGCCATTTGTATATGGGGCCTTTAGTCCCGATTGGAGGCTCCAACCATGACTAAAAGGTACCCTTTAGTCCGGGCTGGAGCCACCAGCCGGGACTAAAGGGCAGGCCCCCTTTAGTCCTGGCTGGTAGCTCCAGCCGGGACTAAAT
>CM014272.1:15099468-15122304 GCA_004135705.1 Alloteropsis semialata
AAAGCATGCAAGCAATAGCAAACTACGGTGTATAAGCATGTCATATGGTTATTAGGACTGAAAAATATGATCAAGAATACACTTGCCTTAAATCCAGCCAATAAATGCTATGGCTCAGGGTCTTCTCAACTGAATACCCGATCACACGAACGATCTTCGAAAACCAAGAACGTTGCACCTTCCTATACGCAACACAGGGCCACATACAATAAACAATGCAACAAATAAGAAACAGTACACCAAACATGGGCAACAGTACAAAAGGACGGTAAAAAGCTAAAGTTCAGGTCCTTACGGTCACGTGAGCTGAAGAATCACTTGAAACGGAGCTAGAACGGTCAAGATAGGGCTAAAACGGTGCTCCAGGGGCTTAACTGCGAAGAATAGGAACTTCCAGGGATTAGATTAAAGGAAACCGAGGGCATATACATAATTATGTATATAACTTCAGGGTTTAACTCGTAAAAGATCAAGATTGGACGGCGGGTTCGATATATTGAAAGATCAGGGGCTAAACCGCAAGAAATAAGGACCTTGTTGTAATTACTTTACACAGTCAATGGAGTGCGGGTTGATTATCCAAATACCCAGGGTCTCTTTAGGAAAACTGGCACAGCTGACCGGTATCTTCATCTGTTGACTCGATCTCGGGCGTTGATCGCGGATCGGACGGTGGACGTGGCCTGGGTATGCCGGAGCTGACGACGGCGGCGGCGGACGGCGGCGCCGCGGCGGAGGGTCGCCGGAGTTGGGCGATTCGGCGCTGCGGTTCACCAAATCGAGCGCGGCTTGGACCTGGACGATCGTGGGGACTTCACGAACTCGTTGATGTGGATCCCGGCGTCAGTTGGTGGACGAGGACGATGCTTGGCGCGCGGTGGCGGCTCGGCCTGCACGCCGGCGCTCCGGTGAACAATACCTTCACAATGAAGGCTCGACCACGATTTCAAACGGCACTGAGAGCTTCCTTACATCCGTGCGCACTTCCTGATGGTGTTCTCGTGGGTCGAAAGGCAGCGTACCGGGAGATCGACGGCGGCGGCCACGAACCGGAGCTTCGGGCGGCGATGTCGTGATTGTGGAGCTAGGGCACTCGGCGTCTAGGGTTTGTTGGGGTGCGCGCGGGGCTAGGCGGCGCAGCTTTATAGGCGGGCAGAGCCTCGAGGCGAGCGCGGGTGGTTGGGATACGGCGCAGCCGGAGGATTCGGAGTCGGAGTCGGAGTCGGGACGAGGTCGGGCTCCCTGGGACGACGACGCCGACACGTGGGTCCCACGGTCCAGCGACACAGAGAGGGACGGGCGAAGGCGGGTTCGGGACGGGGCGCCAACGACGACGGCGTCAAGGACGCGGGCCGGCGCGCGGAAAATGGGCCGGTGACCGCTGGGTAACAGGCTGGGCTGCCGGAAAAGATAAGGGCGTCTACCGAACTTAAGGAAGAAGACCAGGGAGTAAAACTGAACTGAACAAGAGT
This sequence comes from Alloteropsis semialata, assembly GCA_004135705.1. Lineage (NCBI taxonomy): Eukaryota > Viridiplantae > Streptophyta > Magnoliopsida > Poales > Poaceae > Alloteropsis > Alloteropsis semialata. Next base: position 15,100,941 of record CM014272.1, read on the forward strand.
TCAGGGAGGTCTTTCGGACTTAAACTAAAAACTACAAAACTAAACAAAACAAATGCAAATCAATTTGAATTTAAATAAATTTAAATTCTCCTCAACTTGCAAACAGTACACAAAACTTATGCAGCAGCATGAATGCAACAAAAACTTATTGTGACTAATAATTAATTATTAAATTGAATAAAATCCTAATAAATTCCAATTAAATCCTAGAAATTTATTAAAGCCCTAAATAAATCCTAGAAAATTCAGAATTGGTTTCTAAGATTTATTGTGATGAAAATTAGGGTGTTACAAACCTACCCCCCTTAAAAGAATCTCGTCCTCGAGATTAGGATGAACTTGCGAAGAGATCGGGAAATTCCGCCATTAACTCATCCTCTCTTTCCCAAGTTGCTTCATCCTCTCCATGACGACTCCATTGTACCTTGCACATTTTAATCACCTTGCTTCTAGTAGCTCTTTCAGCTGTCTCCAATATCTTCACTGTATACTCCATATAAGTCAGATCATCTTGCACATTTACTTCTTCCATTGGTAACTGTTCTTCAGGCACTCTGAGGCACTTCTTAAGCTGTGATATATGGAAGACATCATGTACATCTGACAAACTAGCTGGTAACTCCAACTGATAAGCTACTTCACCTTTTCTTTCTAGAATCTTGAATGGACCAATGAATCTAGGCGACAATTTTCCCTTCACTTTGAATCTGCGCAAACCTCTGATAGGAGAAACCTTCAAATACACATAATCACCAACTGCAAAAGTTAACTCTCTTCTCCTAACATCAGCATAACTCTTCTGTCTAGACTGGGCTGTCCTCAGATTCTCTCTGATAATCTGAACCTGTCGTTCTGCCTCTTGTAGTATTTCTGGACCAAATACCTGACTTTCACCTGTTTCACTCCAATATAATGGAGTTCTGCACTTCCTTCCATACAAAGCCTCAAAAGGTGACATCTTCAGGCTTGCCTGGTAGCTGTTGTTATATGAAAACTCTGCATACGGTAAACTATTATCCCAACTTTTTCCATGCTTCAAAGCACAAGCTCTCAACATATCCTCCAAAATCTGATTAATCCTTTCGGTCTGTCCATCTGTCTGAGGGTGATAGGCAGAACTGAAATTCAGCTTAGTATCCATAGAGTCATGCAACTTCTGCCAGAATCGTGATGTAAACTGAGTACCTCTGTCTGATACGATCTTCTTGGGCACACCATGCTGACAGACAATACGAGACATATACAACTCCGCTAGCTTAGCACTGGTATATGTGGTCTTGACTGGAATGAAATGAGCAACCTTAGTCAAACGATCCACAATAACCCAAATAGAATCATAACCATCTCGAGTACGGGGCAATCCAACAATAAAGTCCATGCTGATTTCTTCCCACTTCCATTCAGGTACCTTCAATGGTTGAAGCAATCCTGCTGGTCTCTGATGTTCAGCCTTAACTCTTTGGCACACATCACACAAAGCAACATGAGTACCAACATCTCTCTTCAACCCATACCACCAGTACCTTTCTTTCAAATCCTGATACATCTTAGTACTTCCAGGATGAATAGAGTAGGCAGAATCATGAGCTTCTCTTAATATCTTATCTCTGAGATGTGCCACATCTGGCACACAAATCCTTTTCTTGAACCAAATAGTACCATGCTCATCTTCAGTAAAATCAGGGGCTCTTCCAATTGCCATAAGCTCCTTGATTTCCTTGATCTTCTCATCATTAAGCTGACCTTGGCGAATCTCCTGCTCAAGAGTAGACTCAACTTCCATAGTCACTCCTTCAGTATGTGCAATAAATCCAAGGTTCAATCGCGCAAACTCTTCACAAAGCTTCTCTGGCATCTGATGAGTCAAGAGGGTATTAGCATGACCCTTCCTGCTCAAAGCATCTGCAACCACATTGGCCTTACCAGGATGGTGTGTATCTCCAGATCATAATCCTTGATCAATTCTAGCCAACGACGTTGCCTCAAATTCAGATCCTTCTGTGTGAATATATACTTTAGACTCTTGTGGTCAGTATAGATCTGGCACTTGTTCCCAAGCATATAGTGCCTCCATATCTTCAATGCATGTACCACTGCTGCTAACTCCAAATCGTGAGTAGGATAATTCAACTCATGTTTCCTCAACTTGCCTGGATGCATAAGCTATAATATGTCCTTCTTGCATAAGAACACATCCAAGACCTTGACGAGAAGCATCGCAGTAGATATCAAAACCCTTTTGAATATCAGGCATCAGTAACACTGGAGCTGTATTTAGCCTTTTCTTCAATTCTTCGAAACTAGCTTGACATGCATCTGACCACCTAAATTCTTTTCCTTTCTCTAATAATGAAGTGAGGGGCTTCACCATTTTAGAGAATCCTTCTATGAATCTCCTGTAGTAACCTGCCAATCCTAGAAAACTCCTGATCTCAGGCACATTCTTTGGTGGCTCCCACTTCAGAACATCTCTGACTTTGCCTGGATCAACTGCAATTCCACCATCTGTAATGACATGACCCAGAAAAGATACTTCCTTCAGCCAAAACTCACACTTACTGAATTTGGCATAGAGCTGATTCTCTCTGAGCTTCTGCAATACTAGCCTCAAATGTTCCTCATGCTCCTCCTCATTCTTGGAGTAGATCAAGATATCATCAATAAATACCACCACAAACTTATCCAAGTACTCCATAAACACCTTGTTCATTAAATACATGAAGTAGGCAGGAGCACTAGTCAAACCAAAAGACATAACTGTATACTCATACAAACCATATCTGGTAGTGAAAGCTGTCTTCTGGATATCTGATGGCCTGATCTTCAACTGATGATAGCCTGAACGCAAATCAATCTTGGAGAATATCTTGGCTCCTTTCAACTGATCAAACAGAGCCTCGATCCTGGGCAGAGGGTATTTGATAGTAACTTCATTCAATGACCTGTAGTCAACACACATCCTCTGTGTACCATCCTTCTTCTCAACAAAGATAACTGGTGCTCCCCAGGGAGATGAACTAGGGCGTATGAAACCCTTATCCAACAACTCCCTCAGTTGTTTCTTCAGTTCTTCCAGTTCATCAACTGACATTCTATAAGGTCTCTTCGAAATAGGAGCTGTACCAGGTAGAAGTTCAATGAGGAACTCGATATCTCTATCTGGTGGCAAACCTGGCAATTCATCTGGGAACACATCTGGAAACTCACATACTATTCTGATCTCAGCAACTGTAATACTCTTAACTTGATTTGCATTTGCCTGTATTGAATTCAGTTGCTTCTAGCTGATCTGAGTATGACTTTTATCTTCATTAATCACCTCATGTTGCACTACGGCTTTCCTTTGGTTGTTTCCACCAAACAAATGCGGGTATTTCTGTGGACACATGCCCTTGTCATGTCCTTTTTGCATGCAATGGAAACAAGTCTTCATACTTGGAGCTTTTGATTTTCCAGACTTGACCTGCAAACTCTTTGGCTCTGGCTGAATGGATGCTTGATAATGATCAAGTTGTGGTCCATAGCTGATTTCTGGGACTTGAGCTTGGTTGGAGTGGCCAAACTGGTGGACTGGATGACTCTGCACCTCAGTCTGCTGAGCAAGACGGAAACGAGTGCTACGATCAGACTGTAACTGTCTCTGAGAGTCCATCTTCCTCTTCTTCTTCTCATCATTAGCTACCTCTTTTGGTGCATATCGTGACAACTGAATGAACTTGTCACGGTACTCAATCACTGACATCCTTCCTTGTCTTAGATTGAGGAACTCTTTCTTCTTCTGCTTAATCACACTCACAGGGATATGATATGAGCGAAATTCATCCTTGAATTCCTGCCAAGTGATGTTATTTGAGTCTTCATGAGCATCACAATATGCATCCCACCAATCTGAAGCTGCACCTTCTAGTCTTCCGGCAGCATATAAGACCATCTCTCTGTCAGTGCACTGAGTAATCATTAGCTTCTTCCCCACTGTTTTAATCCAATCATCAGCATCGAGAGGATCTACAGAGTGAGAATATGTAGGTGGGTCGTGACTCATGAAATCCCTGTGTTTGTCTCTTGGAGGCGGTGGAGGACCTATATTTTGATTCAGCTGAATAATGGAGTTGGCCATATTGGTCATCAACTGAGTCTGGGCAGCTATAAACTGTTCCAATGCTGAATTCGACATCTGGTTCTGACTCGAGTTAGGCTCTGGATTATTTTTACTGCTTCCAGCACCAGACCTAGTGTTCACCATCGGATGGTATAGAAAACAAGAACTTAGATATAGGTATAGAAAGATATGGTACTAGTGCAGGTGAAGCTAAATGAATTAGTGGAAGAACCAAGATAGGAATTCCAACACTTAGCACTTGCATGGTCAAATCTCTTTATCCAACTCAACATGACCAATAAAAGAATAGCGTCCATTAAGAACTTTTTCATGATAAGGACAGATTCTGGTTATCTCGGGAAAATAGATGCATCTTCTATACAGAATATCCAAAAATCACGAAACTTTTCCAGAATGTAGATACTGAAATTATGAATCCAATGCAACTGGAATCAATTCATTTGGAGTTCAGGAACTAAAGTTATTAAGAAAACACTCTAGCTGTGTCAGGTGCTCTGAATAGATTCTGTATACTCCAATAAATCATAGGTATCTCTTTCCTAGAAAATCCAAAAATGGTAAGATTTTACCAGAAAAATAGCTTATCTAATTCTGGAACTAACCCAACTGGTTTCATGTTAATCGGAGTTTTCTAACTTGAGATATGAATAAACAAGTCGACTGTGTCAGATTACTGAAACAGATTCTCTTTATCCAACAAAAGTCATGTATCTCTCTGTCCAATAATCTAAAAATTGTGAACCTTTGCCAGAAAATAACTTATGAAGTTATGTAACTATTCCAACTGGATTTGCATCAATCGGAGTCGGGTAGCTCGAGATATGAATTAAACAGTACTGCACTGTCAGGGGGTGACGGGAATGGTGTATGCATGAAGGGATTCATGATAAGATATGGTAAAGATGGATTTGGAACTCACCTAGGTACTAAGACCATGAACAAAGACAAAACCCAACCATCTAATCGTTTAGTTGATTTATTAAGATGTAATTGTGGTCATCACTCCACAAAACATCACACTCATTACAAAGAGCCAAATCAAACATTTGCATACAACAAACACAAAGCAAACAATCCTACACCAGAACTAAACATCGACCTCAACGACGACTCTTCTAACGGTGACATGATTTAGGGGGTAAAAACTTCCTAAATCCTTGTGTTGAGATAAAGCACGACTGATGGTGTTTCCAAAATATTCATGACTCTCTTATTTCCAATAATATCCACTTTCTCTTATTTCCAATAATTCATGCTTAGGGAGAAAAACTCGTTAACTGTGGCATCCAATATAACTCTTGTGGGTTCTTTTAACTTTTAGAGAGATGTTAACTAGGAGCTGGAGAAAGAACAGAACAAGTGTACAATTGGATGATGATTAAGAATCAAGGAGAAGGTAAGTCAAGGTTGACGGAAAACAACGAGTTTAGACCAAGATTGCAGCAGACAAGATAGAGCAAGTATAAGAAGACATTTAGGACCCTAAAAACGACCATTGCTACTCTAGGCTTGCGTCCTACAGTCAACACAGCTCTGATACCACTTCTGTCACACCCGATTTTGTAAACAAAACCGAATGATTATCATACGTGCGCCAGGATCAAGTTTACACACATATGAGACTTCATCAGTGATATAAAAGACAGTGCAAAACGTAAATAGAATTAAATACCATTATTACACTCACGTGAAGCGAATAACTAGCAGCGGAACTTCAAAACTTCTCCACAGGCAGCTGACTGGGGAAACACGTATGCCTAGAAACTTCCAAAGTACTCCACTGAAACTTCTGTCTAAGCCTGAGCCGCAGATAAAGCAAGGTTGAGTACACTTATGGTTGGTACTCAGCAAATGTAGAGCAAAAGCAAATGACATGCAAAGGCTTAACAAGGAAATAGTTTGGCTTCTAATTAAATTGCTTTAAGCACTTTAGTTGGTCAAGTTTTATTTAGCGGCATAATTACTAAGGTATAAGTATATACCAACCCAATTAAAGAACTGAGATACATAAATGCTCATAAAGTAATCCACAATTTATTTCAACTTCAAGTTCAATTATCATGAGAGGGTCCAAGCCGCTCGTAACCGTGAGCACGGCTGATATATCAGTTTTACACTCTGCAGAGGTTGTACACTTTACCCACAAACAATGTTTCTCATATAGCCTGAGGTAGCTAGCCTCTTCAACACTTCCTTAGGTGAGGGGCCAGAGAATCATTACATGACCTTTACAAAGAATTATTAACATGAAACAACCCGCTAAGGTTTCAAGCCATAGCAGAGCATAACCTTTTCTAATCGCCGAGTTACTTACCAAAGCATACTCCCAAGAGATCCGGCTATACCCCGTCTATGCTTCCCCTCTTGCCCTTTCGGTAAGGTTATTACAAGTTAACTCTTCTAATTAATTAGTCACGACCAGAGCCCATTAGCTATGTGGTTGCACTGTTTTCTTGGGTGGTCACTCCATGTTCCAATTAAAATAATGATCTTGTTTACCGTCCAATGAGCATATCACAAATTCATAAAGTTCAGTATTAATGTTCTCCATAACCCATGGTAAAGCAACTAAGCAATGCTACCCAACAATAAATTAAATAACCCGGTTATGCAAGGAAAAAGATAATCAAAACTAGTCAAATCCTTAACATGGGTCCCATCATAATTATAAAAGCATGCAAGCAATAGCAAACTACGGTGTATAAGCATGTCATATGGTTATTAGGACTGAAAAATATGATCAAGAATACACTTGCCTTAAATCCAGCCAATAAATGCTATGGCTCAGGGTCTTCTCAACTGAATACCCGATCACACGAACGATCTTCGAAAACCAAGAACGTTGCACCTTCCTATACGCAACACAGGGCCACATACAATAAACAATGCAACAAATAAGAAACAGTACACCAAACATGGGCAACAGTACAAAAGGACGGTAAAAAGCTAAAGTTCAGGTCCTTACGGTCACGTGAGCTGAAGAATCACTTGAAACGGAGCTAGAACGGTCAAGATAGGGCTAAAACGGTGCTCCAGGGGCTTAACTGCGAAGAATAGGAACTTCCAGGGATTAGATTAAAGGAAACCGAGGGCATATACATAATTATGTATATAACTTCAGGGTTTAACTCGTAAAAGATCAAGATTGGACGGCGGGTTCGATATATTGAAAGATCAGGGGCTAAACCGCAAGAAATAAGGACCTTGTTGTAATTACTTTACACAGTCAATGGAGTGCGGGTTGATTATCCAAATACCCAGGGTCTCTTTAGGAAAACTGGCACAGCTGACCGGTATCTTCATCTGTTGACTCGATCTCGGGCGTTGATCGCGGATCGGACGGTGGACGTGGCCTGGGTATGCCGGAGCTGACGACGGCGGCGGCGGACGGCGGCGCCGCGGCGGAGGGTCGCCGGAGTTGGGCGATTCGGCGCTGCGGTTCACCAAATCGAGCGCGGCTTGGACCTGGACGATCGTGGGGACTTCACGAACTCGTTGATGTGGATCCCGGCGTCAGTTGGTGGACGAGGACGATGCTTGGCGCGCGGTGGCGGCTCGGCCTGCACGCCGGCGCTCCGGTGAACAATACCTTCACAATGAGGGCTCGACCACGATTTCAAACGGCACTGAGAGCTTCCTTACATCCGTGCGCACTTCCTGATGGTGTTCTCGTGGGTCGAAAGGCAGCGTACCGGGAGATCGACGGCGGCGGCCACGAACCGGAGCTTCGGGCGGCGATGTCGTGATTGTGGAGCTAGGGCACTCGGCGTCTAGGGTTTGTTGGGGTGCGCGCGGGGCTAGGCGGCGCAGCTTTATAGGCGGGCAGAGCCTCGAGGCGAGCGCGGGTGGTTGGGATACGGCGCAGCCGGAGGATTCGGAGTCGGAGTCGGAGTCGGGACGAGGTCGGGCTCCCTGGGACGACGACGCCGACACGTGGGTCCCACGGTCCAGCGACACAGAGAGGGACGGGCGAAGGCGGGTTCGGGACGGGGCGCCAACGACGACGGCGTCAAGGACGCGGGCCGGCGCGCGGAAAATGGGCCGGTGACCGCTGGGTAACAGGCTGGGCTGCCGGAAAAGATAAGGGCGTCTACCGAACTTAAGGAAGAAGACCAGGGAGTAAAACTGAACTGAACAAGAGTTCAGGGAGGTCTTTCGGACTTAAACTAAAAACTACAAAACTAAACAAAACAAATGCAAATCAATTTGAATTTAAATAAATTTAAATTCTCCTCAACTTGCAAACAGTACACAAAACTTATGCAGCAGCATGAATGCAACAAAAACTTATTGTGACTAATAATTAATTATTAAATTGAATAAAATCCTAATAAATTCCAATTAAATCCTAGAAATTTATTAAAGCCCTAAATAAATCCTAGAAAATTCAGAATTGGTTTCTAAGATTTATTGTGATGAAAATTAGGGTGTTACAGTTTCTTTATCATTCGAATGGGAAGTTGCTACAGACTGTGAGGAGTAGTACTTGTGGCAATTGCAGCTGAATGTGTAGCTGATGGAAACAAATTGCGGTGCTCGCGTTTAGCTAACATGTAATTTGCCATTCGGTTATTTCTCATAGAAACAGACGTGCAGCATGGTCCTTTTTTTCCGTTTCGTGTTTTCTACTCCTCCTGAAAGTTCCAGTGCCTAATTGAAAATACAAAATGAAATGGTCATCTTATATGTATTGAGATATTTTGCTTTACTATAAGTGAGCAAACAATTTCCTCTCTGGCAAGAATGTGGGCATGTGGGACCTGTAAATAATACGGGTAGCAAATAAAAAGCATTGGGCATGTAAATTCAGAAGCTAAGAACAGCCCAGAATCATTGATGGTAAGGAAGTTTCAAAAAAAAAAAATCAGAAACGAAGAACATATCAGGGAGGTAAACCGTGATACTTGATCATCAAAGGGATGCAGCAGTCTTTAGTAGCTAAATCATGTTTTTTTCGGAGAACATGCCGATGTCAAATCAAGATGGGGAAAAGCATGTACCACGATGACCCAATACTATAAAGGTGATTGCTCAATTGGTAGTAAAAGGGGCTGGGCACATGTCGATGTACACCGGTCTATTAAATTTATGTTTCAAATATTGAAGACAATTTTCATTCTATAAACATATATAATATTATTTTGTGACCATAAACATATATAATATACTCACTCTGTTTCAAACTGTATATCATCTTCTTTTTTAGATACATATAGTTATATATTAAGTGTTCCCTTTTGATTGCTCAGTGGAGTTGTACAGATGGGATAAACAATCGTTTTTCAATGTATAAATCAAATCGTTCAAATTACATAGTAGTTATATATTAAATGTTCACTTTTGATTCTAGATCTTGAACAGTGTATTAATTAATTGGTTATATATTAAATGTTCACTTTTGATTCTAGATCTTGAACAGTATATTAATTAATTGGTATATTTCTACTATTCTTCTTACTGTATAATAGTAGCCCGTGCAGGTGCACGGGTTGACGGACTAGTGTCTCTGCTTAATTGTGCAGAAGTGGTTGGAGTATCTGACGCTGGTTTGGGACATTGTGTTATTTAGGTCAGTACAAGAACTTGATAGGATGAAGCAACACAGTATTGTGCATCTCAACTACTGAGCAGGAATTCATGTCCGGCCTTCCCATTCGCCGAACTCGACAGTTCTAGGTATACATGACACCCTGCCGGCAGCAGAGACAATCCTCACGAATTAAGACACAAAGACTGCGTGCACTCCTGGAGGTGTTGGGTGTTGATCGAGCACGAACTCGACCACTTGCCCATTCGTCTGGGTTCTTTTTTTATTCAAATGGCTGAACAAGAAAATAAAGCTGATGCAGCTAGGCTGCAGCATGTTCTATACATACAGGCATATAATCCCTCAGTTCACAAATAGGCTGCAGCATTTCTAGATTCTCCTGAGTCAATTTTTTTTAATATAGATTATCCATATCCCAAAAAACCCATAAAGCTTAGCAATGGAAAAAGTGATGGCAGTAGATTCATGATCAAACCAACGATCTTAACATGTATATCTTTTATTTAATTTTTATTGTTTTTAATAAATTTTATTGGTCAAAGTAGTAAACTGTAGACCATCATGTCAATGTCCTATGATGCTTATATGTATTTGTGGAAGGTGGGAGTAGTATAGAAACTTAATGTGTCTTGATAGTTAATTAAGTATTTCTATGCTATTTCTGTGGAATGTGCTAAATTAGAGAGCCCGCTATTAGTTTTAAATATCGGAGTAGGAGGAATGTGCTAAATTAGAGAGCCCGCTGTTAGTTTTAAATATCGGAGTAGGAGGATGGTCGGTCCGTAGCCATGTGCATGTCCTTACAAGTTTCCAGTGGAGGTTGCCGATCGCTATATATATTTCTTACACTTGATGTCCGGTAGAATTGAAAGAAAGATAGAGAAAGCACTATCTAGTTTTTTTTTCAGATTTTTACCACATTTCCTTAGGGATGAAAGGTCTCGCGGGAGTTTCTTGTTATCTGCTTGGATGGTACGAGGCAGCAATATTTGAAGATTAGGCTCACCTCCATGCACAAGCCACAAACCCTGGAAAATTTCTTGTTTTCAGAAGCTAAAGAACAGTATCAACAATTATGATCGCAATGAGGTTCACTATATATGAAAATATATTTCATTAAAAGGTGTTCGCAACCAAAATTGGCAAGAAGGACAGGGATTAGGAAAATCCGGGCCCTGACCGGTCTGACCGGTCCAGGGAACCGGTCAGACCGGTGTGCCCCTGTAATTTGATTAGGACTCTTAGTTTGAGATAATTACGAGTTGTAAAATCTATTCCTTGCGGGAAAAGTCCTACCCTCCCTATAAATATAAAGGGATTCGGCCGATTGAGTTAGATCCAATCGAATTTATCAAATCTACTATTTTTACCTTTACTTTTCTGTACCTTTTAAACCCTAGCTTTTCCAACCCCCATTGCTGTTCTTCCTTCGTCTCGACGACGTTTGAAGGCGCCCTAGCTGGCCTGACCGAGCCTAGGGCAACCCAAGGTGCGCACATCCTGACGGGGTCCCTCCCGGACGAGCGCTCGTTGGTTTCTCGCCGAGCTCCCAGCTGCCCGGCGAGCACCGGTCTGACCGGTCATCATAACCGGTCTGACCGGTCAGATCAGAGAAGCTGCAAAGAGCTTCTCTGCCCGTGCTAGTATTTGACGTGGCGCGTTTTCGCGTCAACATACTTTTTGGCGACTCCGCTGGGGAACAAGAAAAAAGGATCTACTATCATGTCGACTCTACCGAAGCCAGGTGAAGTTGATCCTGACAATATTCAAAGGCCGAGTGCTAATGAGCTATCGGCTGAGGATCGCCATCTATTCGAGCAACTCCTGCTGCAAGAAAAGGAGGAGATGGAACGAGCCAAGAAGAAGCTTGAAGACAAGGCGCAATGGTTCCTCTCACACTTCTCCAAGGATCGCAAGGGTGCTATCTCCAAGGACAAGGAGGTGGCCGTTCTTTCAGAAGGAGAAGAAGAAAAGGAAAAAGATGAGGTAATACCCACTGTGAGTACTGCATCAGAGCCTGTTACACTTGATCAAATTAATAGATTGCTAGTTTCTGGTCAACAAAATCTTCTTACTATTGTTCAAGGCATGATTGATAAATCTGTAGGAAAGCAACCTTCGACCGTAACTAGTAATTCTATTAGATCTGATATGGCTGGTACTTCACAACAAATTATACCTCATAATTCATCGGCAGCAATTCCACCCAAAGATCCACAATATGGGATGCCGTTGAATTATTCTGCAGGATTGAATCATCCAACACAGTTTGGTCCGGCCACACCAGTCAGACCGGTTCCAGTAACCGGTCCAACCGGTCGTATGCAGCACGGCCAGATACCGGTCAGACCGGTTACGGGCACCGAACCGACCGGTGTGGGTGACTTTGCTGCGTATCAAACAATGCCTGAGCCTATAACTAGTACATCACTTATTCAGGCTAATTCTGGCCGAATTAATGGTGTTTCTGGTTACACTACAGGTATTCCAATGATAAATACTTCAAATCCTATGTCTTCCCAAAGTTCGGATTATTTGCAACAACAATTACATGCAACACAGCCGAACCATATGCCTCAACATGTGCCAAATATTAATGATCAGCAACAGCCAAATGATCTTTACATTCAAAGTCTGCTTGAAGATTATAAAAAAGATTTGGCTATTATGTTTAAAGAAACTTTTGGTGTAGAGGTTAAGGATAAAACTTTGGCATGTCAAAAATCTTATCCTTCAAGTTTTGATGCTATGCCCTATCCTCAAGGTTTTAAAGTGCCAGAGTTTGTTAAATTCACTGGGGAAGACAATAGGACTACATGGGAGCATGTTAGCCAGTTTAATGCACAATTGGGTATTCATGGTAGTATTGGTCACTTGAAAATCAGATTATTCCTTTTGTCATTATCTGGTATTGCTTTCTCATGGTTTTCGGCATTATCTCCTAATTCCATTCATACTTGGTCTCAATTAGAGCATAAATTCCATGAGCACTTTTATAGTGGTGATAATGAATTGAGACTATCTCACTTAACATCGGTTAGGCAGAAGAATAATGAATCTGTTGTTGAATATATTAGAAGGTTTAGAGATACAAAAAACCGATGTTACAGTTTGAGTATTTCTGAAAAGGATCTTGCTGAATTATCTTTTAATGGTTTGAAGTCTCATATCAAAGAAAAATTGGAAAGTCATGAGTTTCTTACCATTAATCAAGTATTACAAAAAGCTCTGGCTCAAGAAAGCCGAGGTAAAGATGCTCGCTCAAAATTCGATCGTCCCAACATGCATATGTTGAACAATGATTCATTGGACGATGAGAATGAAGAGATATATGCTGCTGAATTTACATGGCCGAGAAATTCTCAATCATATAGTTGCCCTTCTCTTAGGCCGATTCACAAAAATCAGCAAGAAGAAGTGAAATTTACTTTTGATGTTTCCAAGTGCGATAGAATATTTGATGAGTTGCATAAGAATGGATACATCAAAACCACGTATACTATACCATCGCTTGATGAGTTGAAGCGACGTGCGTATTGTAAATTTTGCAATTCTTTCTCACATGCAACTAATGATTGTAATGTATTCCGTAGGCGAATTCAATCGGCCCTCAATGAAGGCCATTTGACTTTGGTTGGAATGCAAGTTGATTCTGATCCTTTTCCTAAGGATTTCTCTGTCAATACCATTGAGTTACAGAATCCTAAAGTGTTGATCAGGCCAAGTCAAGCCGATACAACAAAAGGGAAAAATGTAATCATTGGTGAAGCACGACCAGAAAAGGAAAGGAGTAAGAAGGTGTGGCTGAAAAAGGACCCTCAAGTTGCAAAAGGGAATTCGATGCTCGGGGGGGCGAGCCAAAAGTAACAGTACTGGTCCTGACAAGACCGGTCAGACCGGTTCTAGCCACCGGTCAGACCGGTTAACGCCGAAAGTTTCTGGCAAAGGAGCTGGTCCTGACAGGACCGGTCAGACCGGTTCTGGTAACCGGTCAGACCGGTTGACACCGGGAGAAACCGATAAATCAAAGAGAAAATCAAGGCCGACGTTTGAGGAACTTCTGGAGAAATACAAGAAGCTTGGTGTTACTCAGAAACTTAGAAATCGGCCAGAAAAAATAAAAGCCTCATCAAAACACCGGGGATCTTCCTCAACTCAAGGCAATGGTAGTTCTACATTATATCCATCTTTTAGACCGGCTACATCATGGTCCTGGTCATATCCTTACTACTATTTGCCTTGGGATTACAGTAGTATGAATATGAGCCATATTTTGTTCCATATCCTGTTTCATACTACAATCAGTCATTACAAAGACCGATTGTTTCTAGTGACAATCTGGTTGAGGAAGTTGCATCCACTGATTTTGAAGCAAGAGAGAAGGACAACAAGCAAGACTCAATATACATGCAACCAAGGTGGTGTCCTCCAGGCTTGTCACGTACTCAAAAGAGAAAGTTGCAGCGGATGCGCAAGAGGTCAATGGAGCAGCAAGCTGAAGAGAAGCCAGCGGCAGTAATGAAGACGAAGATAGTGTGGAGACCGAAGAGCGTGGCTTCAACTTCAACTTGAACAAGACATCAAGACATGGCCAATGTATAAACATTGTCCTTAGAGTAGTTTTGGTTGCTGAAATGTTTTCTGATTCGCAAGCTTCACCAGAAAACAGGGGGGCATATGTTCGCAACCAAAATTGGCAAGAAGGACAAGGATTAGGAAAATCCGGGCCCTGACCGGTCTGACCGGTCCGGGGAACCGGTCAGACCGGTGTGCCCCTGTAATTTGATTAGGACTCTTAGTTTGAGATAATTACGAGTTGTAAAACCTATTCCTTGCGGGAAAAGTCCTACCCTCCCTATAAATATAAAGGGATTCGGCCGATTGAGTTAGATCCAATCGAATTTATCAAATCTACTATTTTTATCTTTACTTTTCTGTACCTTTTAAACCCTAGCTTTTCCAACCCCCATTGCTCACTACCAGAGAACTCTCTATCCATCCTCCCTAATCGGTCACGGTTGGATTGGACCCGGTACCAATGGAAGCATTGGTACCGGGTCCAATCCCCAATAATTCTGCGCGCTCATTGGTACTGGGTGGTGGCACCACCCGGTACCTATGAGGCAACATTGGTACCGGGTGGTGTCACCACCCGGTACCAATGAGCCTCGGGGCCTTTGGTACCGGTTGGTGACACCAACCGGTACCAAAGGGGCCCTGCGTATAAAGGGGCCTTCTTCCTCCCCCAGCCCGAGCCATGGCTCATTTCTTCATCCTCCATTGAGCTCGGGTTGGGGGAGCTCATGCCCAATTTTTTCATAACTTTTGGAGATTTTGCAAACCAAGTCCGCTAGAAGGTTAGCAACTTCATCCTCTCTCTTTTGACGTTTAGTATGGTCTATTTCATGCTCTATGTTTTGAGTAATTTGTGTTTTGTGGAATGGATTGAAATAAGAGATTTTAGATTGAATCTTCATTTTTATTATGAATTTGTAATAGAGAATCAATATATAGTTAGTTGTTGCATGTGGAGATGATGCATAAATTTTTAGACATTGTTTAGATTTTTGGATTATTTGTAGAAACTTTAAATGATTTTCATATTTATGCTTATTATGATTTTTAGATATTAGAAATGATATTTATATTTAGGGTTATTAGGATTTTTAGAGATTATAAATGAAATTCATATTTAGGCTTATTACGAAATTTAGAATTACATCTTTTTAGAGGCTTCAAATGACGTTGATATTTAGGGTTATTAGGATTTTTTGAGATTATAAATGATATTCTTATTTAGTTAGATTTTAAATTCAATTTTACTTCTCATGGTTGTCAATAGAAAATAGAATTTTACTTATAGTTATTTGAGAATGCATGAGACCTAGGAATAATGGATAGTTTTTTCGTAATATACTAATATGTTATGTCAAAATTAAAAAAATCAAGTGTTCTAGAATCAACATGGATACTGCCGCTGGAGGAAGTGGTGATGATGGTAGGGGTAATCATCGTTCCTCTGCTGGCAAGGGGAAAACCACCGTCAACCCTCAACCGAAGCCAAAGAAAAAAGGAGCGTTGCATAGAGCAATGGTTCGATATTTGCAAGAGGAAGCATGAAGATGATGTTGCGGCAGGCTTAGAACCTCCGTTTGATGGTCGTTATGCTCCACCGCCAGTTGCGGGTCAAACAACTCCACCTCCAGACCCAAAGAATACGCCCAAAGATGCTTAAATATCACCGCCTGTCATAATGTGATCTATGTCTGTATTTTGTTTTTCAAATTAATAAGTTTTTTCCAAGCAAGAACAAAACCTACGTACGATTTGTAATTTAATTTCTGCGCGTGTCTTTAGAAATACATCTTTTTGGTGGCATCAAATGATGTTGATGTTTACGGTTATTAAGATTTTTAGAGATTATATATGATATTCTTATTTAGGTTTATTACGAACTTTAGAAATTGGGGATGAATTTTTCATTGTATTTGTGAATAGATGAATCGGCAATGGATGTACAACGCGGATAGACGCTCATCTGACTTCATTAATGGCGTTCATCAATTCCTCGACGCGGCAGAGGCTAACTCGACCTCGGGTTTTATATGCTGTCCATGCAAGGTCTGTGAGAATAAGAAGGATTATCACATCTCGAAGAAGGTGGTCCACACACACTTGCTTATGAGTGGTTTCATGCCTAACTATATCTGTTGGACCAAACACGGCGAAGCGGGGATATTCTTTGAAGAAGGTGATGAAGAAGGTGACGACAACATCCCGGACTTTGCACAATACGGTGCCTTTGCAGATGATACGGCAATGGGCGAGGGTGAAGTAGTTGCAGAGGATGAGGATGATGACGCCTTAGGTGGCATGATCCGTGATGAAGAGAAAGACTGCGAAAGTGCGAAAGAGCGGGAGAAGATGAACCGTTTGTTGGAGGACCACAAAACATTGTTGTACCCAGATTGCAAAGAGGACCAGAAAAAATTGGTACCACACTGGAACTGTTGCAATGGAAGGCAACTAATGGCTTGTCTGACAAAGGTTTTGGAGAGATATTGAAAATGATAAAGAAGATGCTTCCAGAGGGCAACACATTGCCCGAAACAACATACGAAGCAAGAAAAAATCGTTTGCCCTCTAGGACTGGAAGTACAAAAGATACACGCATGTCCCAATGATTGTATCCTTTATCGGGGCAAGTCGTACGAATCTTTGGACGCCTGTCCGTTTTGCAATTGCTCGCGGTATAAAATCAGGCGAGACGACCCTGGTGATGTTGAGGGAGAGGCCCCCAAGAAAAGAGTCCCTGCCAAGGTGATGTGGTATTTCCCTATAATACAACGTCTGAAGCGCTTGTTCAGAAACAAAGAGCATGCTAAATTGCTGAGGTGGCACAAAGAGGATCGGAGGGAAGACAATATGTTGAGACACCCCGCTGATGGGTCGCAATGGAGAAAAATCGACAGAGCGTTCCCAGACTTCGCAGAAGATGCAAGGAACATAAGATTTGGTTTGAGTACGGATGGCATGAATCCTTTCGGTGATATGAGCAGTAGCCACAGCACTTGGCCCGTGACTCTTTGTATGTACAACCTTCCTCCGTGGATGTGCATGAAGCGGAAGTTCATTATGATGCCAGTGCTAATCCAAGGGCCAAAACAGCCTGGCAACGACATTGATGTGTATCTAAGGCCA
Organism: Alloteropsis semialata; assembly: GCA_004135705.1. Classification (NCBI taxonomy): domain Eukaryota; kingdom Viridiplantae; phylum Streptophyta; class Magnoliopsida; order Poales; family Poaceae; genus Alloteropsis; species Alloteropsis semialata. The sequence continues at coordinate 15,118,310 of CM014272.1, forward strand.
CTGATTGAGGAACTTTTGTTGTTGTGGGGCAAAGATGGTGTAAAGGCGTGGGATGAGCACAAGCAAGAGGAATTTAACCTAAGAGCATTACTGTTTGTGACCATCAATGATTGGCCTGCACTTGGTAACCTGTCGGGACAGTCAAACAAGGGATACAAAGCATGCACACATTGCCTAGAACACACCGACTGCATTTATCTGAAACATTGTAGAAAGTGTGTGTATATGGTCCATCGTCGATTCCTTTCTGAGAAACATCCGCTGAGAAAGAAAGGAAAGCATTTTGAGGCGGAAGGTCGTAGCAAACCAAGGCATCGGGATGGAAAATATGTATTTGCTATGGTAAAAGATGTGAAGGTGGTCTTTGGGAAGGGACCTGGCAGCCAGCCAGCGGCAAGTGAAAATGGAAAGGCGCCCATGTGAAAAAAGTCAATATTCTGGGACCTACCATATTGGGAGGTCTTAGATGTACGCCACGCAATTGATGTGATGCACCTGACGAAAAATCTTTGCGTAAACGTGCTAGGGTTCTTGGTACTTACGGAAAGTCAAAAGATACGCTTGAAGCACGACAGGACCTGAAACGTATGAAACAACGAGATCCCCTGCATCCTGAGAAAAGAGAGAAAGGGCGTTGGAACTTGCGTCTTGCTAGCTACACTCTAAGCAAGGAGGAGAAGACCAGCATGTTTGATTGCTTGAACAGTATTAAGGTCCCGTCCGGCTACTCATCGAATGTAAAGAGTCTGATAAATATGAAAGAGAAAAAATTCGTACACCTCAAGTCCCATGACTGCCATGTGCTGCTCACACAATTGCTTCCGGTGGCGCTGAGGGGAATTCTACCCGTTAATGTCCGAACAACTATTGTGAAGCTATGCGCCTTTCTCAATGCAATCGACCAGAAGGCAATCGATCCCACTAATCTAGCAAAGCTGCAGGATGATGTGGCCCAAAGCCTTGTCAGCCTTGAGATGATATTTCCTCCGTCTTTTCTTTAATATTATGACGCATCTCCTGGTCCATGTTGTCAAAGAGATTGGTATTCTTGGTCCTGTATTCCTACACAATATGTATCCTTTTGAGAGGCTCATGGCTATTCTAAAGAAATATGTTCGTAACCGTTCTCTTCCAGAAGGATGCATCGCCAAGGGATACCGAACAGAGGAGGTCATTGAGTTCTGTGTTGACTATGTCCCCGAATTGAAACCGATTAGGCTACTTGAGTCACGCCATGAGGGGAGACTACTTGGAAAGGGCACGTTAGGAAGGAAACAAACAAGGTGTAGCGACTACGATTTATTCATGAAAGCCCATTACACTGTATTGCAGTCATCAACCATGGTGGCTCCTTACATTGAGGAGCACAAGACTATAATATGCTACCAAAATCCAAGAAAGTCTGACAAGTAGATTACACGCCATCACATAGAAACTTTCGCTGGTTGGTTGCGACAAAAGCTCATGGGTAACGAGACAATACATACACAGCTGGCGTATTTGGCAAGGGGACCATCATCCTCATTCTTGATGTTCCAAGGCTATGACATAAATGGGTATACATTTTACACGAGAGCCCAAGACGACAAAAGCACCAACCAAAATAGTGGTGTCTGTATAGATGCCTATGACAACAAAGGGAACAGGGACTCATATTATGGCCAGGTAGAGGAGATCTGGGAACTAGATTATGGACCTTTGAAAATACCACTTTTTCGGTGCAAATGGGCGAAACTTACAAGTGGAGGTGTTACTATAGACCGCTACGGCATGACAACTGTGGATCCCAACAAAATTGGGTATGTAGACGAACCATTCGTGCTCGCCAAGGATGTGCATCAAGTGTTTTATGTGAAGGACATGTCTACCAAACCCAAGACGGGGACTCTGCAAACAAACAACTCTGAACTTTATTCAAAACGGCACATAGTTCTCATGAGGAAAAGAAAAATCGTGGGTGTCGAGGACGTCACCGATGAAGATGATTATAATAGGTGTGACGAGGTGTCTCCGTTCAGTGTGGAGGATGACACAAGCATCCTGTTGGCCAATGAAGATGCTCCTTACGCTCGCAACGATCATAACAAAGGCACTCTTGTAAAGAAAACATTTATTGCTGTTCAAGCATAATGTTGTACTTATGTTGAAGCATGATCATGCTATGTAATTCTAATTATGTTGAAGCATTATGGTATGTAATGTTGGCCAAATTTGATTTTGTCTTATGCTTCTTGATAAGTATTTACTAGTTTTGTTAAATTGACTTGTAATATATTACGGTTTATTTTGGATAGTATCATGCCGAGACAGCGTCAGGCAGCTAGACGTGGTGGCTATGTTACTAATATGCCACCTACCATCCCGATTCGAGAGGCTCACGAGCCTGGATAGTCGACAACTCAACAAGTTGATCATGTCCCAATTCCCACACCTCAGCAACTTCGCTACAATATGGTAGGTTTATGATATTCCTCTGCAAGTTGCATTTGAATGTAATCACTATGTCACTGAGAATAGAAATTATTAATAATGCAGATCATTAATCCAATTACATGGCTAAAAGATGCAAACATCGGTCAATCAAGTCCTTTGGTATTAAGAGAAAATGTGACCGAAAATACTGGTAGGGTTATGATCTCTGTTAGCATTCAACAAAATGCCACCCGTGACCCAAATCCTGGTGACATGGTTATTATTCACGTTCATTCTGGCGCGTGGCAGCAAGACCATGTGGCCTCGTGTGATGCTGTGAGGCAAGCATTAGCCCAAATAGAAAGTCAAACTGGCCATGTTTTCCCGGACTACAGCTACTTCAAGTTGAAAGCTCTCGAGACGGGTGAGCCAGACGTGACACAAATGCCTAAAAGGATTAGTCCTTCATATGAATCGATTTATGTAAGTTAGTTTTATTTTTAGTTCTGTAATTATATTATAATTTATCTATCTTTATCTGTAACAACATGTTTTATTAATCTTATTGTAGGATGACTACTACTGTGGATTCATGCATGCGTGTTCTGGTCTACGTGCAGTCCTTTATCAAGTCCTTGAAAACTTAGGGTATGCACACACGACGCCAGGGGCTTATCGAGTTAATGGTGGTTTCCAAGCTAATATAACCTTGAGTCATGCCAATGCTGCTGAGATCACAATTTATGGAGAGGTCTTGGATTCACGTTACAAGGCACAGGATAGTGCATACATATATGCACTTGATTATGTCGACAGGTTCCTAGGCATCGAGATTATCGATATAAACTATCCTTTCTATCTCATGAAGAAGCATGGCGTGCAGGGACCCTGATTATTGCTGTTCAAGCATAATGTTGTACTTATGTTGAAGCATAATGTTGTACTTATGGTATGTAATGTAAAGGAGTTATTATATATTACTAAATAGTAATATGAATCTAGAATAGTAAAGGAGTTAATATATATTACTAAATACTAATATGAATCTAGAATAGTAAAAGAGTTAATATATATTACTAATATCAAAGGAGTTAATATATATTACTAATACCAAATAAAATATATATAGAAATATGAATCTAGATTTACATTATTTCATAGATCATTATAGTTGATGTATACTTTGTTATTTCATGTAGATAGGTCAAACAATACATACAAAAGATTTAAATTTCAAATATTAAATATAATAAAGGAATTAATTGAAAATACTAAATAATATATATGTCATATAATACGTACTAAAAAGATGGCGTGTAATCCACTAACAAGTTAAATTTGAAATACTAAATAAAATATACTAAAAAGATAAATTATAAATACTAAATAGTATTTACTAAAAAGATAAAAAGGAAGAAAGATTATATACTAAAAAGATAGAAAGGAAGAAAGAATTATGCAAATAGTATATATATGAAATAATAAATACTAAAAAGAAAAAAGAAAGAAAGAGTATATACTAAAAAGGAAGAAGAGCGGGAAACTGAATCGGGGGCCCTTTGGTACCGGGTTGGCACACCACC
>CM014272.1:15123304-15159388 GCA_004135705.1 Alloteropsis semialata
GGATATCGGAAAGCCGTGACTCTCGTTTAAGGAAGTCATGATGAGTCATTTAGGGTTCATTTTTAATTTTGATAACAGGAGAATTATATCATATAAAGGCTACACGAGTCGACTCATACTTCTCTGAATAAATTGTATACAATATTTCAAGTTATCCAGTTAATAAGACCTAGGCAGAGTGCTTTGTCACTCTTACTGGAACTTGTTGAGTTGTACATACAGAGATAGTCTTGCTCACCAGAAAAGAGGAGTTAGAAGCTATAAAGCTAACACCTCATGTACCTTTACTGTGGGTACAAAGTGTTTTCATCCTAGGATGGATTGAGAACAACGGAGTGGTGAGATATAAAGCAAGACTAGTAGCATAAGGGGTTTACGCAAAGCCCAGAGCATTGTTTTCAATGCAATTATTCTCCATAGTAAATTGTAAAATTCCGATACTTACTTTGATTGGCAGTACAAAAGCATCTATCTTTGCAGTCGATAGATGTAGTGGTTGCAAATAATCACTTGATTTGGTATATTTGTGAAGTTTCCGGGAAGGAATTCACATACCAAACCCTCATACATAAAAGCGCAACACATATTGTGTATTGCTTAAGTCAATATATGGCTTAAAGTAGTTAAGTCGAATTTGGTACAATCGACTTTGTGTGTATTCCTTATATTAAAGGATACAAGATTGATTACGCGTGGTGTTCATTTCGGAATCCTTGATTGGATTTCCTAGTATTATATGTTTGTCAATAATCTTGACATCATTGGTAATGAACACTTGTCAAGAGCACGTTGTAATCTAAAGACGGAGTAAAGAGATGGGAGATACAGTCTAAATCAAAAATTTAATTTTGTGTTTAGGATCCAAATATCCTCTCCCAGGTTTTGTAGTAAAGCTATCTATATCCACATCATATTGAATAACTCAATATGAAAGGGAATCCTATGGTTGTTCTACCTCATGATAGAGGAAGATTGTTTTATGTCATAGTGATTGAGATGAAATTTTGGAACATATGGTCCATTATCTTTGTGCTATTTATGCGCTAGTATATATATTGCAAAAGTTCCCGGCCGGATATTATCTTTGCAATAATTTGCTATCCAGTAGCAGCGCTACTCTACCAAATGTTGGTAGGTTGAAGTTAAGAATATCGTTGATATATCAAAATAGCACATGCAATCTTGGTATAATCCAAGATCCAGTTACATGGATATTATGATTCTGGTTATCTATTAGATCCCCAAATTCCAGATCATTGAGATAGCCTTTACATAAATATGGAAAGACCAATTTATAGTAGTCTTTAAGTAGACATTTAACGGTCAATTCCATTAATCATTCTAGCATTGTATTATACAAGGCAACACATGAATGTGCATAGCTTGGCAGAATGATATATCACATACTGAAGTTATGTGGTATTGATTCTCTTGAATCAAAGGTCATTATCTATATAGGTAATGCAGCTTGTGTTGTTTAGATGGTGATAAGTTATGCTTATTGCAATATTTTGCATTAAGATGGTTCTATTCCATAGGTCATATGGACATATGAACATTTGCAAACTAAGTATTGTGATAATCTCGAAGAGATATTCACAAAGTCTTCCATACTCCACATTTCTCATGTGTTGAGTACATCGGTGTGAAAGGTTTGCAAGTTTCAGGGGGAGAGTCTCTCGTCTCTCTGATTAATAACTTGTTGAAAACATCATATTGCACTCTTTTCTTTTTATGAGTTTTTCCCATTGGGTTTCTCATATAAAGTTTTTAATGAGGCAATATCAACACAAGATTATGTCATATCATCCATTTTTCATAGAGGTTTTTGGTGGATGATATTGGGACATATGATACATTGTACTCTTTTCTTTATTTGAGTTTTTCCTTTCAAGGTTTCTCATGTAAAGTTTTTGATGAGGCAATGCCTATATAAAATTGTATGCTATATCATCATGTTTTCCCCACCGGGGTTTTTAGAAGATGATATTCAGGCATATTGACCATATGGTGACATATTGATCTTTGATCAAAATTGTTTTTAAACTATATCTTTAGGGTCACCTAAAGGGTCTATAAACATTGAGAATTCTATATATATCATGGTTGTTCTCCTTATTCTTCCCACTGGGTTTTTAAGGAGTTTTACCTGGTATATCAATATACTTTGGTTTTTCCCACATGGTTTTCCAAAGATTCAAGACTACAACTGATGAACAAACAACGGTGCATATACAAGATTAGACGGTGCCTACAAAAGATTAAATGGAGCCTATACAAGATCAAATTGATCAAGGGGGAGTGTTAGGATTAATTAGGATTAACTAATTAGTGATCAATTAGGATAATCACGTCATTAGCAACTGCTAATGACAGTTAGATATTAGGCCCCTTCGAGGCACCCTTTAGACATAGACAGACGCCTTTTGGCCAAGGGACACCTGCCCATTTGCTTTGTATATATACTTAACTGTTCATCAGAATAAAATACAGAGAATCATTTTGCATCTCTCTCGCTCTTGCATTCTAATAAGATTTAATACAGTGTTGAAACTTTCAAACATAATGCCAGTACCTTTTATCTTTCCCATTTGTGCTTCGTTTACCATTGAGTGTTGACCCATAAATTGGATTGTCAGTACTAATTAATTCTCATAATAGGATGGAGACAAGTTGCTATACAAATGACTAACGTATTTACAATGAGTTAGTAGGAATATGACTATTGCTTGTGAAATTGTCCCTTTTTTCTCAAACATATAGGTCATTTGCCTGTTTTGTTAGTCATCGTTGTAAACTATTTCAAATCGTCGACGTTCCTAATATATATCATATAATCAAATGTTCCTCCTTTTGTTGAGTTTGAAGTTGTTTAAGACATAAAAAATGTTTATTTATCTGATTTTCATATTAAAGTTCCATCAACATCTTTCTAGTCTATATTCCAGTACCATGCTAGCATTACCAATTTAGTGGCATCTCATTATTTGATTAGCCACACATGACCTAGATGTGGTCTGTTTACCACCCATATTATCTGGTAAACTTAGCTACATGCGTTTGTGTCGGTTGCATGGTCCAATAAACTCGAATTAGTCAATCTCGGGCATTAATTCATGTAAATTCTTTTGGAGTCATTGCTGGAGCAATGCAAAGTTACAGCAAACTCCGAAGTCTATTTTTTATGCAAAACTAGTCAATCTTATTGTTCTATGGCTTCACTTTCTCTAATTTGACCCAAGGTATATAGAAGCCCATTTTTTCAGTGCATCAAATATGCAAAATATTACCATATATTTTCTGTGAGCTCATGTTGGATTTTTTTTCTTGTTTCGCTGCAGGTGCCCCAATGCAAAATTTCACTCATGTTTTTGTTGTTCGCCGTTTGAGGGAATCAAGAGGCAAAGAAATTCAAGGAATAGATAGAAATAGTTTAATATATTTCTGATTGTGGAACTACAAAACCATACTGTTGTACAATAAATTTGTTTGTATATGAATGGAGTCATATTTATTTACCAATTCAGTGTATGCTTGAAATATTGTTTCTCATTGTTTGAATTTAAATATTCTTTGACATGGGGTGCTTCTCCAAATTTTATGCATGAAAACAAACAATTGTTTCTTTAATAATTATTATATTTATTGAACTGTTTTACCAAAGGCCAAAACATGTGTTACTAGGAGCTACTGCAATTACGTTCTTATAGATAAAAAAGTGTTACTAGGCCTACTTGATCCGTGTACTGTAACAAAAAGAAGTGTTACTCGGCATATGGTTAGTAACACATGTCTTTACACACAGGAACACATTATAAGTGTTACAGAATGATTGTAACACATTTTATTATATTTAAGAACACATAACATGTGTTGCTACAGCTTAGTTGTAACATATTTTTTCACAAACAAGAACACATATTATTTGTGTTACTAGTGGCCTCAGTAACACTTTTCTTGACCTACAGTAACACATGATGGTGTTACAATATCTATGTTTTGTAGTAGTGTCTACAGCAGACGGCGTTTCAATCAACAGCAATTTTTTAGGGCTAAAGTCAGATTTCTAAATAAATAACTACAAATGCATGATCCTATTTTTTCCTCTTCATGCACCCACGTGTTTCGCGCTTTGCATTGGCCCCTGTTGGCTACAGTGAAGGACCACTGGTGCAGTGGCGGACCCACGTTGAACCTAGTGAGGGCACAGGCCCTCACTCACCTCTTGATTTGCAATAGCACCCAACAATTTCTTACCATGTATGCCTATCAGTTTTTGATGATTACGTGTAGCATGCCCTCACTCACATTTCATGCTGGGTCCGCCCCTGCACTGGTGGGTTCACCAACAGGACCTTTTGGATGCATGCACCCATGTGTTTCGCACATATTTCTGTCAGCATCTCTACACCATCTGGTGATTGGCGTGCTTATCATTCATGAGTGGCTGCTACAGCTAGTATACAGACATACCAGATTTAAGGGCCTGTTTAGTTTGGAGTTGTAAGTTTGCGAAAGAAAGTTTCCAATTCTAAATTGAAGATTAGGAGGACTAAACATGATCTAATTATAAAACTAAATACACGGATGGATGGAAAATCGCGAGACGAATCTATTAAGCCTAATTAATCCGTCATTAGAGATTGTTTACTTGTCTAATCATGGCCAAATTAGGCTCATTAGATTCGTCTCGCAAAGTTACTGGGGGGTTATAGAATGGGTTTTGTCATTAACACGCGTTTAATACTACATGCATGTAAGATTTCTTTTGATGAATAGTGAAGTTTCAAAGTTTCAAAAGTTTCAGAGGGATCTAAACAGGCCCTAAATGACCTTCTACAATCATGAAAATCAACCAAAAGTACTGCTTTAATGGCTACTATCGAATCTCTACTGCCCTAACTGTGCCGCGATAATCAAAATAATAAAGTTAGCTGCCAGAAAAGGCATAATTTGATTAATACATAAGGTAATTAGATGCCACACACACACACATTTAATTTTAAAATGTTTAATGTTGTTATTCAAAACATCCTTTCATTTAAATATATATAGCTGAGAAAAACATTGGCCGTGCTGGAGAGGATAAACGCGACATCTAAACCACGCTATATGGATTCACAGCCTTTTCTCAGAGATAAATGCCATCAATGAAGAATGCAGTGTGATGGCAAAACACGTATGAGAAAAACAATTACGTGGTTTGTTTGAGCAACCCGTCCACTTCAGCAGACGGCGTTTCAAGCAACAACAATTTTTAGGGCTAAAATCAGATTTCCAATCAAAATAAATAGCTACAAATAATATTAGAAAAAGCGACATATTTTTGTCCACCTTTTGAAATTGGTATTGACCCTTTTTGCGTGGTGAATGATCAATTATTGTAATTATCACAACATACAAGATAGCAAAGTACAAAGTCATAACTCAAACACACATACAACATAGCAAATTCAGAAGGCTATAATGATTAATGGAGAGTAAAAAAGTTGCAATTTTGATCAATACATGAAATGCAGTTGTAAGGCATGTCTTGTTTCAAATGGTACAATTGATACATTGGCCCAATTTGTTAGTTTTGGACCCGAGCACCGATGATGGACCACTGGTGGCTTATGAGTACGTTTGAATGGTCTCACGGGTTCACAACAGCATCGAGCTTTGGATGAATGTACCCATGTGTTGTGTTTCACGCTCTTTTCACTGTCAGCAACTCATCACCTGCCTGTGAACTACTGGCGCCGCGACATTTGACACGTTCTTCTGCAGTCCTCCACAACTCCTCAAGGGTATTGGTGTGGTATCATCCAATTAATCCACTCCCCAGAAACATCTGCCAAGATTCCAAACACCCATGGCCTCCAGTAGCCTGTCAGATCCAGGGAAGCGGCCACTGCTTATCCTCCTTAATTTCCCTTGCTCTCGGTCTCGTGATGGTGTAGCAGATAGCAGGCACATTTGGGTATATATGAAACCGGCTGGGGCACAGCGGCCATGCTAGTCTTTCGTGGAGCGTCGGTGTCGGGAGTCCATGAAAAGAATCAAGATGGAGACTGATCTTGGCAGTGCTTTCATTCTTGATTCCTCCCATTTCCATCCCACTACAGGGAACGAGTCTAATACAATTCACTGCCACCTAAATGGTAGTAAGGTCCTTGAGAGACGCATCAGACTGCTCACGGCTGTACTTGTTTTTAACAGTTGAGCTTCAATCTAACTGCTCAGACTGGGCTGTGAATTTATAAGCGAGTTATTTCACTAGACAACTTGCAATAAACGTAACATAAAATCCTATTATTGTTTTGCTACAAGCAGGTTGCGCTTTGAAGAGACCAAAAGAGTAGCCAGCTTTTCAGGAGCGCAAATGAAAATTTTAAACCAGCTGCTTTCTTATTCTCATGGATACAAAAAAAAATTGAACATGGAATATAAATTCTAATGCGAAATCCCAAACAATCCATTTAATGTGAACATCCACCATATATTTGACATTATATTTTTTATTCTTAAGAAGAATAGTCTCACCATCCTTATTTGTTCTCCATTATAGCATTCACAGCGTGCAAGGTATAACGGACACAAGAATTACAGTGTAACATTATCCTTTGACAAGTTTGTGTTAATATTGGTTTAGTAAACTACGTCTTCATGCTGTATTACGGAGAGATATTGCATGAGACTGGCAGTTGCTGTGGCAACCAATAGTCTGTGTCAACTGCAGCTGCCATGATGGATGATTTATCCGGATCTTCTACATATATATCTCAGTTGAAAGGAATGGGTGGGCATCTACCACCTGCTGAATGAATACACCCTTCACAAGGAGTTTACATGTGGTCATGAGGATTAGTTTTATACACAACAAACATGCTTCTTGTCAATGTATTTTCTAAAATATGTCTAATGTTACTTTGCTGTGCCTAGCTCAGGGCTTATGAATATATAAAGAGAAAAATATTAGCTCTCATACAAAATAAACCCTCCCAATATCTGATGTAAAATTATTCTGACTAAATTTATTGAACATTTACAATAGTAATGGGATAAAAAACAAGGAACGCCCATGATATGATGCATGGCCTGTTCTTGGTACAAAATGTTGTGTAGCTGCTTCTGCCCCATGGTACAGGGGGAATGGATTGGAAGTAAACTTGGCATCTCCAATAGTTATTACCACATTTTACTCACTTAATTGGATATCAAAAGTATAACTCTCCTTCTGCATTATAGGTCCAATTTGCAGGGAGTTATTATCTCATTTACAGTGTTATCCATTGAAGAAAAATTAGTAGTATATTGCTCATTTGAATCCCAAATGCTCATGTGTAATCAGCAGAGATAGTACCACGAGTGAATTAATGCATAGCAGAAATGGTGGCGAGTGACAATGCCACGTACGAGCCCGAGGCATTACAGCAGTCCTTAGGCCACTGGGACGCAGATGAAGACACCAAACCCTTCTACTTCTGCTGACTACAGTTGTTCTAGCCTGCTGGACTATGGTAGACACCAGTATATGGGGCAAAACCACCAGTGAGGGATCGGATGCTCAACGACCTCGATTTATTGACACAAACATACGGAACAAGTCGCGGCATTTTTCGCGGAAAATTCGCGCGCTATGCGGTTGGCGGGATTCGAACTCGTGACCTCTCCCTCGCGCGTGACCTCCTCTACCACTGCACCACACTCTCACTTGTGACTAGAAATTCTTCTGATTCCTACCATATTATACTAAACCGAGTGTAAATTGCTTGTTTGAGGCCCTAAATAATTTTAAATTAAAAAGTTGTCAACTACAAACTTTCATAACTTTTTGAAATCTACAAGTCTTATTTTGGTAGTTTCTCCATCCGAGGTCGTTTACAAAATTTGAATTTCAAATTTGAGAACATTCAAACTTAGCTATCGTTGACAAGATGATTTCAAATAAAAAAGTTGTCCACTACAAAGTTTCGTAACTTTTTGTGATCTACAACTCTTATTTTGAATGTTTCTTCATCCGAGGTCGTTTGAAAAAACTCAAATTTCAAATTTTGAGAACAACAAACGTACTTTTCATTAGCAAAACAAATTCAAATTAAAAAGTTTTAAACTACAAAGTTGTATAACTTATGAAGATCTACAACTTTGATATATGTCATTTCTTCATCCGATGTAGTGAGAGTAACATTGTTTACAAATCTTATAGATCTCTCTTATAGTTTCAGGAAACTCTACGAGAGTTATAGATTTTGTGAACAATATTCATATGAATTTGTCGAATGAAGAAATGACCAAACTAAAAGTTCTACATCTTGAGAAGTTATACAACTTTGTAGTTCAAAACTTTTTGATTTGAATTGATTTACTACTTCAAAATGTGGTTTTAATTATGGCTTTGCCGAGTGTAAAAAAAACACTCGGCAAAGAATTTCTTTGCCGAGTGCATTTCAAAAAACACTCGGCAAAGAAATCTTTGCCGAGTGTATTTTTTTGACACTCGGCAAATATTTTCTTTGCCGAGTGTATTTTGAAATGCACTCAGCAAAGAAATTCTTTGCCGAGTGTTTTATTTTTGCCGAGAGTTTTTTGAAATTTCTTTGCCGAGTGCCCGAAAAATTGCACTCGGCAAAGAGCTTGACACTCGGCAAAGAGAGGATTGCCGGTAGTGTAAGGTCCTGTCGATGGAACTTAAGCTGATGCATCATTCCGGATGGACATCCCTATTTATAGGAGATGGTCCAGATATATGTTCCCGTGAGTTGGCTTGTCACCAGTCACCTACGATCCCGGATATTTGATATTAGTGGAGCTAATATTTTGATCAAGAGGAAAGAAATTCAGCACCGAACAAAAAATGCATGGAGGCAGCCATGATATTAATTATCTCTTTAAATAAGAATCATCATCTATATATTTATTATCTTAGTAACAGAGTAATTATCTGTATTTGTTATCTTTAAACGAGAGCATGATGGCAAAGTTCATTCTCTAGGCATACAATATATTACCATGTCACTAAGAAATTGAAAAAGAATGTGTGTCTTTGATGATTAAGGCCACCTAAAAGTTCAAATAATACCAAAGCTTCTATGATCGTAAGTGCAACTAATAATTAATATAGCACTGTAGTCTGCTATATAAACAAGATAACATAAAAGGGAAATTTTGCCACAATTTGTAGTCTGCTTTTCTATTTCTATCAAATTAATTGTTGAATAGATTTTAGTTTCCAAATTTTATTTAGAATTCTGAGAAGAACTCAGTATTCCAATAAACTAAACATATTTTCCGCTTCTTTCACAGTCAGCAACTTGTGTACCCTTGCTATTGATGGACCACTGGTGCGCTATGAGTACATTTGCAAAGTCTCACAGGTTCACATGTACACCAAACTTTGGATGCAAGGTGCCCATGTGTTTCACACTCAGTTTTGGATGCATGTGCCAATGTGTTTCATACCCTGCTGTTCACATCTCAGCACCATTGAGGTAGACGTCAAATGGTTTTGTCATCTCCATTTTCTGGTAGAACCGGGCAATTGCTGTAGCCAAGGACATATCAACTCCCAGATGCTCTCGTCAAAGAAATGCAGTGTAAGTGACACCACATGCCGACGGTAGCTTCTTTTCCAAACGATTGTGGTAGCTTCCTTGGCTAGACAAAGCATATATAGCATGCATTCCCATTGGAACAAGGATAAATCACCCATTATAGAAACCCATGGTCGCCGTAATCATTTGTTGAGATAGAGTCACCGGTCTAGGACATTTGTCTCAACTAACTTTGGGCCTTGGACTAATGTGGGTTCAGGACATTTGTCCAACTCCTAGGGGACTAGGATCCCTTTAGTCTTGGGTTGTGGCTCCACCCGGGATAAAAAAATCCTTTATTAGTCCCCGGTGGAGCCGTAACACGGGACTAATGAAGGGGACATCCTTTAGTCCTGGGTGAGGGAACCTACTGGGACTAAATGGTGAGTTTCAGTCCTGGAGGAAACAACCATATGAGACAAACGATGGCACATCACACTTCCAGATATTTTCTAAGTCTCTGGCCAGCCTTTCCCTCTCCCTTATCTCTCTCTGCCCTTATCCTGTTGTAGAAGAAACAGAGGTAGAAGAAGCGAAAGACCCTGGGCCGTTGGCTGCCAGGCGCGCAGACCATTGGTGCCACCACCGCGGGAGCCACCAGCGTGAGGGCCGTTAGCCGCGGGAGCTCTGGGAGCATGGGCCGCCTCGGTGGGCTTTGTCTCTGGAGGCATGTGGTGATATGTTTTCCTTTTCTCTTACTTTTATGATCATGGAGATGCATGTGGGATCGATGGATTGTCTCCATCTTGTGATTGATTCTTCAAATGATTTGGGGATCGATGATTTAGTATTTATTTTTTGTCTGATTCTTTGAATAATTTGTGAGATCAATCAATTTATTATTTTGTTATTGATTCTTTGAATTATTTGTCGACTGGCACAGACAGGGAACGGGAAGGGGATTGGAGGGTAATAGGAGGCAGGCGCTGGTGGGGCTGTGAGGGGTGGCGGCCCGACCATCGTGGCGCGTATTTTTTTATTCATAAGAAGCACTAATGGTCCCTGTTATGCACCTGGACTAAAAAGACCCCTCTTTTAGTCCCGGATACCTCGTCTTGGGTGGGAAACAGGGATAAAATCCAGTTTTCAACCGGGATTAAAGGCCATTTTTCCAGTAGTGAATCCACCTTCGAAAGTGTATTGTTGCCCCCATTAGGCCAAGAACCTCTATGAAGAGAAGGTATACTAATAGGATTATCTTTCATGTGGTAGATGCACATAAGCAATAAGGGTTCTCCACCTCGATTGGGATCATAGTGGCGATCACTAGGATAACACCAGGAATGGCCTCGCATTGTATGAGTTTTTCATGCCTAGTTAAGATACTTTGCTTGGAGTATATCTTGATGGTGGATTATTTAAGATGAGCAGGGCTTTTGATCCTTCTTATATACAGCATGAAGGCGTCCAGATTCGCTGCACTAAAACAACCTATTACGTTTCCGACCAGTGCATTAAAGGTGATGTGAAACATATCTATGGAATCCACAATGCAACTTACTACTGGTAGAGTGATTTAAAAGGTGTAATAATAATATAACTCCCAGATCCAGCTTGATGTGTGGAAGCACCTTAATCTAACAACATTTGTTTATGGAGCCGTATCCAATAGATTTTTCTGCCAAGAAAATTGAGTGTATAGCTATTGCTGCAGTTTATTTTTTACCCATACTTCAATGCAGTGAGAAAAAGGTTAGGCAAGTCTCGGACTCTTGAAAATTACACATTGTAATACGAAATTTCAGATCTTCATAACTATTAGATGAATCTTATGCTATATTTTCTCTTTGAATGATCAGTTAGAGGAGTTACATCTAAATGAATCCGACCCTCGGTGTCAAGCTAATTCTACGTTAGGCTCATCTTGTCCATATTTTGTATGATTTACTTCTAGCACTAAAGTAGCATGGCACGAATTCAATGTACCTTGAATATATATAGACAAGTATAAACTCATGCTAATATTTAAATTTTTTGGCACAAATAAAATAGAAGGATTTTGTCGAGCCTGTGGGGCCAATTAAAATTTTAACACAATTACTAATTCTCCACAATATTTTCTAGCAGGACTGCCGCCATGAGTATACCACCTATCTTACCAATTTCATGTTTGGCAGAGTATGCTAATAACTCCTAGTTCACATTCTCTTTTGACTAATTAAAAATCCATTTCTTTTTGCTGAGTCAATTCGCTATGGGTGCACTTACGTTTGCACCTGCTGCGCAGCACTTATTTTAGCTTTATTATTAGGACATGTTTTGTAAGGCAGCTACGGAAACTAAAACGAAACTGAAGGATCCAAACATTCTGGCTTGAGGCATCTCTTGGGATTGCAGTGCTCCATGAACTCCTGGTTCATCTCAATCCCACCAATGCCACTGCATCTCATTTTGATGCACACCCGCACTCCATGCACTGTGTAAAAAGTGAACTCTATCTGTTCTCTATGTTGTAGTTAAACAATAAAGTCTTATGCAAATTGGGAGTGTGGTTGTATTTTGTCACAAAGGCATGATCTGTCTTCCTGGCTTCAGTGTCATCCTAAAATTAGGAAGGCTCATAATGATAATCATTGGTGCTCAGATTTCTTAGTGAAAAAGTACTAAACTCACGCTTCTCCTTCCTGTAAATGCCTTGCTCTCGGTAATTCTGATGATACACTTATTCTGTTCTATAGTTTCAAGACAAGAGGTTCATATGCGTTTTGCCGATCAGGTAGATAGAGGAAGGCCAAAAGTTGAAACCTTAAGCTAACAGGTTTTTCATACATCTGTAGCACTCCTTTGATTCTTGACACCTCCCATACCCCTATATGTGAAAGAAACATTGTTCTTGGTGGTTCAAAGCGAAATATGGAACATCTATATCCCATCACAATAGTATGGTCCATCTTATAGGAAAGTGCTAATTCATCGTGTGACTCCATGAAAGAAATTGAATAGTGTAGTTATTACCACATCTTACACACTAGGACATCAAGAGTATAAGTCTCCCATCTGCACTGTAGGTCAAATTTACTCGGAATTTTTCATTCACAGTGTTACCACTGAAGAAAATTTTAATAGTACATAGACAATGCATTTATTTAATGGTTCACTGACTTCAGCACAGTAAAATTGGTTAAATTATTTCATTACTGGAGTAACCATGTACAGATCTATTGCACTATTGTACTGCTGTTGCATGGAAACATTTTTTGAAGACAGTTCTCAGTGTTGTCTCTAACCATCCATGGGGTTGCAATTCATAGAGAATCCATGGGGTTTCAATTTTAAAAATCAATGAATCGGCCGTTGCAATTCGTAGAGAATCCATGGGGTTTCTCAACATCCACCGCCAAGGATGCTGTCATGGTGCCGTGCCGGATGCGCAAGAGACTTCGCAGGGCAGCAGCCATCCAATGCAATTCAACTATGCGCAGAAGCCGATTAATTCGACCAGCTGCTACTGTTGGGGTCACACATGAACCTTGACGAGGAAGCTTTTGATACAGAGATGAACTTGACGAGTGAATGCCATGGTGTGTGTTGTACGTTATTGTTTCAGTACTGCCGTATTGATTGTTTGCAACTAACCCAAGCCAATGGCACCCCAGGTTACAGCAACTCTGTATTTGGGTTCGTCCTTTTGCATCTGCTAGTCTTCATCAACGGCTGCGTGTCCAAGTTCACAAATGAGGAGGGCCCTGTGCAAAAGAAACCACACACCGTATTTATGCATATGCAGTAGTAGTACTAGGGGATTAAACTTCGGGCATCGGGTTTTGGGTAATATGGGTTCAAGCTCGGGTTTGTCAGATTCCGTGTATCGGGTTTTATGTCCACCCATAAATAGTACGTAATGGGTCAAAGCCATAGTTACCGCTGTCAGGCCAAGGGAGGTCCTCCGTAGTGGATGTTTAATTTTTGGTTGGGGTGGGGTCTTGAAATAATGTCCTTCCTGCTCAGAAATAAACTGCTTTTTGTTCTTAAATAAATGTTCAAGAATCTTTTAGGACTCTTTAAACTGTTATAAAAGCCCTACAATGCATTAGCAAGTTGATAATTTTAATTAAATATATTTTCATATATAGTGAACCTCATTGCGATCATAATTGTTGATACAGTTCTTTAGCTTCTCAAAGAGAAAACTACCCAGAGCTCAAGCATCGCTCCTGAAAACAAGAAGTTTTCCAGACATTGTGGCTTGAGCATGGAGGTGAGCCTAAGCTTCAAATATTGCTGCATCGTACCGTCGAAGCAAATAACAAGAAACTCCCGAGACCTTTCATCCCTAAGGAAATGTGGTAAAAATCTGAAAAAACTAGATAGGGCTTTCTCTATCTTTCTTTCAATTAATTCTACCGGACATCAAGTATAAGAAATATATATATAGCGATCGGGAACCTCCACTGGAAACTTGTAAGGACATGCACATGGCAAAGGACCGACTGTACTCCTATATTTGAAACTAACAGCTGGACCTCTAATTTAGCTCATTCCACAGAAATAGCATAGAAATAGCATGCGAACTGAACTATCAAGTCATTAATTTTCTATATTACTCCATGGTCTACAGTTTACTGCTTTGACCAATAATATTTATAGAACAATAAAATTAAAATAATAGAGATACATATTAAGGTAGTTGGTTTGATCATAAATCTACTGCCAACCTTTGGGATATGGATAATCAATATTAAAAAATTGACTCAGGAGAAACTAGAAATGCTTGTATTTGTGAACTGAGGGAGTATATATGTGCCTATATGTACAGAACATGCTGCAGCCTAGCTGCTTCAACATTCTTTTTTTTTTGGGATGATCAACATTCTTTTCTTGTTCGAGCACGAACCCGGACGAGTTCGTGCTCGATCAACACCTCCAGGAGTGCACGCAGTCTTTGTGTCTTAATTCGTCAGGATTGTCTCTGCTGCCGGCAGAGTGTCATGTATACCTAGAACTGTGAGTTCGGCGAATGGGCAGGCTGGCCACGAATTCCTGCTCAGTAGTTGAGATGCACAGTACTGTGTTTGCTTCATCCTCTCATGTTCTTGTACTGACCTAAATAACACAATGTCCCAAACTCCAACCACTTCTGCGCGACTAAGCATACATATGAACGCCTGGAGCCAGTCCAACACCTGGTTGTGGAACTGGTCAAGAATGCTCTGCTCCTCTTCTCTGCATGAACACAGCAAATCGATGGTATATTCTTATCTTTAACATGAAAAATTCAAGGAAAAAGTCATCTATCTTGAGGAATCCGTTTGGTGGATTTGATCATGGGTTTCTTGACCCCAATTCCCAACCTGATGGTTAGGGTTCACTTATGACAGCTGTTCCATTCTGCACAAACAACACAAAAAAACTATTTTTTTGTCAAATTTTGTTATCATCATTCCACACAAAAATCACACCATCAAGCATATGTCTCGAAGGGCATGCAACGAGAAGCAGGGCATTGATTCAACACACACAAGACACTTAGAACCTTTGACCGTGGTAAATTTCGGAATTAAATTTAAACTAGCCAAGCGCGACATACAACCAAAGTTAACATGACACAGCCGAGAATGCCAAATATTCGACTTATCATCATTAACCATATGATTCACCACATTATTACAAGCATCTAATAAAGAAAAGCGGAACAAGCCTCCGCAAACATAGTTTTTTCCAACAAAAGTTCCATACTTAGAAAGTACACATTTATTGGATTCAAACACTAATTTATAACCATCTCTACACAGTAGAGAGCCGCTAACTAGATTCTTCTTGATAGTAGGGACATGCTGCACGTTCCTCAGCTGCACGGTCTTTCCCGAAGTAAGCTTCAGATTGACCGAACCAACACCAAGTACACGCGCATGTGATCCGTTCCCCATTAACAAGGAGGTAGTTCCGCCGACCTGATAAGAAGAAAACAGACTGATGTCAGCACACACATGAATATTAGCTCTAGTATCAACCCACCAATCAGGTGACTGACAAACAGAAAGGATCATAGGTAAATAATTACCGTACCCCGAGGTTCCTCCGTTGTCATCGCTAATGACCATGTTGGCTGCCTTTGGCCTGTATTTGCTTTTCTCACAGTCTTTGGCATAGTGCCCTTCAAGACCGCAAGTATAGCACTTGCCCTTGCCCTTGCTCGGCTGGTTCTTCTTCTTCTTAAAAGTGGTTGTCTGATTAGCCTTGACTTCAGACTTGTTCTGGTTCTTCTTTTTCTGTTGGCCCTTGAAATTTCTCTGGACCAGGTTTGCACTAGAGGACCCAGCAATTCTTTTACCGCGATTGTCCTTCGCTCTCGCCTTCTCCTCAACATCGAGAGACCCAATGAGCTCAGACACGCTGAACACTTGTCTCTTGTGCTTCAGAGAGGTAGCAAAGTCCCTCCAAGAGAGCGGCAGTTTAGCAATCATGCTTCCAGCTATAAACTTGTCGGGCGACTCGCATTTAAAGCCCTCTAACTCCTTAGCCAGTGACTGAAGCTCATGAGCCTGTTCCACTACTGAACGTTCATCGACCATCTTGTAGTCGCAAAACTGCTCCATGACATACAGTTCACTGCCAGCATCAGAAGCACCGAACTTGGCCTCAAGCGCATCCCACAGCACCTTGCCACTGTCCAGTGACAGATAGCTGTCCACTAGGTAATCAGCAAGAACGCTAATTACGGCACCTCGAAACAGGTTATCGGCTACCTGAAAAGCTCTCTCGTCATCAGCAGAGAGATCCTTAGCCTTACCCTGTGTGACGTAAAAGCAGTTCATGTAGGTCAACCAAAGTGACATTCTACTCTGCCATCTCTTGTAATGTGTTCCATCGAACACATGTGGTTTAAGCGCACTTGCAAAACTAGCAGTCGATAGCCTATCACAATTATAAGGTTTTTGGATTGTTAGAAATATAGGCAGCATTCGACACATTTTAATTTCGAATAAAAGCATGTAAATCATAATGACAGTTAGTGATCCAGTGAGAACATGATATGTGCATGTGTTCAAGTTCAATCTCATATTAAACAAAAACAAAATAAAGAACCACAGAAGGTTCAGAATATACCCTGAGACGAGGCCGCTGCCGGAGGCATTGGCTGCCGTTATCAACTGGATTAGTCATACTAATCGGTTGACCTTGTTCGGTGTAGCCGTACGAATTCGATGCAGTGCAGTCCCTCGAACGGCACCGATGCAGACGAACTTGAGCAGTCGCGTGAAGACACTCCCCAAAAACCTTATCGCCTGGTTATCCCGAGTAGGATCTCAAGCCAATCGAGGTTCCGGAGGCTCTGCTCTCGCTAGAACCGTGCGCGCAGTGCTAGCGATGGGGAGGCAAGCGATGCAGCAGAAACAATGAGGGAGAAGGGAGAGGTCTCCTAAACAGGGGTTGTGTTGGTGTGTGTCTCTGGGTAGGGGAGGGCCTCCTTTTATAGGCGCTGCCTGACGGAGGGGGATGCACCTGGACGCCTCTGCAGGAAAGGCAAGAATCCCGCGGAGCAAATAAGGCACGTCCCTGTGAGCGTTTAAGGTAGGTAATTGATTCTGCCATAATCTCGTTGATTTGCAAAACCAATCACAGCACCGCAACACGCCACGCCCACGGCCCGGTGAGGCAAGCGCGCGCGCGTGTGGCATCCCGGTTACCCTTTGCCAACTTCACATTGGGTGTATCACGTGTCCACCTAATAAGTTGGTTGAGATCCACTTAACTACCAATACGGGTAGTAACCACTTTTAACGTTTCGTCCGTCACCCACGTTTCGTCCGTCGCCCCTCTAAGCGGTTGAAAACCGGACAAAATTTGGAGCTAGCCCGCGTGAGCGCGTGAACCGGAAACGGGTTGCAGCGCTGCGTGCATGAACAGAACGTGGGAGGCAGAGGGAACCGGTTAAAAACCGGACTTGGACCTGGAGCGATGTGAGGCTGGGGGAACCGGTTAAAACCAGAGTTGGACTGGAGCGACTTGTAGCGCTGGCGTGCGGGAACTGGACGCGTGATGCTTGGAGCGTGGGGAAATTTTGGAATATTGTTAAAAAAAAGTGCTCCTTACCATATTCGAACCTAACAACCTTATTTTTGTATAGAAGACCCACTGACCACTAAACTATAGAATAATCCTTTTGAAAAAACAAACTTACGGACAATGTTTATTTCCACATATAGCAAAGCAACATTGCTCTCGGCTAATGCATAGGCAGACAGAAACAAACCGTTATAAGGGCAAGTACGATATTGCTACACTTATGTAGTTTTATAGATTGTCTCATGCAGTTACACATAGAATATTTGATGATGTGGAAGAAAGAGAGGGAGACGGGAGAACCAGAGAATAAGGTGGTTGTTTTACGAAGCAATAACCTCATAGCTAAAATTTAGGACTACGAGACCACTTGATCACCATTGTACGAGTTGATGTTGTCATCCAACTCACAAATAATTATTTTTATATCCACAAATTAAGAAATTATTAATTATCTATAAGACAACTTATAAGACCACCTATTGAATTGTACAGGTTGTCTACAAAACCACCTTCACATCACCTAAACAAGATTAGATTAGTTTCAAAAGGTGTTTAGTGCAGCGGTTTTCTCTGTAGCAAAGTAAACATAAAAATTCCTTAGGGGGTTATCCGGACTTTCACAAAAACACATGTAGTAATTTGGATTTTTTCCTACTTATAATATTTCGGTATAAAAGCCTACGCAACCACATGCCAGAAATACATTTATCCTTTAATTTGAATTTACTCATTGAATTATGGAATTTCGCACTGGGAACTTTTCTAGAAGTTCGAATCCGTTTTATTCGTATATTGATCAGTCTTGGTTTGACATAGTTTCGGACAAAAACCTGGCAGAAGAAATCTTGTTTTAGAAATAGGCAAAGATTATTATCACGAGAAGAAGAAATGCAAATCTCTGGTATAGTAGTTAGGCCTGTGATTTGTCCATACAATATTCTAATATAAAAAGCAAACTAATCATTACTCTTTTATTTGTCCAAAAAAGATAAAAAATGTATATATCATGTAATATATTGCACTTTAATAAATCACCTTGAGATTATAAGGATATATATCATGTAATATATATCATGTAATATATATCATTATACCCCCTCAACAATATACGTACACATTTTCAATTTTAATATAAAAGTAATGTTTGATTACTTTATTAGTTATCCATATCCTATTGCCGATAGGTGTGTCTGTTCAGAAATACGAAGAACTCTTTTTGCTGTAGCGGATCTTTACTTTTGCTCGGACCTAGGTCGGCCTACATGCAGTAGGCGCCTTCAATAACTGCACCTCCATGTTGGAGGTCAACAAGCAACCCTGACGTCACTCCTTGTCTCGGGCCGTGAACTCTATGTTCATTTACCACAAGTTTTAGACTTAAGATTTTCCATTAATCATCGTACAAAGTACGAACAACAGTTTAATCATATATATGATTCGTATCATGTGGTCTTCATCCGTAGAAATGCAGGCCGCCCCAACAAACGTTTTGCAGGGGCGGATGATGGCATGGTCCGCCCCTGAAGATGGTCTTTCCAGGGGCGGGCCATGCCATCACCCGCCCCTGGAAATGTCTTCTTCAGGGGAGGGCCACGCCATCGCCCGCCCCTGCTAATGTGTTTCCAGGGGCGGGTAATGGCATGGCCCGCCCCTGGAAATGTCTTGTTCAGGAGCGGGCGATTGCTTGCCCCGCCCCTGAAGATGGTGTTTACAGGGGCGGATCATTCCATCGCCCGCTCCTGGTAATCCTTTTTTTTGTTTTTAAATTTGATATTTGTTTTTTCTTTTGGTTTTTTAATATTATTTGATTTTCTAATACCATTTCTCCGGTAAATAATATAAAAGTAATCACAAATAGTCACAATTTAATCTCTTTGTAAATTCTATAAAAGCAAATCCAATATAAAACAAGATTGTCATCCAAATGATATTACATGTATATTACATTAATCACACAAGTTTAGTGTCCACACTCCACACCCTCACATGGTTAGGCGATACTTCTCCAAGTGCCAGTTACGAAGAGAATCATATTTTTCTTCATAGAAATAATCTTGTTGCTTATCGATGTACTTGCCCTTCTCATGAAGCACATGAAGCATTGTGAAGTGACATAGATTAGAATTATATTGCTGCGTCTTCAAATAAATCCAACACAGGAGCTGCGGATGGTGCTGTGGCCCGTCTTCAAATATTGCTGCGTCGTAGCATCGAAGCTGATAACAAGAAACTCCCGAGACCTTTCATCCCTAAGGAAATGTGGTAAAAATCTAATAAAACTAGATAGTGCTTTCTCTATCTTTCTTTCAATTCTACCGGACATCAAGTGTAAGAAATATATATAGCGATCGGCAACCTCCACTGGAAACTTGTAAGGACATGCACATGGCTACGGACCAACCATCCTCTCCTACTCCTATATTCTGCAGAAACAACACACAAAACTTTTTTTTGTCAAATTTCGTTATCATGATTCCACACAAAAATCACACCATCAAGCATGTCTCGAACGGCACGCAACGAGCAGCAGGGCATCCCAAGAGAGATCAGGGTAGCAGGAGCTGCGGATGCATTATTTGTACTCGTCTTGTATGTAATGGCGATGTGGCCCGTCTTGCATCCTTTCATGACACGAGACAGACAGTGACACTGAGGTTAACACATTCAGCTGGAATTGCCACAAGCACTACTCCTCACAGTCCGTAGCAACTACTTCCCATTCGAATGATAAAGAAACTAAGATGATTTGCGTGAGTTGCTAAAATAAGAAGAAAACAAAAGTCATAGATTGGTAGTAATATCCCTACAGTCACTACTCGTATATGAGTGCTTTCTCTAGCAGTAAATGCTCAACATTTTGAAGTAATAACGCCAACATTACTAGCGTTTAATAACTGCCAGTAAAACCATTTTGATCGTAGGATATATTCCCATTCAGTGGTTATTATTGATGTCAGCGCATATTTAGTAGCAAACCGAGCTAACAATCCCGTAACTCAGTAACCTGACCTTCATTTTGAACATTTGAGCACACCCAAATAAAATTAAAATTCGACTAATTAATGTTCCTCCAATTCGTGCATGTTTACCCTCTTCCAAAATTAGTGTGTGATTGCGTGACTAACTACACAAGTCATCTATCTGAACACAGTTGATCGTGTGACCAAGCCTCTGGCCTGCTCCTGTCGACTCGGCCTTGCTTCATTTGGGAGCAGCCGCCCTTGTCCTCATTTCACTGTTTCACTCTACCGGATTTTTGCAGCAAGAGAATCTGTTAGATTTATTTGGGTTTGGCCTATTTATTTCCAATTAAATCTGAAATATTGAAGACCCACGATTAATGCAAAAGAGTAAAAAGTGGTTACTACCAAATTGGTAATTTAGGGGATTGGATTCCAACCAACTTATTATCAGGTGAATATGGTGTACGCCCTATGTGAAGTTGGTAAAAGAAAAGTGGGATACCATTATGCGGGTGCTCGCTCGCCTCACCGAAGGCATGGGCATGGGCGTGGGCGTTGCGTCTGTAGATGGGCAGTGCAGAGATGTGAGGATGGATGTATTGGAGCCAGGCCATGTCCCTGAGCAGAATATTCACACGGCTCAACAAGGATTTGCAGGCCTGCCCCTGCCTGTTCCCCAGCGTATGCTCCCAACATGAAAGAGGGTCCCAATGCCTCTCAGGCCTACTATATAGTATTGTATCCATATAAACAGAACTCAAGATGCATGATATACATCTGTTTCTCGCAGCTCTGAGCTTTTTCTTTTATTATTAGTGTTAGAGGCATGATGGGGCAGTAGGATTGGAAGGTTAGGTTACAGTAGCGGGACGCAGGAAGGCAGTAGGGGAAAACCCTCTACTTCTTGACAGATAAATATCAATTCAGAACAGAACCTTTGGGTTATATATATATAGAGAGGCTTCTTCAGTACTTGACCCCCTAATACAGCTTGGATTAGCACGGATCCATCCTTTGCAAACTTAACCAAATTGACTTCCTAGGTTAATCCGATATCTCCTAATTGTAGGAGGAATAGATCTGGTATAATGGATTGGTTGTATTGTATATATGACACTACTGGAAAACTCGCTATTAGTACCGGGTGGTAACCCTCATAGGTACCGGTTCTGCAACTAGTACCGAGCAACCGAGACTAAAGGCCTCGATCTTTGGTACCGGGTGCAGAACCGGTACCTATGAGTGTCATGGGTACCGGTTGGTAACACCAACCGGTACCAAAGGGCCCTACCACGTTTGCTACGGGGGAGGCCATTTGGTACCGGTTGGTGTTACCACCCGGTACCAAAGAGTGTTTTCTTCTTTTTTTAAATGTTTGATGTTTTTGTTTATTAGATGCAATTCGTCTACGTGTGTACGTACGCGTCATATGTCTTACACAATCTTTCACGCAATTGAAATTATCACAGCTACATATATATAACAGAAGTTATTATAGCTATATATATATTACAAAAGTTACATATGCACAAGTTGTTTATATTTGACGAGCAGAACTGGAAGAAGGGACGGAAAAGGAGCGATATTGAGCAAGATCACGTACGTCATGGTGGTACTCTCCATTTGGATTTATAACTTGGTCCATAATGAATCCAAATAGTTGGTCCGCAATAGCTTTTGTTTTTTCTCTCATCTTGAGCTCTTGATGGTAAAACATCCTCTGCATTAATGAAAAATGAGAACATTTTAATCTAATTATCCATGAGATAACACTAGATCATACACATTAAATAACAAATCAAATGTAAGTATGAATTGTTTGATTTTGTACCATGAGTTCTTCGGTACTCAGTTTTTTTGGAGAATCAAAGCTGTGGATCCACTGGCATAGTATCCGCATAGGTTTGTCCCTTGTTCTTGTCTGGCACACTGAAAGTGGAGAAAAATAAAGTTAGCCGTGACAACTATATATTAGTGCGATACGATGAGATATGTGGGTACTCCAGTCACATACTGGAAAGTCCGTCTTCACATCCAATTTTTCTTTGAAATTTCCTCGAACTTGTGCATAGAAACACGTGCATACCATGTCAATCAGGTCTAAAACTGGTTGGTATTCCTCTGGTGGTTTCCGCATTGAGTCCAAGATAAAAACGCGATCGGTTTTTATGAGAATCACAATGAGTATCCAGTGGAACCTATAGATATATATAAAAATACATGCACAAGTATTGAGAACAAATTTTTAAAGTTATACATATATATAGAGAAGTAGTCACTTGAAATTGTAAGGCACAAGAATGTAATTCTTGCTTCTTTGTCTCTCTAGGTACAAGTATATGTTGTCCACCGTCTGTAGTGGCTTACGAAATACAAGTATAGTATTTACCATCAATGGATCCATGAAGCCGACATCATCATATGATTTTTCACGGCATGTTTGGATCTCCATCCTACATGACAAAAATAGATTTTTACTGTTGCAAATTATAATTAAGACGGAAAGTATTGCGAGAATAGATCAGTGAAACAAACTTACACAATCTAGCAGCTCATCAAAGAGAGGTCTATGGTATCTTGATGGTACAACATATACACATCCTTGAAATCCAAAATTAAGAGATCCGGCCCACGGAAGTAATCACGGTCTTGTATCAAAACATTGAGCATCTCTCTACCCTGTTTGGACATCTTCATGTACCACGTATGGAATCGGCCCGTATCTGCGACCATTCGAGCAAGTGCTCCGTCGTCAACATCATGTTGCACTTTTGTCTGGGCAGCCGCATCCGTCCTCCTAGCTGAGCTCTGACCGACTTGTTTCTTCTTAGGAGTGGCTGCCTTCTTCCCCGAGGCTATACTGCTAGCTTGTTTCTGCTGACCAGCGGCCATCTTGTTACCAGAGCCTTCACTTACTTGTTGCTGATAAAACTTTGCAAGCTGACGGTCATAGACAGATACTAAGAATCTCTTCTGATTCTCCGCGCTCATTGATTTGAAAAAGTTTTTCGCTTTCAGATCTATTTTTATCGGCTTCTCTGGCTCATCTGGTTTGAAATGTTCTTTGACCTGGGCTTTGACCACCATAGCAGTTTCCTCGGGAGTTTGGTCATAAGGTAACTTCTTCAATATGGCGGCTATCTTTTCTTCTTCGGTAGGCTCTTTTTTGACTGTTTGATGTAGCTTTTTCTGGTGAGTAGTCCGCCGTGGGGGCGCAGCTTGGCGCTTTGGGGCATGTCGTGTTACTGCAGGAGGAGACATGTGTGGGTCGGCATCATCCCTACTTGGAGGTGGCAGGTCTTGCTCATCCTCGTCCCTTCTTGAAGGTGATGGTGGCTATGGGGGATCCTGGGTGGAGTAGATGGTGGCCCTTGGCTGCCCAATTTGACGTAATGTTTCTTTCATAGAATGATATTGCCGTGGGCAGCATCCGCTAACGTCCTTTCTCCATCCCCACCTTTGATGTCGAGTTCCAAGTCATCATATCCTACACAAATTTGTTCCACCCCCACCTTGCAGTAGCCACTTGGAATTTCTGCCCCATGAATGGTCTGCCCTTGCTCCATCGGATAAGCCATACCATAAGCCACCTTAGTGGATAAGTTCGTGCATGGTATATGTAGCTCACACGGCGTACGCAAAGTGATTTTGTCCAATGGATAGCTTGCATTGTTGTCCCCGGCATCGGCAGGTGGGAGCTCCGTGGAAGCAACACTGCTTCGACGTTGGGAGGGCGGGCTAACACCAACTGAACCACCAACTCCATTGGGTAGAAGTATTCCTCCCGGCACCAGCTGCCCTTGGCTCAGCAATGTCTGTATTTGTCTAGACACTTCACCTGCGATGCTGACCTTTGTCTATTGAACCTCTTTTTCCAAGTTCTTAACTCTTCTCTCCTGTGCGGCCTTGGTGCGCTTACGACTTTTGTAGGTGTCACTGTCCGCAGAGAATGCAACCTTCCACAGGATGACGCCGACACCTCTAGCTCATCCGGGATGTTCAGGATTCTCCAGAGCCATTGTTAGCTCGTCGTTTTCTCTATCGGGAACGAATCTCCCATCGGCTTTCTCTTTAAGTACTGAAATGATAGCAGCGGCCACCTCTTTTACCTCATTGTTGTATATAAGCGACCCATCATTATGATCTAGAGTGCCCCCATGAGTGTAATACCAATGCCTTGATCGCTCGGGCCAATTGATTGTCGCCGGCGTGATTCCCCTGGCAAGCAAATCTTCTTCCATTTTGTCCCAGATTGGAATTTTCTTCTTGTAGCTAATTGGTCCAAGTGAGTGGAAGTACCATTTCTTCGCGGCATTGATCCTTGCTTGTCGTGAGTTCTTTTCACCTAACTCCGACCGCCTGTACTGCACGAACTAATCCCAATGATCCCTCAGCATTGGGTACTCGTCGAAGTTGCGTGTCAGGTTCTTCTCACCATATTTCTTGTACTTCTTCTTCCATGTTTGAAATGAAGTAGCCATCGTCTTTAGAGCCCGTTTCTTCACTCTCTCCTCTAAACCTTCAGGCACTATGAAATGCTCTTTGAGACTTGCCCATAGCATTTCTTTCTCTGATTGCGGCACGTAAGAATGCTCATTGCTGGGTTTCCACCTCTGCAAGCTGATGGGCACGTGGTCTCTCACTAGAACACCACACTGATTTGCTATCTTTATAGCAGCTTTCTCTGGCGCAACTGGCCGACCATCTTCTGCCACATCTGTGATTATAAGTCTGCCCTCTAACTTTTTGGTCGGGCCACGTTTCGTCCTCTTCGATGATGAGGATCCAGAAGGCTGTGAGCCTGAGGGCTACAGGTAGGACAAAGAAATGTATCAAGATCGCATGCTTATATATATATCATCGATATTGACAATATATATACATATATACCTCCACCGCCCCAACATTTTTAGCGGGTTCTTCCATGCCGTCATAATCATTTCGTTCATTTCGTCATCATCTTGGCACCTAAAAGTGTCTGATACTACACTAATTTCTATGAATTTCATGGAATTATAAGACAATTTCTATGAATTTCTACCAATTTCTATAAATTCCTATTAATTTCTATCAAACTTTATGAATTTCTATGAATTTATAAAGTGTATAAATCCCTTAGAAAGTACCAGTTAAATAAAAAGCATACATGAAATAACCCTTAACAAGTATACATGAAATAACACTTCATCATATAAAACTTATATGAATTTCTATATTAATAATAATACAATTTCCTACAAATTCCAAAAATTTCTAGGATTTTATAGCCATAACACAATTTCCAACAATAACACTTAAATAGTATAAATGAAATAACCCTTAAAAGTATACATAAAATAATACTTCAAAAGTATACATGAAATAACCCTTAACAAGTATACATGAAATAACATCATATAAAACTTATATGAATTTCTATAGTAATAATAAAACAAGCTCCTACAAATTCAAAAAATTTCTAGGATCTTCTATAGCCATAGTACAATTTTCTACAATTAAAGGATTTTCCTATTGTTGACACCAGATTTTGACTCGGCTAAAAATGTGCATGGCAGGGCTAAGGTTGGGGCCGAGTCCGATTCTGAGTTGGTCTCCGATTCTGATCGGGGTTCGTCCGATAGAGTCCCGATCGGACACGGAGCAGAGAAGGCCGGAGCACGTACGACTTCCGAAGGAGAGATGCATCTAGAAGCCTCTTCAAGGCCTGATTGCACGGTAGTTGTAATAGTTTTGGTAGTTTAGATTAGTTTACTTTAAATAAAGGGATATTGTCTTAGCTGACAAGGATTAGCTAGATTTTTAGGGTATAAATATAAACCCTGTGTCATTGTAAAAGATGTTCACACAACCAATCAATACAACACAACTTTCGGCCCTCGTGCCAACAATCCTTTTCGTTGAGTTCTTCAGCAAGCAGGGCTGCATCATCTTGATCTTCGGTTTGTCTGTAAGTGCGACACTTATCGAATTATTTTAGGCTTTAGATTTCTATATAATTCACCAATTTACCGAGTTGTTCTAGGCTTTAGATTGAGGCATATCGCCCTTCTTCGTTTAGATCACTCACCGTTTACTGTATCTTGTTGATTTTATCTTATCGGCTTACATCTGTTTGAAAGATCTATTTTGCTTTATTGTAATTTAAGTTTCATAATAGATCTATTCTTATTCCTTATATAGCTAATTTTAGATTTAATAAGCAAGTTACAAATAAATTTGGTATAAACTAGTTCTTTGATATATATCAATCTATCGGAGTAAGCAAGCTAATCGGTGCCCTGCTAGCAATGCTGCCTCGTAACCGATCCGATTGTTAGTGACATGAGATCTAGTTTGTTTATTACCTTTGGAAAGATATATATTAAAGAATAAGTTTATACTAGATTTATCTCCAATTTGGCTTCCATAGTCGATGATTTATTTCAAGTACATGTCATATTATCACGAATCAGACTCAAGGCCGATGGTTCATGCTCTCGAATCGGACTTCTCTTTATGTTGATCCGATTTCTGGAACGAATCGGGACTTTGGCCGCTGAGTTCCTTGTTGCTTTCTGATTAAACTCTACCTTGTCAATTTTAGGTCAAATTGACTGGCACGCCATGAACCTCAAGATTTTGGACCTGCACTGAAGTTCAAGGAAATCTTCCAAGCCACAGTGTTAATTTCCGAGAGTCAATGCCTGACTTTTTGGACGTCAACACATTTTGGCACGTCCGTTGGGACAGTGAAAGATTCTACGATGGCACCTCCTAGAGACAAGGTGAGATCCCTGCTGTCACAATGGAAGATCTCAATGATGAGCAGAAGAAACTCGTGGAAGCACAACTTGAAGAATTCAAGAACCTGTGCCTAGACTCATTCAGCAAGACTCGCAACGCTGTGATCAAGAAAAATCAGTTTCCTGTCCCCAAGGATGCGTTTGATCAGATCACAGCGGAAGAAAGGAAATTCTTTCAAGACTATGTAGATGCTGGTGTGAGTCATGCAATGATTAACCAATCTGGTATATTGGTTAACATAGTGGTGGGATTGATCGCCAAATTGCTGGATGGAGCAATATTGAAGGATGTCCAAAAGGGACCTGCTTACTTTGATACTGGTGCTGCTTCGACAATTAAAGACCTTAAGAAAAAGATTGTGCAGATCAGTTCTTTTACGTCACCAGAAACACATCCTCAATGTTATGAAACTCCCAAAGCAAAGAAGTCAAAAGCCAAGGTGGCAGAAGGAGGTGAAGAAGAGGAAGAGGAAGAAGAAACATGAGACAAGAATTCTGGCGCAGCTCAACAAATTGATCAGTTTGGTAGCCATATTCCTATGGTCGATGGCAAGATGGTGTATCCTTCCTACTTCAACACTGAAAATCCGCCAAGAAACAGAGGAGCTGACTATCGAGAGCTGTCGATTGGACATGCTGAAACACCAGTTATCATGACATCAACATGAGCTCTGATCAGTCAGGGAAATTATGCTCAGGAGGATTGGACAGATAAGATTGATGATGTCATGAAGAATCAGTTTGGTTTGAAGCCCAAGGGGCAATCCTATCTATATCGGAAGCCGTATCCGGACTGGTTTGAACACTACCAATGCCAGCCCGATTGAGGATTTCTAATTTTTATAAGTTTTCTGGACAAGGGGATGTTACCACCATTGAGCATATCAGTCGTTATACAATTCAGTGTGGTGAGGTGGCATCAATTGATCCATTAAAAGTGAAGCTTTTCCCTATGTCTCTTTCTGGTTCGGCCTTTTCTTGGTTTTCTTCATTACCACCAAATTCCATCAGTAATTGGGCCGATCTAGAGAAGCAATTTCATGCTTATTTCTTCATGGGAGTGCAAGAGACCAGATTGTCCGATTTGATGACTCTCTGACAATGGAATGGGGAATCGGTCAGTGAATTTGTTCAAAGATTCAGGGATGTCCATAGCTGATGCTATTCATTGAATCTATCGGAGGGACAACTGGTCGATTTGGCTTTCCAAGGGTTGTTGCCTCAAGTTAGAGATCTGTATTCAAGTCAAGATTTTGCAGGCTTGGGACACATGATTCAAAAACTCTCTTAGCATGAAGGACGTGGTAATGATTATCGGAGGGAGAAATATCAGAGGAAAATTGCTAATATTGAATATGACTCCGATGGGGATGGAGCTGAAGTCGATCTGGCTGAGTGGACCAAGAATAAGAATTCTGTTGCTTGCCCATGGGTGAAGGTCGAACCAGAGAGGTACAGTTTCGATATCACTAAAGCCAATAAAATAATCGATTTATTGTTAGAAGAGAATCAAATCAGGCTTTTCCTGAATCATACAATTCCTTCTGCCGAAGGAATTGAAGAAAAAGAAATATTGCAAATGGCACAATTCAGTATCTCATCATACCAATGATTGCAAAGTTTTTCGAAATGAGATTCAATCGGCAATCGAGAAGGGAATCATTAAAGTTGAAACTGGTAAGAAGCCGATGAAGCTTGATGGACACCCATTCCCTCAAAATATGGTTGAAATCGGAGCACCTAATAGGAAGCTAAAAGCCAAAATCCTCACATCGGACCATGCGAAGAGATCGGGAGCTGTTGATCCAAATTGCCAAGTATATGCCGATGATGTGCAAAATCGGAATTATCGAGACTATCGGGAAAACCGCCAATGCAGAGATAAACCTAGGGTTACATCAGGGCAACTCATTGACAAATATATGCGCCAACAAGAGTGGGATCGAAGTCCTCTGATGAGAAGGTTTAATGATGAAGATCATTGGGGATGTCCATTCTTCAGGTTTTGTTGGAATGAAAAGTTAAGGCTCCCATCAATCTACGATTGTCCAGAATGAAGTGACCAATATGAAAGTTACAGAGATTTAAAAAGGCAATGTCATTTTGTACATGATTGATTGGATTTTGGACGTCGATGCAGCTGGCATGATGAGGTAGCTTGTCAGCAGGAGCGCGAAGATTGGCGTGAATACCATGATCGGTGTGAGTATGAGAATCGGTGCTATGACCGATGGGACGATGATCGCTAAAGGTATAATGATCGCCGAAAATATAAAGGAGACCATCTTTCTGTGTATGATCGTTTGGTGTACAGGAAAAAGGAAAATATTCAAAAGCCGGATAATGCACAGGAATCGGAGGAAAATCTGGAGGTCAAACCAGGCCGGCATCCAAAGGTCAATCCACAATGGTGTCCTGAAGGTTTGACCAAGACACAAAAGAGGAGGGTTCAGCATCTCCGATTTAAGGAATTGCTCAAGGAAAAGCGTCAGGGAGATGATAATTCCAAAGTTTGGAGAGCTAAGCCCAAGCATATGATGATGGACCATCGGCATTGGTGAACATGGTATTTGTGCTGCCAGCAGAGTATAATGTAAGTTCGACCGATGATGAAGCCGATGACATTGAAGAAGCCATGGTGCAGTTGGTCCTTCAACCTCAACAAGCTGTATTTGAAAAGCCAGTTGATGAAAAGTATCGGCATTTGAGGCCTTTATATGTTAAAGTGTATGTTGATGGCAAGCCAATGACTAAAACGCTTGTTGATGGGGGAGTTGCTGTGAATTTGATGCCATAAATTACATATCGGAAGCTTGGCAAAGGCCCCGATGATTTTATCAAGACTGATATGATGCCCAAAGACTTTGGAGAGAATCCATCGCCGGCTCGTGGGGCGTTGAATGTTGAATTGATGATCGGGAACAAGACATTGCCTACTATGTTCTTCGTCATCGATAGTAAAGGGTCTTATAGTTTGCTCCTGGGACGTGATTGAATTCATGCTAATTGCTGTGTGCCATCTACCATGCACCAATGTCTCATCCAATGGCATGGAGATCACATTGAGACTGTCCAAGCCAATGAATCGGTTTGCATCGCTACAGCCGATTTGACAGTTTGGGAGTTTGAAGAAATAGAATGCTTGTCGGGCAAGGTTTGGGAAGACAACTTTATACAATTGTCTGATGATGGTTTAAAGCCGATCCAAGCAGTCGGCTCTGAAAGTTTATATTAATGGAGGAGTTTATTGAAGATGAGGGTAAACTTGGTCAAGGGTTTATGTCGGCCGATGAGTTAGAAGAGGTAGATATAGGATTAGGAGATAGACCTCGGCCGACATATGTAAGTGCAAAATTGGATCCTGAGTTTAAAAAAGAATTAATAAAGTTTTTGACAGAGTATCGTGATTGTTTTGCTTGGGAATAGTATGAAATGCCAGGTTTAAGCCGATCTATTGTTGAACATTGGCTCCAGATCAAACCAGGGTATCGGCCTTTTAAACAAGCACCGAGATGATTTAAACCTGAATTAGATAAAGAAATAAAAGCCAAAATAACTCTGTTATATGAAGCTAAATTTATTCAACCTTGCCAATATGCTGAATGAATATCTAATATCGTTCCTGTTTTCAAGAAAAATGGGAAATTGCGAGTTTGTGTGGATTTCAGGAATCTTAACAATGCGACTCCGATAGACGGATATCTGATGCCCATCGCCGATATGTTGGTTGGTGCAGCTTCAGGACATAAGGTGATTAGTTTTATGGATGGTAGTGTAGTGTATAATCAAATCGTTATGGCAGAAGAAGATATTCCTAAAACTACATTCCGATGTCCTGGTGTACTTGGATTATATGAGTGGGTCATGATGACTTTTGGTTTGAAAAATGCTGGCGCCACGTATCAAAGGGCTATGAATTATATATTCCATAAGTTGATCGGCAGGATTGTTGAGATTTATATTGATGATGTGGTGGTTAAGTCCGATGGATATAAGCAGCATCTGGCCGATTTGCGAGAAACTCTTGAATGCACAAGAAAGCACGGTTTAAAGATGAATCCTAATAAATGTGCGTTTGGGGTGTCGGCTGTACAATTTTTGGGTTTCATGGTTCATGAAAAAGGCTGAAGTCAGACAAAAGAGCATGAAAGCGATCAGAGATGCTAAGCCACCCACTGATAAGACGAGTCTCCAATCGTTAATCGGTAAGATTAATTTTGTTAGAAGATTTATTTCGAATTTATCTGGAAGAATTCATCTTTTCTCCCCGCTACTGAAATTAAAAGCCGTTGAAGAATTTGTATGGGGAGAAGATCAATAGAAGGCATTTGATGAAATAACGCAATATATGATGATGCCGCCGATTTTGATTCCACCTCAGAGAGATAAGCCGTTCCGATTGTATTTGCCGACCGATGAGTTATCAATCGGGTCCATTCTTATACAAGAGTTTGAAGGAAAGGAAAGAGTGATATATTATTTGAGTCAGAAGTTAATTGATGCGGAAACGAGGTATCCCCCAGTTGAAAAATTATGTTTATGCCTATATTTCTCCTGCACTAAGTTAAGACATTATTTATTATCTTCTGAGTGCACAATTGTTTGCAAAACCGATGTGGTCAAGTATATGCTGTCCATGCCGATGTTGAAAGGCAGAATTGGAAAATGGGTATTGGCATTACCGGACTTTGATTTGAAATACGAATTGGCTAAAGCAGTCCAAGGGAAAGTAATGGCTGATTTTGTAACACAACACATCAGAGATGAAGTTAAAATGGTTGAGCTGATGCCTTGGACGCTGTTCTTTGATGGGTCTTCATGTGGCCAAGGGTGTGGCATCAGAATCATTATTGTTTCGCCTCGGGGGGCAAATTTTGAATTCAGCTATCCGATGGATCCAAGTTTTACAAATAATCGGGTTGAATATGAAGCATTACTTAAGGGGTTGAAATTATTAATGGAAATGGGAGCTGAAGCTGTTGAGATTTTTGGAGATTTCCAGTTGGTGATTTATCAGCTAATCGGTAAATATGAATGCAAGGATGATATTCTAATTCATTATTTTCAAGAGTGCCGATTATTATTGAAAGAATTTGTGATGGTTAATATTGAACATATCCCCAAGGCTCAGAATCAAGAGGCTAACAATCTGGCACAAGCTACTTCTGGTTATCGGCGTTTTCATGAAATTATGACGATAGAACCAGAAATCGGAGATTGGAGGTATGAAATTGTAAATTATCTTAAGGATCCTTCACAGAAAGTTTTCAGGAAATTGAGATTCATGGCTGTTAATTATGTGTTGCTCGATAATCAATTGTATTATAAGACGATTGATGGTGTGTCGCTCCAATGTTTGAGTAAATCGGAATCCAAGGACATGATGGATGAGGTACATGAAGGAGTTTATGGTGCACATCAATCGGCTTATAAGATGAAATGGGTAATCAGAAAAATGGGTTATTTTTGGCCTACGATTTTGGAGGATTGTTTTGAGTATTATAAAGGTTGCCAAGAATGCCAGAAGTTTAGGAATGTGCAAAAGGCGCCTGTATCAGCCATGAATCCGATTATTAAACCATGGCCTTTTCGAGGATGGGGAATTGATTTGATCGGGCAAATTTATCCATCATCGAGCAATGGACATAAATTTATATTCGTAGCAACTGATTATTTCACTAAGTGGGTTGAGGCGATTCCTCTGAAGGTTGCTGACTCCAAAAATATGGTGGAATTCGTTAAGGAACATATTATATATCAGTTTGGTATTCCTCAAACTATTATGACCGATCAGGGGACTATGTTTATGTCTAACGAATTTCAGGATTTTGCTGCCAGTATGGGTATTAAGTTATTAAATTCTCCTCCTTATTATGCGCAAGCCAATGGTCAAGCAGAAGTGTCAAATAAAAGTATTATCAAAATTATCAAACGGAAGATTGATGAACAACCAAGGCGATGGCATCTAACATTGACTGAATCATTATGGGCATATCGGATGGCATGTCATGGTTCTACTAAGTTGTCCCCATATCATTTGGTTTATGGATATGAGGCTGTTTTGCCTTGGGAGATCAAAATCGGATCGAGAAGGGTATCGGAACAAGGAAACTTGTCTGCCCATGAATATAAAAGTTTGATGAATTTTGAATTGGATGATTTGGCTGAAACTCGCTTGAGAGCTTTGGAGAATATTGAAAATAATAAGGCGCGTGTTGCCAAGTATTATGATAAAAAGGTTAATCCAAAAGAATTCATCGAGGGAGAATTGGTTTTGAAGCTGATTTTGCCGATAAGGACTAAAAGTTCTAAGTTTGGAAAATGGTCACCTAATTGGGAAGGTCCCTATCGTGTGAATCGATGCGTCCCTGGAAATGCGTATATTTTGGAAACAATGGAAGGAGAAGAATTTTTAAAAGCGCTTAATGGGAAATATTTGAAGAAATATTACCCAAGTATTTGGGTCGATTCGTAAAGCCGATATTCTAAGTAATATCGACTAAAGATAGCCGATACAATGCGTATCGCCTTAAGGGTAAAAAAATATTTACAAAACAAGTGTTCATCGACAACCAGCGTCATCGGATCTGATCAGTTCATCGACGATCGATGTCATCGGAGCAGTACAACCAGAGGTTTTAATACTACAAGTACTTGCGGATCATTTCGATCACGCCCAAGCGGATGTTGTCAATCTTCTGAATTTCTTTCAGATCTTCAACGTCGGAGCTGGGCACGTTCTTGATGCTTCTGTGGATCTGACGGACCTCGTCCAAGCGTTTCTGCATGTTCTCCCGTGCCGATGCGATAGATGCTGGGATTTGGTTTGTTCTTGGGTCTCCGATATTTCCTTACGGATTTCCTCGAGCCTTTTGATCAGTTCA
This sequence comes from Alloteropsis semialata, assembly GCA_004135705.1. Lineage (NCBI taxonomy): Eukaryota > Viridiplantae > Streptophyta > Magnoliopsida > Poales > Poaceae > Alloteropsis > Alloteropsis semialata. Next base: position 15,157,516 of record CM014272.1, read on the forward strand.
GCCTCGATGTTTTGGAGTTCTTTGATCCGATTCTCTAATTGCTTCGGCTTGGCTTCCAAAGACTTGATGTTGGCTTGCATTGTCTTCAATTCTTCCTTGCCTTCATCACGTTGTTCGGCCAAGTCTTGCTGAGCCAGTGTCGGGGTTCTTTACCGCCGGCAAATAATAAAATCGTGGAGCGCGCGTCGGGCCTCGGGTGGTAGTGCAAAAGGACACGGGGGTTTATACTGGTTCAGGCCACCCATGGGGTGTAATACCCTACGTCCAGTTCGTGCTGCTCGTGTTGTTTGCACTGGTTTGTAGTAGGGGGTACAAATGGGCGAGAGAGGGATGAGTTCCCAAGTCTCTGGTGCGTGAATCGAGCTCAGTCCAGTGACCGGCTGGAGGAAGAAGAAAGTCGAGGGAGAGTACTCCTCGGGAGAGAAAAGAGGCTCCCTGCCTCCCGTAGGAGGCCCAGGAGAGAGGAGGAAAAGAGTCCATCTGCCTCTCGCAGGAGGCCCAGGCTTCCCTTTTATATCTCAAGGGAAGGCTGGAGAAGAGGTACAGTCAAAGGGTAAAACGGGAAAAAAGGAGGAGTGCCTGCCCATGCTATGGGGTCCGTCGTCCTTCCGAGCGTTGTAGCCATGTCCTGCTGGTGTCAGTTGCGTCAGGGAGTGGTTGGCACAGTGTAGCGGCTTGACTCTGGGTGCTTCGGTCTTCCCGGTGGTTGCTTGGTAGCGAAGAGTCGAACCAGTCGGAGACGGAGACTGGTCGGGCGAATGGTGCGGCTCGTCGGGCACGGAGACCTGTCGGGCGAGGCGGGCGCCGTTGCTCCTGCCGAGTAGTCGGGCGAGACGCGCAGCTCGTCGGGCGAGACGTGGTTCTTGTCGGGCGACCTCGGGCGGGACGGACGCCGCGGCTCCTGCCAAGTAGTCGGGTGAGACGGAGAGTACTCGGGGAGATGTGCAGCTTGTCGGGCGGAGCGGCAGCTTGCCGAGCGAGACGCCCAACTTGTCGGGCGAGCAGCCGAGGCAGACGTCGTGCAGCATGTCGAGCTTTACGTATGCATGGCGTGGTGCAGGGACTTGCATGCTAGCACTCGGACGTGCTTAGGTAACATGCTATTTGTTTTTGGCCGTTTTCCTTCACAAAAATAAATGGCTTGTATTTAGGCCTGTAAACCACTCGGATGGGCTCCAAACCACTCGGAGGTGCCTCGCCTGATGTCATATGTCGTCGGGGATTTTAATTCTTAATCGCTGTCATTGGATACCCCTAGTATTGGTATCCGACAGGAGCCCCCGAGCCTGGGAGTGAGTCGTAGACTCGCTTGCGGGCTGAATTTATCGTGATGTCGAGAAAGCGGTGAAGTTTCGGTGGGGGCGCGCGAGCGCACCCGCCGGGTGTAGCCCCCGAGCCTGTGGGCGAGTGGTACACTCGCTCGCAGGTTTATGGCATTTGTGTAGTGATTTGTTGCGAATTATGCGACCACGCTGCTGGTCTCTGTTAGCGATTTCGACCCCGTGTGCATCCCGAGACCGGGGTCCGGACGGGGATTCGTTTCGTCTTTTTGCGTTTTTCCCCTCACGCTTCCCGTGCGTTGGGAAGGAGGGTAAGAGATGTATCGCGCTTTGCCACGCAGGCCGAAGCATGACTCTCGTTGAGCTACAAACGGGTAGGTTCGAGTGAGGCCCGACGCCCCTTCGGTGGGGAGTCGATGGATCAGCTGGTGATCGACCTCAAATTCCTAGTGGCGAGATCATCTAGTTACCAAGTCCGTTCGACCGGACCCAGCGGCTCGTTGCCTTTCCGTCGGAGGAAAAACCATGATCTTTCTTTCCACCAGAACTCGAACGCGTTTCAGGATGCTCATGGCGCTCGTGCGCCTGAGTAC
>CM014272.1:15173743-15187035 GCA_004135705.1 Alloteropsis semialata
AAACTCTGTAGATCTAAAAGTCAAAGTTGGTCTTCGTCGAACTCCGACGAGCTTTTCCGGCGAGACCGTCGACTTCCGACGAAAACCGACACCGCCACGGAGTTCCTCTCGTCGAGCTCTACACCGTGGTGCAGTGGATTGCGCGAATCGGACATCATCTCCGTCGTCTTCCCCGACTCCGGCGACCTTCTCTCCAACTCCGGCGAGCTTTTGTGTCGCCGTCGATCATCTTCGGGCGTTGGTGAGCACCCCATCACGATCCCCATCTTGTTTCCTATCCATTTTGCTATTCATGCGCAAGATCCATTAATCCTAGCCATATTTCCCTCATCCCTCTCTTTTTACTGGTCCTGTACAGCTTCACTGCATCGCCGCCGTCGCCGGCCGTCAGTTACCGGTCATCATCGTTCTCGTTCCTAGCTGGTGAGCAGCCTCCGCGCCCTCTCCAATTCACCTCCTCCTCCTACGCACTCGCTTGGCGTCGTGCGAGGCAGTGACAGCCGAGCAGAACTGCCGGCTCCTTCGTGACCGAACCAATCTCTGTTCGTACGTCTGTTCGTGATGCAAAGGAAGAAGAAAATCCACTTTGCAATCTAGCCCCTGAAGAACTTTGTAAATATTAGAAAAAGTTATGTGTCTTGCGATTCTTTTAGAAAACCCCCTATAGAATCCATCCTTTCGCACATAAATCCCAATCGAGAACTTTCTCAGATCTAACCCTGTTATTTCATCTAAACTGTGTCTTGAAATTCTTATCAGCTAGTCCTTCTCAGCTATATTTAATAACGACTAGATCCCTGCAATCTTGTTTTATCCATATCTCATCCGTTTTAGCTCTGTTTCGAGTGATTCTTTCGCCCACGTGACCCTAAGGACATGATCTGCAGCTTTAGAGTGTTCTTTTGTACTGCTTTAATATTTGGTGTATTGTTTCTTATTTTATTGCATTGTTTTCTTGTATGTGCCCCTGTGATGCGTTTAGACGGTGCAACAATTGTGGTGTTCAAGGATTGTTTGTGGAATTCGAGGAGGAAGATTTTGAAGACTTGAGCAGTACCCTTTATTATTTGGATTTAAGGCAAGTGTATTCTTGATCATATTCTTCGGTCCTAATAACCAAATGGCATGCTCACATTTAATAGTTATGCTATGCTTGCATGCTCTTAATATGATGGGTCCTATGTTAAGGATTGACTAGTTTTATTTATCATTCCTTGTCAAACCCTGGGTTTATATTTCAATGTTGGGTAGTTGATGCTTAGCTGCTTTAACTTGGGAATGGTTACACTAAGATCCAAGATAATGAATTTGTGCCATCATTTATTCATGTTCCTATGCATTTTAATAATAAGACCACTTGTGTTAATTGGAACATGGAGTGACCACCCAGGAAAACAGTACAACCACAAGGACTAACGGGCTATGGTCTTGGCTAAGTAACTAGAGGATCTCAATGTTGTGTGGAGGCACTGCTTGTTTTGGATGGGGCTGGTTGCTACCGGCAAGGTTTGTGTGCAGAGGCGCGGGAGAGGAAGGTTTTCCTTCTAGAGACCTGCATGGTAAGGGAGCACACACACATTGAGAGATTCTTTGGAAAGGCCTCGCTGTGAAACCCAGTACTTTGTTCACGTGGTGTGAGGGGAGTACATGCCTTTGGCAATGGGAATCACGACTTGTGGTGAAAGTGTACAACCTCTGCAGAGTGTTAAAAACTGATATATCAGCCGTGCTCACGGTCAAGAGCGGCCTGGACCCTCGCATGATAATTTGAACTTGAAGATGAAATAAATTGGATCATTCATGCATTGGATATGGTTATGGTTATGGTATATATTTATGCTTAATTGGGTTGGTATACACTTATACCTTAGTAATTATGCTGCTAATTAAAATATGACCAACTAAAGTGCTTAAGCTAAATTAAATAGCCAGCTATTCCTTGTTAAGCCTTGCATGTCATTTGCTTTTGCTCTACACTTGCTGAGTACCAACCATAAGTGTACTCAACCTTGCTTTATCTGCGGCTCAGGCTAAGACAGGAGAGCCTGGTGGAGTATTTTGGAGTTTTCTAGGCGTACGTGTTTCCCCAGTCAGCTGCCTGTGGTGAAGTGTTGAAGATCCGCTGCTAGTTATTCGCTTCGCGTGAGTGTAATAATATTCTTTAATATTATTTACGTTTTGCATTGTCTTTTATATCACTGATGAAGTCTCATATGTGTGTAAACTTGATCCTGGCGCACATATGATAGTCATCTGGTTTTGTCCTTAAAACCGGGTGTGACACGATGCTAGATTCTTAGTAAAGTAATGACTGTGCTATTTATGTGTCAAATGCTAAGTAAAAGGGGATCTATGTACTGAGACGTGTGTGTGCCCGCTGAACTAATTGCGTGCGGCAGGGGTCTAAGGGCTGCATCGGCACTACAACAGAATGAATTTTGCAACTGACTATTTTTCTAACCAGCTATCACAGCCGGGTGAAACCTGGTTCTCACAGCCAGTTTTGACCCACCCGTGAAAATGGCCATTTTCAGCACCGCTCTTTTCTAGTCGGCAACCAAAACTTGGCTGTGGAAATCGATTTCCAACCAGTTGCGAAATCAATCTGTAGTACCATGGAGAAATACATTGAGCGAATAACCCTAGAGTTTCCATATGCGCTACAGATTAAAAAGTTGCTCTATCTGGCAATTTCGGGTGCAAGCATCTATGATGTGAAGGAGACGTGATACACAAGAATTTTCCTAGTGCCAATATTTTGCATGTCCCAAGGGGTTCGGCTGACCCATAAAAATGCACATCCATATCTCTCTGTTTCCCTACCCGCTTCTCCCCTCGTCAAATGGAATGAGGAAAGTAAGGTTCAAAACGAACACATGTTTTTATTTTTGTTGTTGCTCAGAGGAAGGCTGAACACTGGGAATGGAGAACATGATTTTGGTCTTTTGGATAACTACAATCATGTTTAGCGTACTGTGATGACTGAAGAAACCCTACAGCATCTTTTCCTTGGTTGTACATTCAGCCATGAGTTCCAGCGCCAACTTCACGTTGATTGAAGTCCCTCTGTCCATGTTTTTATTTCTTTTCTTTGATTGAAGTGCCAACTCCACGAGAAACCGTTACCGTAATGCACCTACAGCACCTAGTAATTGAACTTACCCTATAAGCCAGGCAGCTGCAATAATAATTTTGACAAATTTCTATCATCTTCAGCAATTTAAATAAACAAATCGGTCCAGCATGCAGTCAGAAATGACACTGACTGTTTGCAGGAGGTTGAGTTTGTTCTCAGTCAAATCCATGGAACGTGCTGTCTTTGATCCTGATGTCATTTTTTGCACTTGTAATTTCTAATTGGTGAAATCTGCTGCCTCTGGGCTGTGTACATACATGTTGCGTTGCATCAATGTTCAAGCCCTGCCTGGAACTCCTGTTTGGTGGTTGTGATGAATAGAACTGGCCTGGTGCATGCACTCAACTTCTTCAATTGGCCGAACACAATGTCCCAAACCAGCGTCAGCTATTCCATCGACACCAGCAGGAGGTCGCAGCCGAGTGCACACCCAGTGCCAATCCAGAGGCCGGCATTGGAACTACCGAGGAAGGCACTGCTCTAATATACTTCCAGATGCCTTCCATTCTTGTAGGAAATGTATTTGTTTCTTACTACCTTTTCTCTTCTCTGCCACACCTCCTAGTGGTGACCAAAATGAAGAAAAACAAGGAAGATGTAAGTATTGCCCATGGTGGGTGCTAAGAATATATATGGGTGGCAACCATTAACATGACATATACATTCACTGGTTCAACTTATCTCTGTTCTTTTATGAGTCAGGCTGAGCTACCTTTTTAGCTCGTTTGTTTAATAAGCGGAGCCAAGCGGGCTCTGATGTGCCGAACAAGAAAATAAGTACAAAATTAAAACAAACCATTAATAAGTAATAGCAAACGCCTGGTACCACTAGTACTAAATCCATTAACTCTTTTTTACATGTTTGTAAAACATGTCTATCAAGCGGGAATGGATGTGGCAAGTCCAAAGTCCAATGGAGTTTTTCCCCTTGGATTATGCTGGACTGGACCTGTTTTTGATTTCGATGTCCAAGTAGTTCAGAGTCCAAATTAAAGTTGGATATTGGATGCCAATTGGACTTTCTCGAGTAATTCTCTATTAAGTTAGGCTCCGAAAGAAGTTGTGTTTAGGAAAGGCAAATTTAGCACTTGAGTCGGCAACGACAAACTCCTTTCGTACATTATTTTTGCGTACTGATGTGAGATGTACAAATCAATCACTATTGTCCATATTCCTTCCACTCCATGGAAATGTGAGCTTAACCCCACAGTGACAACGGATGTTATTTTTACATCTCTGCATTGATATTATTTATATTAAAAAATTGTGACAGGCAAAACTAGAATTTTCTTTGTTGTTAGACAGAAAATTGAAGTGATATTTTATTTCGGGAGCTAACTTGGAAGGGATGGCTGTCCTGATAATTATTGGTCGAGAGACTCTCCACCCCAGCCTCTGTTCCCGGTGGTCTTATCTATCTTGTAGACTGTTGCCCGGGGTAAATTTTACATTACAAATTTGACCAACTTCTCCCCAACTCAACCAGCAGTGTAATGGGTATTCACTAAAGAAAATAAAATTTAAAATAGATAAACTCGATCCTGGAAAACGACTCAATCAGCAGACTTTATAAATCACTGGAGACAAGACCCACAGTTGATCTAGATAACATAATTCACAAAACATGATCCATACACATTGTTTCCATTTCATTGTGGTAAAAGGAAGTGAAGGAGTGAACAGTTCAATGTGGTGTGTTGTGCTCATTATGTTTTTCTAATCTTCGAACATGTATTGATTGATCCATAATGCCAATAAATTGGGTGCCCATATATTTACATAAACGGTGATGAATTTCTCGTGGAAAACATTACAAGTTTACGCACAATAGGACAAAAAATCCACTCCATGTGGAGCCAGGGGTGTGATCAGGCCATGAGGCTTTTGTGAATGGTAGAATCATCATCACAAATGGTTTAAAAATACAACATTACGCACAATGCCCACCACCTTGGAAATATGAGAACCTAGTGAAGCATCTGAGAAATGTGTTGTGCAAGGGCTCTTGAAAAGAAAGCCTGAACATGCCTTGATAGCGCCACAACATGAAACTTCAGTCTTGGTATGATCGCTGACACCGCCCATTTCAATTTGATAATATTACAGAAAATCTAGTCTGTCAAATGTCTTTAAGCGCCTTGTTTATTATTTCTGTTAATCCTATGCCTCTACCGCATCCGGTCTACTTCACCGCACACCTAGTCTAGATACTCTCTCCCGTCCCTTTTATAGCCAACGCAAGATTCTTAGTAAAATAAGATCTCTGCTATTTATGTGTCAAATGCTTAGTAAAAGGGGATCTATGCACTAATGAGATATTGTGTGTGTGCCTGCTCAACTAATTGCGTGCATCAGGGGGCTATGGGCTGCATTGGAGAAATGCATTGGTTATTCGAATAATCCTGGAGACTCCAGATGCGTTACAGGTTAAAAAAAGGTTGTCTTCTTCAGAACTCGACCTGGCAGTTCAGGACATGTGACACACCTAGAGAACCAAAGCAGGTTCTTGCTAATGCATGGAGGCGAGCCTGTCCTTCAAATCTAGCAGCCACAAACCATCTATGGTGATACCAAGAAACTCCCAATACCTTTCGTCCCTACTAAAATGTGGTAAAAATCTGAAACAAAACTAGATATAAAGGTTAACTTTTGTGCCAAGCATTTGGAAGCACGACCTAATTTTCCTTTTTCATCTCTCTCTTTCTTTCAACTCGATCTATCGGACATCAAGTGTAGGAAACATATATAGCGATCGGCAACCTCCACTCGGAACTCATAAGGACCTGCACATGGCAATGGACCAACCATGCTCCTAGTTAAAACTTCCAGCTGGACCTTTAATTTGGCACATTCCAAACAAATAGCCTGTCGACCAAACTATTGAGAAACATTTCGAAGGAAGAGAAGTACTGTGCCAATGATTAGGAAGCTGCAATATACTGTAGTTCATCCACTCAGTTTTCTTTCAAGGCTATCATATACTCCCTCCAATCTCATCACTGTAAATAATTGCAAACAAAAGAAGTATCCGAGCTAGCGCTTGAACCTTCCAAGCAAAGAATTAAAGAAAAGGGAACAAAAATGTACAGATCAAATGTAAATACAGCCTCTTCTAGTAGCATGCATGAGGACCCATGGAAATACGAGTGGTCGCCCTAGTGGTCACTTTCATTTAATAAACAATGAACTTCTATGATGAACACGTCCTTAAATAATATATGTACATTTTCATCAGCACAGGGAACAAAATCTACAAGTAAAAATCATTCATCGAGATCTCAATTATTTAACAAAAAATAATTTAACAAATTCATCAGGATACCTCTTGACATATAGCCCCCTTTTTTCGAGTGCAGGTCTTTTTTTAACCCTCCACTATGAGGTAGCTCTTGAGTTCTTCCAATTCCATTTTTCTTAATTAGCATCATCATCGGACTCCATTGATTTTAAAAAATTAAAATCAAAAAATTCCTGTACTAGTTTCATGAGAAAGTTGAAATTATTTGTAACACCCTAATTTTCATCACAAGAAATTGTAGAAACATTTATGGAATTTTCTAGGATTTATGTAAGGCATAAATAAATTTCCGTGATTTAATTGGAATTATTTAGGATTTTATGCAATTTAATAATTATTTATTAGTCACAATAAGTTTTTGTTGCATGCATGCTGGTGCATTGTGTTTTATATTGTGGGCAAGTCAATAGTGAATATAAACTTGTTTAAATTCAAATTGAGTTACATTTTTTGGAGTTTAGAATTGGTGTTTAGAAAAAAGTTCAGTTTTCCTCCCCGTGCTTTTCTGTAGTCTGGTTTGCCTCCCTCTACTCTCCCGTCGGCCTCGACCCATTCCCGCTTTCCGGCCCAGTTCCCCGCCCCGACCCAGCTCGCCCCGCGACCCAGCGCCCCGCTCTCTTCCTCCTCTCTCTTCTCCCGCTGACGCCGTGACCCCACATGTCATTTTCTTCTTCCCGAGTCAGACTCCCGGTCGAGCTCGAGTCCGACTGAGCAAGTCACGCCACATCGCCCTCCTTCGTGGCGCGCACGCCAAGACGTTCCGCATCGCCCTATTAAGGCTCCGCCCGTGCACCCGAGACCCTCTCGAAACCCTAGCACACCCTCGCGCCTGCATCTGTCGTAGTCGCCGCCCCTCCGAGGCCCTAGCCGAGCCACCGCCATCGATCTCCCGTGGCACCGCCCCTGAGCCGACGAGAACACCATCTAGCGTTGCGCAAGGAGGTGAGGAATCTTGACGTGCCGCTTGAACTCGTCGTGTTTTCGGTTATACTTCGATTTTGCTCACCAGAGTTGACTTGCACCGGCCGAGCCGCCTCGGTGAGCCGAGTGCCGCCCTTGTCGTCCTAATCGTCGTCAAGAACACCCTCAGGGTGATCGCAAAGTGATGAGGGATCATTTGGCGCCGCTCCTCATCGACGTCCGGCCACCCTTGTCGCCCAATCCACGTCCATATCACCCTGACAAGGTTCGCAGTGATCTCCTCGTCGTCCCAGTTCAACCCGCGTGGAAAACAGAGCTTCCTATCTTGTTTTTGGTTTAGCTCCGACGAGGTAACTGCAGTTCGCCGCCGCCGCCGGTCCTAACCGCAGGGTGTCTCTGTCCCTCCATCTGAAGATCAACGCTCCAGATCGAGTCAACTGCGATGCGTACCGGTCAGCCGAGCCTCATTTGCTAAAGAGCCGCTCAAGATTTCGGATATAAACCCTCAGTCCACAGCTTGTAGGAAATAATTGTGGTGAGGTCCTTATCTTTTGCAGTTTGAACCCTGATCTTTCAATATATCAAACCCGCCGTCCTGTTCTTATCTTTTATGAGTTAGGCCTCAAGGTTATAAGCATAATTCTGCTTTAGCCCTCAGTTTCTCTCATTCTAACCCCTGAAAGTTCCCGTCCTTCGCAGTTAAGCCCCTGTAGCACCGTTTTATCCATCGGTTAACCGTTTTTGCTCTGTTTCGAGTGATTCTTTTGCTCACGTGATCGTAAGGACTTGAACTTTAGCCTTGCGCTGTTCTTTTGTACTGTTGCCCATGTTTGGTGTATTGTTTCTTATTTGTTGTATTGTTTCTTGTCTGTGCCCCCGTGATGCGTACAGGAGGTGCAACTTTCATGGTGTTCAAGGATCGTTCTTGGTGTTTGAGGATTCAGTTGAGAAGACCCTGAGCAGTAGCATTTATTAGCTGGATTTAAGGCAAGTGTATTCTTGATCATACTTTTCAGTCCCAATAACCATATGACATGCTCACACTTTGTAGTTACGCTATGTTTGCATGCTTATAATCATGATGGGTCCTATGCTAAGGATGACTAGTTTTCTTTAATCATGCCTTGCCAACCTGGGTTTCATATTAATGTTGGGTAGTACTTGCTTAGTTGCTATATTTGGGAATGGTTTACATTAAAGATGAAGATATTTAATTTGTATCTTTATTGATGATATTATGATGATGTTAAACCAAGACCACATTGATTAATTGGAACATGCAGAACCACCCGGGATTTCCCGTACAACCACAATACTACATGGCTCTGGTCTTGGATAAGTAACTAGATGAACTCTATGTTGTGTTTGGGGTTGCTTGTTTGGCAGTTGTTGGTTGGTGTAAGATGTGTGGGGGAAGGAAGGTTTGCCTTCTGAGGACCCGCAAGGAAGGGACCAACACATACATAGAGGGAGTCTTTGGAAAGACCTCGTAGTGATTCTCTGGCCCCTCACCAAAGGAAGTGTTGAAGGAAGTAATTAACCCGGGCATAACGAGAAACACGAATTGTGGGAAAAGCTGTACAACCTCTGTAGAGTATCTAAAATCTATTGCAATAGCCATGCTTGCGGTCATGAGCGGCATGGACACTCACATGATTAATATATCGAAAGATGAATTAAATTGGTTTATTTATGTTGACGATGATGCATATGGTTTACCATATGCTTAATTGGGTTGGTATATACTTATACTTTAGTAATTATGCTGCTAAATAAAATATGACCAACTAAAGTGCTTAAGGCATTCTAATTAGCCAGCTATTTTCTTGTTAAGCCTTTGCATGTCATATGCGTTTGCTCTACATTTGCTGAGTACCAACCATAAGTGTACTCAACCTTGCTTTATCTGCGGCTCATGCTTAGGCAGAAGATTTTGGTGGAGTATTTTGGAGATTTCTAGGCATACGTGCTCCCCCAGTCAGCTGCCTGTGGAGAAGTGTTGAAGTTCCGCTGCTAGTTATTCACTTTACGTGAGTGTAATAATGGTATTTAATTCTATTTACGTTTTTGCAGTGTCTTATATATCACTAATGAAGTCTCATATGTGTATAAACTTGATCCTGGCGCACATATGATAGTCATTCGGTTTTGTTTATAAAACCGGGTGTGACATTATTCTAGACCACTATCTTGACAACAACCATCAACATGCACACAATTCTCACCCTGCTCTGAAGACTGCAGCAGGAATGCAGGATGCTGCATGCTCAAGCACTTGAGTTGAGATCTCGTGATGGGTCAACTTGTGCCCTTTTGATTCTCGACACCACCCAACCCTATGAAAGATAGGGTATTCTCCATTTTGTATATGCACAGATCAGTCAACCAGTCATCTACCTCGATGGCAGGCCGCAAGCACTCATACGATCTTCTCAAAATTTGTATATGCAGTTGAGATCGGGACACCACATGGTCAAAACATATGTAGATCACTCCCATATTGTTGCTGCATATTATAGGTAGCACTTAATTTCCAGTGTTATGGATTCTTTACTGATTCACTGCATGAAAAATTACCAAAATCAATACGTTAACCACAAAGGAAATACCTTTATTTGTTTTCAATCTGTAATGATTTTTTCCCCAATAAAATACCATACAACTGCTTCTTAGTACATAGTATTATTATTCAATTAAAAAAATCAAAGCCATGATCTTGCAAAAACGGCATCACGGTTTTGTTTGTGCATTAGTTTATTGCACCTTATGTGCATTTAAGAGTCCAAATGTAATAAGAGGTGTCACGGTGGCTATAAAGAAACCGGTTGGTAACTATACCTTTCCTTTTTTGTTTAAGGGCTCGTTTGGTTTTCGCCTACGCTCGCCCTACCAATCATCGCCAAAACAAGCGCCCGCCAATTTTTGGCGAGAGACTTCTTCGCCCACGTATCCGCCCCATGCAGGCGCAGAAATAAACTACACGCGGGCGCGGGATTCTGGGCGCGCCAATCTTGGGCAACGATCCAAACGTACGCAGACAGGACAATCAATGACCGATTAATTGGCGCGGCATCCGTCGGTAACAATCCAAACGTCGCCTAAGTCCCACCTATTTTGGTACTGTTCAGCTACACACTTAACCCAATATGACTGCATGGAGGAGTTGCTTGTTCCTTTCAATGGACTTTGGGCCTTATTCACTGGACTTTGGGCCTTATTCACTGTAGTTCAGTAGCCCAGCAGCTAGCAGGTCCTCACTCGATTTTTGGGCTGGGTCCGCCCCTGCCACCTGTCTTCACCGCTCATGCCGCCAAGATAACCTTGCCACTTGCTCTCGCAGCTTGCCGTGGAGACCATGTGGAGCGCACGGCCTTGCCGAAAGGGCCGGCGGTGGGGGCGCGGCCAATGCGGGATGCAGCGCCGTTTTGAGACGATAAGCAGATAGCCCGATAGGAGATAAGGTTTCACTTTTTTTCATTAACTGCGAGATAGACTCATGCCAATGGCTTGGACTTGAAGCCTTGAAGGGTGAAGCAGTTGGGCTGTTTACATGGGCTTGGTGGGCTCATCGCCTTTGTCCCCTGCTCGTCAAGCTTGAGCCAGCTTGTTAAATTAAACTAGTAAAAATGCTAGCTCAGCTTGTTAGCAAAATATAACGAACAAAGCTGAGCCAGCTGCGAACCGAATGAGCTAACGAGGCACTACCATTTTGTCCAGCCCTAGGTGTAACGGAGAAACATGTGTGGCATAGGAACCGTCCTGTTGATGTTGCAGTTTGTTTCACGCTAATTTCATGCTAATTACGGAGGCTAGAGAACACTGCCAAAATACTAAGCGTCATCACCATTGTACATTTCAGCTCACACCCCATATGCTGTATCCAATAAACTACTAGTGGTTCTATACAATTATACAAAATGCTCAGTTCTCCAATGGCATCATGCTATGTGCACGCCGGCGCCAGTCGAAAGCCTAACCATGGAACTGCCACCATCTCTCCAATTGCATCATACTATTACTCTAGCAGATCCGAAAGAACCTCAGTGCTGCCCTCCTTCCTAATGCCTTCCATTCTTATAGGAAATCATTGTTTTTTGTTTTACTTTTATTGTTCTCAGCCTCACCTCCCAAAAGTTCTTTGTCACACCCGGTTTTAAGGACAAAACTGAATGACATTCATATGTGTGCCAGGATCAAGTTTTCACACATATGAGACTTCATCAGTGATAAACAATAGCAGTATCACGTAAAACAATATAAAAGACTTACAATCTATCAGAGTTACAGCTTATCCTGGAAACGAAGGCTCCAACACTTCACAGGCAATCGACTGGGGGTTGCGTACGCCTAGCACCATCTTCAACAACTTCACATCACCTTCTGAGCAGCAGTAAGCAAGGATGAGTACACTTATGGTTGGTACTCAGCAAGGCCACAAGAAATAACCAGAGCATGATTTATTATCCACTTAAAATATATTAATCATGTGAGGGTCCAGGCCGCTCTTAACCGTGAGCACGGCTGTTATATCAGTTTTTAACACTCTGCAGAGGTTGTACACTTTCACCACAAGACGCGTAAAAGTTCCGAAGAACTTTGAACCCAACCATGCTGTGCTAGCTAGGCACAATACCATACTTCCGAGGTGTGATTGCATAGGGACGCTACGAGGCCTTTACAAAGACACACAGATAACTAGCAGCCCGCTAGAGTTTCGGCAGCGGTGAGGTCCATAACCCTCCCTAATGAGGCCGTACCTTAGCAAAGGCTACTCCTCCAAGAGGACCGAGCTATGACCCCTTCACTGGCCCCCTCCTTGCCCTTTCGGTAAGGCCTGCCAGTCACCCGTATATCTAATTAATCAGCCAAGACCAGAGCCATATAGTACTCGTGGTTGTACTGTTTTCCTGGGTGGTTCTCCATGTTCCAGTTAACATCATCACAGTGATATATTAAAAGCATAGATAGAAGGATGGTTAGGGACACTTGCCTTCCAACATAAAGGTACTCTTACTGCTCTTCAGCTTTTGCTCACTTGGAATTCTTGATCTTGAAAGCAACGAACGACGATCCTTCTACTCGAAGCAATCATCGGGCACAAACATACAAAGCAAACAAACAAGTACAACTAAGAACAATACACCAATCATAGAAAAGCTTAAAAGAACGCATTAAAGGACGGGGCTCGGAGAAACACTGAAAACCACGAACGGTTGAAAATGCAACTATCGTACATTTGCATTTGTGAAAGCAAAACAGACTATATGCTTGATTTATTTTAATTAAAGAAAAACATGTGTAAAAGGATATTTCAAAGAAATACCCAAGTTTATTTATTCAAATTATTTCCAAATTTAAAAGTGAAGTAAAACCTAGTCATATTTTATTTATAGATATTCCATAGGAATTAAGCCATTTAACAATTAACTTGAAGTAAAAGACATGTGATGCATCTAATGAATTATTTCATGTGACGTGTTAAACTAAACAAATTATTATTGAAAACACATTTATTTAATATTAGTCAAATTAACAAAAATTTATGAAATACCGAGGTATTAACCTAAACAAGTTTTATTAGAAAACTAGTGGAATGTTCATTAATTAGTTTAATATTCTATTTAACTTTAGAAACACGAACTAGATGAAACAACGAGACTAAACGATAGCTCACGCTAAACGGAGACTAACGAAACGAGAACGAGCTAAAACGGAGCTAAAACGCGGATTCTATGCGCTAAACAAGATAAAGGGCTAACCTGCGATAAACCGAGAACCTATACGTGATTAAATGTAGACCTTAGGGGGTAGCAGGGAAGAAAAACAGCACAGGGGGGTGGATGGCGGGTTGATTGGGGAGTTTTCTAGGGGCTCTTTAACAAAATGTGAAAGGGTATCTTTGGTTTTAATCTTGGCCGTTGGATGGGAGATGGATGG
>CM014272.1:15193205-15214634 GCA_004135705.1 Alloteropsis semialata
ATCATACCCAGAAAGCCAATACCACAACCAGAGAAATGAGCCCACTCAGAGGGGTGGAAAAGCCGGCAGAGGCCGAGGAAGAGGAAGAGGTCCAGCAGGACCTGAGCTGTTTTGCCAATACCACGGCAAAAATCATACCCATGGCACAGAACAGTGCAGAGATATCAAGAAAACAATAGAAAAGCTAAGAGCAGAGAAGATTCAAGCAACCCAAACGAAGCCAATATCGGCTTCGTAGTCAAATACCCAAAACTCTTCCCAAGCTATCCAACCATACTGCCCAGTATACCCTAAGCCGGCAGAGGCCGAGGAAGAGGAAGAGGTCCAGCGGGACCTGAGCTGTTTTGCCAATACCACGGCAAAAATCATACCCATGGCACAGAACAGTGCAGAGATATCAAGAAAACAATAGAAAAGCTAAGAGCAGAGAAGATTCAAGCAACCCAAACGAAGCCAATATCGGCTTCGCAGCCAAATACCCAAAACCCTTCCCAAGCTATCCAACCATACTGCCCAGTATACCCTTCGCTAAACTCAAACACTGTGCATCCATCAACAGCGATGGCAACTCAATATTTGCCTTCGCCGCAAACATTTCAGCATTACTACCCACAAGCCATATATCCTCACCTATACCCTCAAACCTCCCAGCAAGCGGCTTCACAAAACATAAAGGTCGAGGAGCTGCCACCACCACCACCACTTTCACAACAAAAAGCCAATCAGAAAGAAGCTCCAAGTCCACTCCCAAGCTATGGACACATCATGCCCATTTCTGGAGGATCATCGCTTGCTTTTGAGAACAAAAAGCAAAGGAAAAGCTATTTTCGCCAAGTCAATAACATCTCTGTTGATGGCCCGTACAAGAAGTCGGAATGGTCTCATATGCCCATCACTTTCACTGAGGAAGATCTCAAGCTCCACAACTACCCACACAACGATGCTATGTCGATCGAAGCCAATATTGCTGGCTGGACAATTGGAAAGGTGCTCGTGGACACAGGAAGCTCTGCTGACATCATCCTAGCAAAAACACTCAGAAATATGACCAATATCAACCCAGATAACCTAGAGCCATCAGACACTCCGTTGGTCGGCTTCGGGGGGAAGCGAACCCAAACACTTGGGAAAATCTCACTGCAAGTATCCTTCGGTGACACATCCAATGCAAGAACAGAATACATCACCTTTGATGTAGTGGACATGGTCTTTGATTATAATGTCATCTTCGGAAGAGGAGTCATAAATGCTTTTGATATCATCATAAGGCAGTCATTCCTATGTATGAAAATGCCAGCTCTCAAAGGAGCCATAACCGTATATGGCGACCAGAGGGAAGCCAGAAACATCGAAAAAGCCAGAGCACCTGGTCAGCGAAATGTGCATTTGCTTGAAGAAAAAGATCCATATTACCCAGAAGAAAAGCCAAATATCGAGAAAGATAGCAGGAAGATGCAGAAAGCCGCAGAGACGAAGCAGGTGCAGCTGCAGCCCGATGTCTTTGACAGAGAAGTGATCATTGGCTCAGATCTAGAGCCAGACGAAGAAGACAGGCTCATCGAATTCCTTAGAAATAACAAAGATGTGTTTGCTTGGTCAAGCAAAGATTTACCAGGTGTTGACAGAAGCATAGTTGAGCATAAGCTGGCAATCAGTCCTGATATGAAGCCAAAAAAGCAAAAGTTGAGAAAGATGTCAGAAGAGAAAGCTGATGCAGTAAAAACCGAAGTGCAAAGGCTGCTGGACGCCAATGTCATACGCGAAGTCAAATATCCAACATGGCTAGCAAACACTGTACCAGTTCAGAAGAAGAATGGAAAATGGCAAATGTGTATTGATTTCACAGACCTCAATAAAGCTTGCCCAAAAGATGATTTCCCACTACCAAGAATTGACAAGATTGTTGATCAAGCAGCAGCAAGTGAAATGATGTCTCTTTTAGATTGCTTTTCTGGCTATCACCAAATCTGGATGAAAAAGAAGGATGAGGAGAAAACCAGCTTTATCACACCAGTTGGCATGTTTTGCTTCATCAGGATGCCTGAGGGGCTTCGGAATGCAGGAAACAGTTTCTGCCGAATGTCAAGCACAGTGTTCAAGGACGAATTGTTCAAAACTATATTGGCATATGTTGATGACATCTTGGTCAAAAGTGCCAGAAGACAAGATCACGTATCAGATTTAGTAACCGCCTTCGCTCGCATGAGACAGGCCGGTCTCAAGCTAAATCCAGAAAAGTGTGTATTTGGAGTGACAAAAGGCAAAATACTTGGTTGTCTGGTTTCGGCTCACGAGATAGAAGCCAATCCAGACAAGATAAATGCAATCCTTGACATAGAAGAGCCAAAGTGCATGAGAGACGTGCAGAAGCTGTCGGGCAGAATAGCCGCACTCAACAGATTCATTGCAAAAGCAGCAGAGCGAAGCTTACCATTCTTTGCAACACTCAGAAATACAGCTAAGTTCCAATGGGGGCCAGAGCAGTCAAAAGCATTCCACGAGCTAAGGCAATACTTGATGCAACTCACGAAGCTAACAGTACCAAACCCAAAAACACCACTCCTACTGTACATTGCAGCATCACAATCAGCAGTTAGTGCAGCGCTCATCACAGAAAAGCTGGTAGATGGCAGAAACATTCAGCAGCCAGTCTACTATGTATCCGAAGCTTTGAATGCGTCGAAGCTGTTTTATACAGAGATTGAGAAGATGATCTATGCAGTGATAATGGCTTCCAGAAAGCTGAGACACTATTTTGAGGGCCATCACATCAAAGTCCTCACGGATCAGCCACTCAAGGAGCTGTTGAACAACAAAGAAGCTTCGGTGAGAATTCGCAAGTGGGCAGCGGAGCTTTCAGAGTACGTCGTGGATTTTGAAAGGAGAACATCAATTAAATCACAAGTCCTAGCTGACTTTATCGCAGAATGGACATCGCCTTCACCACAAAATGCTGTTAGAGAGGAAAATTGGTTGATACATTGTGATGGTGCTTGGGGGGACAAAGGAGCTGGCATCGCAGCAATTGTGCAATCGCCTTCGGGTGTAAAAATGAGATAAGCAGCAAATTTAGAGTTTTGCAAATGCAGTGACAGAAGCACAAACAACATTGCTGAGTATGAAGCTGTATTACTTGGGCTCAGAAAAGCTAGGGCTTTGGGAGCTCAGAGATTCACTGATAAAACAGATTCTAAGGTGGTAGCAGATCACATTGAAAAAGAAAGCATAGCGAAGCAACCAGAACTCATCAAATACTTGACCACTGTACGCTCAATGGAGAAAAAATTCAAAGGTTTCACTGTGGAGTACATTCCAAGAGCAAAAAATGACGAGGCAGATGCTCTGGCTAAGGCAGCTGCAAAGGGGGACAAGCTTCCACCTGATGTGTTCTTCCAAACATTAACATCACCATCAATAAAGGATTCAGATGACCCACCGAAGCTGATCAATGCAATAAGCTCCGAGGATTGGCGATCCCTAATAATAGCTTTCCTTCGGGGATACTATGAGCCAATTGACGAAGATGACCTAAAAGCTATGCAACAAAGAGCAAGATGCTATCAGATGATAGATGATGTCCTCTACAAGAAAGGAGTTGTAGCTCCTTGGCTTCGTTGCATCTCTCACAACGAAGGAAAAGAACTGATCTAAGAAATACACAGCGGCTTATGTGGGGCACACTTTGGGGCAAGAGCTTTAGTGGGCAAGGCAATGAGGCAAGAATTCTACTGGCCTGCAATCATCATGGATGCAACAAACACGGTCAAGACGTGTGATCAGTGTCAAAAGTGTGCAGCGAACAGAAAATCTCCTTCGGAGCAATCACAACTGATAACTCCAACATGGCCTTTGCAAAGATGGGGCATTGATCTAGTTGGCCCGCTTCCAACGGCTCAAGGAAATCTCAAATACGCCATAGTAGCAGTCGAGTATTTCACCAAGTGGATCGAAGCCAGACCTTTGGCCAACATCACAGCAAAAACAGTTATCAAATTCTTCTGGCAGCAAATTGTGTGCCGATTCGGAGTACCAAGGGAAATAACAATGGACAATGGGGAGCAGTTTGACTGTGACGAATTCAGGCAATACTGCATGTCAATTGGAACAAAAGCTAAATTCGCTTCGGTATACCATCCGCAAACAAATGGAGCAGTTGAAAGAGCCAATGGCTTAATCTTTACAGCCATCCGAAAGTGCCTCGCAAATTGTAAGAAAAAAGGCAAGTGGGTAGAAGAGATGCCAAAGGTAACCTGGGCTCATAACACCACCACTTCAAGGGCAACACAGTTTACTCCATTCAAACTGCTTTATGGTGAAGAAGCAGTATGCCCAGAGGAAATACTGCACAAAGGGCTTCGCACCCAACAAGAAGCTCCCAAAGAGAGCGAAGCCGTTGACAAGGATCTCGTTCAGATATACAGGCTCCAGGCATCAAAAAATATTTCCAAGTATCAAGCTGAGACAAGAAAGTGGCGAGACAAAAAAGTAATCAAAAAAGATATCAAGGTAGGGGACTGGGTCCTAAGGAAAAATCCAAGCATGCCCGCTGGAAAGCTGCAACAGAAATGGGAAGGCCCATTTCTGGTCATCAGAAGCAACAGGCCTGGCTCATTTCTCTTAGGCGACGACGAAGGCAACGAGCTGCCGCATTCATGGAATGCAGACAGCTTACGCAAATATTACTTATGAAAAAGATGTAAAATGGCTTCGTAATCTATAAACGAAGTCATTGAGTAGAATAGCATTTTTACTTTCTTTCAAAAAAGCCCGTACTCTTTTCCTCACAAGGGGACCCTGACCAAGGGGTGAGGTTTTTAACGAGGCGGTGCTTACTGTAACTCGTCAAATCATATATGAACGAGGTATTCCCCAAAAAAGCAGCATCGAAAGCGATTGGCTTCGACCAAGTCGCCTATATTCGACAATTCACAAAAAACCGAATTGACCTTACCAAGAGTAAGGCCAATTCAGATCTAAGCAAAAGCTTACTCCAAAGAGGAGTAAAAGGGGCTTCGGTCCAGAAACGCTTACTCTAAAAAACAGAGTAAAAGGGGCTCTGACCCAAACAATTGTTATAAATCTAAAACAGCTTCGGCTATAAAGGCTTCAGCAGCTTCATCTAGTTGCGCCCTAAAAAGCCTATAGGGGCTTCGGCAACTTGTTAGAACACACAAGAATAGCATCGAAAGCGATTGGCTTCGACCAAGTCGCTGATATTCGATAACTCAGATAGAACTGAATTAGCCCTACCGAGAGTAAGGCCAATCCAGATCTAAGAAAAAGCCCATAGCGAAAGGGGCTTCGGTCCAAAAGCGCTTACTCCAAGCAGATCAAAGGGGACTTTGGCTAAAATATGTATTTTAAAATTAAAATCATCTTCGGCTATCAATATTTTAAAAGCGATCAAAATAAAAGGGGCTTCGGCAAACCACGCAAAGTATATCTCTGCACAAAGCTCAAAGGAGTCAAGGCGGCTCCGAACCAAAAGTGCAAACCACTTGAATGAATAAAACCCCGCTTTGGGGGGGGGGAGGAGGCGTTTCTCTCGCAACGAAACCAAATCGAGCTTACATTCATTCAAGTGTTTCGAATCAAAACAATGACCAAGCGAAATATAGTGTATTTTACAAAGAGATGACTCAGAACATCTCAAAAACATATCCGTCAAAAAGCTGGCAAGATCTCCTAAGTCTAGGAGCATTATATACAAAAGCAAAATCCCTATCATTATCTAAATCTTCTGGCTCCACCTTAACCGGAAGCAGACGAGCAGCTTCGGCATTTCTTGCACGAGCGAGTTCGACACGAGGAGAACATCGAATGATGAAGGAGTTAAAAAACTCAAACAGATCGAATTCGCAACGACTAAAGAACTCATGGCAAAATTCCCAGAAATCGTCAATTCTCTGACTTGGACAAAACTTCCGATATTGTTCCCATGCGAATCCAGACACACACAAGGGGCCATCGCGCATAGTGATCGGCATGGGTTCAAGAACACCTCCCTCATCAGGGATCTGAGTATATACAAATTTACAACGTTTTAACATCCCTCAACAAAAGAATCAAAGTCATCAGCTCTATTGAAGCTAAACCTTCGGATCAGCATCAGAGGCTCCGGCTTCAGCACCATCATGACCAGCTTCGGCATCAACTCTTGAAGTAGAGGCTCCAGCAGCGGCGGCGGCAGCAGCAGCTACGGCTTCAGCTTTCTGTCGCTGCTCGAGACAGAGCTCCTCCTTATACTGAAATTAAACAAAACAATCAATACTGAAAACAAAGCTAACAGGATACGTCCGAAGCCAAAATAAATAGATGAAATGATAAAAGAAGCTAACCTTAACCAAACGATCATACGCAGTGCGCCGAGCGCACTCCCTCCCTGTTACAGACCAAAACTTCCTGAGAAAGAGGCCGCGAGTCGCCAGAACAGCCTCGTTGAAAAGCTCTTTTCTATCAGGATTCAAAGCCGAAGGAAATTGAAAATCCCTCCTTAAAAAGCCCTTGAAATGAGAGCATCCGTCATCTGCCAGCATCTTAAAGGCGTTAGTGATGCATGTCCGGGCAGCGTAATCACCAACTCTGGACAAGACGTCTGGCAAAGACTTGAACTCATCATCAAACCAGTCAAAGAGCTTCCCAACACTAAAGTCATCAGAGGGGAAGGGCATCGGCTCGGCCCCATATTGTTTCAGAGCAGCTTCATACTCAGCATAAACACCCAAGCTGTGACTGAGCAGTTCAGAATCTAAATTTTCCTTGTCAGCCTTAAGCTGCCCCACTTGAGCCTTGAGCTGACTAGCTTCGGAAATAAGAGAGTTCTTTAGGTCATCAGCAACCAGAAGCTCCCTCTTGTACTTTTCAGCATCCGACGTTGCTTTCTCTTTATCAGCTTCGAGAGATTTGACTTGATTCTTCAGGTCATGCTCTAAAGTGGCAGCATCAATTACCTTGCCCCGAAGCCCCTCGATTGTCTGAGCGTTAAGTGCAAGCATCGATTCAAGCGAAGCAACCTGGCATTTGAGCGAAGCAACTTCTGACGAGGCAGACTCACGCTCAAGACGAAGCTGCTCTTTCTCATCGTTCAAGGATTTCTTAAGCAGCAGAAAGCCTTCACGCTCCTTCCTTAGAGCCTCAAGCTCCGCCCGCTCGTTCTCAACATCATTGAGACGAAGCGGAAGGCGAGCGAAAAGCTCCTGCATGGACATTATAGACTAAAACAAGAAAAGCATAAGTATAAAAAAGCCAGACAACAAACTCAAAAACGAAGGAAAAGGAACAGACCTGGATGCCGCCACTAAGGCTGGAAATGGAAAGCGTGTCCAAATCCAAGGATTTGACACGAGTCTCAAGCTCTGAAAGAGCGAAACCAATGTTTAGACAAAAAAGCTAAAATCAATCAGTTTCGGGTGAGCAGTTAAAATTACCAACCATTTGGGACGATAACCGGAATATCGTTGGGAGGACAAAAGCCGCTCTGTCGAAGCCGATCTGCAAGGGGGCCATATCCAGCATAACTTGTTTCTAAAGAAAAATAATCAACAAATCAAAAGACATTTCAGCTAAAAATGCAAATATAACTGCTTCGCGAAACACACCTCTCGATTCAGGAGCTTGCCTCTCAGGAGCTGGCCTCTCAGCGACTAGTTCAACGTCCTTAGCAGGGGCAGATTGCCCGGCGATAGCCGAAGGAACCAACTTAACCGGCTCAGTGGTGCATGGAACCAAATCGCCAGAGCCTTGTCCAGTCTCAAGAGTAAGAGCCATCTGCTTAGGCCCTTCAATGTTAGTAGAAGCCAACAGCATGGGCTCACTGCTATCTACAACTGTCCACGACGGCTCTTCAACATTAGCCGAAGCCGACTGCACAAATCCCTCAGAAATCTGAAGGGACTTGGCCGCGGCACCAGCCAGTAAATCCAAGGACGACGGCTGGATAGGAAGAGACGACACTTCAGGTTCACCAAGTGTAAAATCCTTTGTCTCGTCCTCCCTCAAAAGACGGCTATAGCTCACTTCATCATCCTCATCGTCGATGCATTCAAGTAGGCGTTCACGACGAGGGTCGAACAGCAGCTTTAACTATAAATAAGATGACAAAAACAAATAAGCAAAGCGAAGCTAAAAATAAAAAGACAAGTTGCAAAAGAAACAAACCTCCAGAAGATGGCAAATCAATTGCAGCAGAAGCTGCAGGAACAACTTGCTTAGGGGCGACGGTAGGAGGCGCTTCCGCACCCGAAGCAATGGGACGAGGAGGTGCGCTAGCAAGCGGAACGATAGGAAGAGCTTTCCCAAGTTTTTGGTGCTTGGAGGACTCCAAGGCAGAAGTACGCTTGGAAGTCTCCAAGGAAGAGGCAACTCGCTTTTTAGCGGCAGCTACCCTCGAGCGGCTTGAAGGGGCTCCGGCTTCGTCACCGCCCTCGTCCGACTGGCCGCTACCACGGCCTCCACCACGTCCTTTCCTCCCACGGCCTCGACCCGACTTCGGGGCTGGTAGCACGCTAGGGTGATCCTGATCAGTGAACTTCTTTGAGGGCTTGGATGGGGCTGAACGCTGAGGATAGCTGACGCCCATCTCATCGAACACCCTGTTAAGCCGGACCCCATCCACCAAAGCCAAGCAACTCTCATGTTCCTTGGTAGTGTACTTCCCACAAATAATTTCAGCCATTAACTCAATGGACTGAATGAAGGCGAAGTCAGACATATTCTCTGGCTTTTTCACCCCAAACTTGGGAAAGCAAACATGAGGAATACCTCTGTACAGTCTAGTCTCAACAGCAAATGGCTTCCACGAAGCAGATAAGACGTTCACTCCAACAGCAAGCCCTTCCTCAATCAAATCCCGGCTGCTCGAGACCCGACTGGCTTTGAAAAAAGCACTTTCACAGCGATCAAAGCCAGGGGCATTCCTGTCGAAGGAAGGGCAAGCCACAAAATCACAAGTCCCGATAGAGCTACGCAGAGGAAAAGCCATCAGCTTCGTTCCATCATCCAGCACATTCTCCAGCGCGGGCACCTTGACATAAAGCCAATAGTTTTTCCAACTCTTGTCCCACGTGTTTCTTTGACAAAAGGTAAGCTCCACTTTTTGCTTGTCAGTTTGCCTCCACCGCGCGCAAAAAGTAACACTACCATAGTCAGGCTCATATTCAAAGCCATCAACCTTGACACTTTTTGTCTGCCTATGCCCCTCAAAGTAACGGGCGAAGCAATCCGCATTAACATCCGAAGCATTGGTCTTTACGGCCCAGAAGAAGCGAAGCAAGTGAGTAATAGCATTGGGGGTAAGATGATGAAGCTGTAAGCCAAACTTCCCAAGAATATCAGCAATAATATTGTCTACGGGCATCCGAAGCCCAGCAGTGAAGAACTCCTTGAATACAACAGCTTCGTCTGGCCCAGGTGCCGGGGTAGTCTCTGTACCAGGGGCTCGTCCTTGGCCGGCCTCAAAGTACCCCTTTTCCTCATAGAAGCGAATCAATGAAGGGGTAACACGAGACTCACCAAAGACAGTGGTCTTTGGCTTTTTCCTATAATCCACAAGATCTGAGGCGTCGGCTTCTACGTCCTCAAGAGCATCCTCGGCTGTAGATCCAGCGTCCTCTGTGTCGTCATCAGCATCTGCATCTTCTTCGGCAGTCCCCTTGCCTCGATCATCAATAATCACAGCAGCTCCGGCTTCGGGGTCCACGGCCACATTGCCCTCAATCTCCTGAGCAAACTGCGCAGCTTCGGCAGCATCCATATCCCCGCCGTCTGAATTGTCTTCGTCAGAGACGTAGCCAATCAGACGAGCGGTTTGCTTCGTACGAGCCGCTGCAACAAACAGGAAAAAATAATAAGCAAACAAAGCAGCAAAAAGACAAAGAAAAAAACGAAGGAGATAGTAGAGCACAAAAAGCAAAACTTACTTGTGTCGAGAGAAGAAAGCCAAAGCTTGAACTCAAAAGCTTCCAAAATCCAGAGAAATCGTCAAGCTCAAGACAAGCGAAACGAAGCAAGCAAAATCGACCCCCCCCCTTCGGTCCTATTTATAGGCCAGTAAAATCTGACCGTTAAAATCTCGAAAAACGAACCGCCGTTTCAAATTCGGTCAAGCCGAAGCAAAAGTTACAACAACGGTGAAAACAATTTAACCAGTTTTCAAACAAACAAAGCAAAAATAGAACAATCACGCCCAAACACTAAGGGGCTTTCTCCAACAAGGAGGAGGCGTTTCTCTGGCTGGCAAGCAATCCTAATTTCGTGGAGCTCGGCCTGTTGAAGAAAGCCCTCGTCCTCGAGGGGCTACTGTTGGGGATTTGGCCCGCCGACAAACGCCTTCTACTTGTTTTGCTTCATCTCACGCGTAAGGGCAGCAATGAACGAAGGAGATAGAGCCAATTTAGCTTCATTTTGCTCTACAGATCTCTAATTCGGCTTCGGTCGGCATGTCTCGCTGCATACAAAGGCCAATCGGCTTCGCTCGTCATGTCTTGCTGTATACGAAAGCCAATCGGCTTCGCTCGTCACGTCTTGCTGAATACAAAAGCCAATCGGCTTCGGTAATCACATCTCGCTATATGCGGAAGCCAATCGGCTTCGGTGATCGTGTTGCAGGAAGCCAATGTGGCGTTATCGGAATCAAGTTAGAAGCCAATTCGGTGAAATATTGATACTATTGAATGTCAAAAGCTATGAATAAGTTAACGGCAAGCTTCGGTTCACTCTAAACTGCAGGTTCTTGCAGGAGCCATCGGCTTCCTGGACGCTGGAAAGTGGCTTAGGGTCATCTCGACTCAGAAGAAGCCAATTCCAGGAGCTACAGAGCCTTTGGAAGCGGGCGAAGCAGACATGGACCGAGTCCAAGGAGACCAAGTCCAAGCCAAGTCAAACACGGAATCACAAGTCTACGCATTCACATTGGGAGGAGTAAATGTACCAAAGTGTCCATAGGCTATTTGTATTGTATAGTCTAGAGGATGATGCCTGATCTCAGGGGTACAATGGGAATGTAAAGACCCTTGGTCTCCCTATAAAAGGGGACCCCTCCCCTCCATGTAAAGGTTGTTGATTCCAGGATACTGTAGATAAGTAATTTATTGTTGCTTGTCTCTGTTGTCCCGTTTCAGCTGTTGTTTGGGACTATTGGCTTCGGCTACTATCCCAACACCAGGGATGATACATGACCTAGGGTGAGAAATCAACAAGCAACAAATTGCTGTGTCATTGCTGATTGCACGTTTGGAGGTGGCTGGGCTCTGTTGAGTGTTAACATTTGTATGCAGGAGGTGGTTGACTGTTTGAGCCCAACCAATGCATTAATTGTGTAAACAATGAGTTGTGGACCGCATTCGAATAGCTAAATTGGTATGATCACAATATCCTTTCGAGAGTTGAAGAGGGTAAGGAGAGGACATGATGATTTTTGTGAGCACAACTACTCCGACTCATAATACACCTGGTATGCAGTTCTGGAAATATACGCTCTGTGGCGTACATGCACACAATCGATAAGTTTGTGCATCCCTTTGCATGATTTGCAACTTGTTGGACTAAAGTGATACAATCATACAACTTTTTGTATGGTGGGTGCAATTTACACATGGAACTAACACATTATAAGCTATTAACATGTTTTTTGTGAGCGTCTAATATAATTTTCATCCATACAAAAAAATGAACTCTTCTTTTCTTACGAGTCACATTATCATAGGTATGAGACACAGCCTTTTCTTCCTTGGAGGAATTGTTGGGCACTAGGGTATGAGCCCTGATGTTGGATCCACCAGTAACTTGAAAAAACACCATATCTACAATTAGGACGTCGTGTGACTGCACATCAACTTTTAAACACATAAACCTGAGTTGCATCGAGAAGGCAGTAACATTAAGTTCTGCTTTTCCAACACCCGCATGGACCATGCACATACATGTTGGCATCATGAAAATAAATCTGGTCGATGTTGGCCTCTATATATATCTTTGCTTTACTTACGAAAGCAAACATAGCATAGCGCCTGCTACATCAGATCGCACCTAGCTTTCATGGATTTTTCTCTGTGTCTGTTTTTTAAACTATACAAAATTTTGGACATGTCAAAGAAACATAAGGAGATTTATGTTTGAACACTATACAAAGAACAACAACAAATGCTGGATGCTTTGAAGGTCCCTCGGATCCATCCGAGGCCATGGTTGGCATCGGAAGACATGCCATAGTGAAAGTATATTAGTATCCAATCCTCCATACTTGTGACACCCAGCACAATTTCGATTTGGCCTAGTTATGGCCTCCATATTTAGTTTTTAGTTGCAATATGAATCAACCTGTAGCAATGAAAGACACTATTATGACAACACAAGAAATTCATGGCAATAATATGAGCTAATTGCAACCATATAAACATTCATGGCAATAAACCCGACCTCTTGCAACGAAACTCGATTATCACAACCCAAAGAATTCATGGCAACATTTTTGACTTATTGCAACCATTTTGAAAGTGGTGGCAATAATATCCACCTATCGCAATGATTGTTTTCAAAATGCTTGCAATAAAACCTACATATTGCAATATATTTTGTGCCGTTGCCATGCACTCTGTGGCATTAGGCCAAAAACCTTGTAGTGATCACGTCTTTGTTGATCGTCCAACTACAGGTTTTTCCTTATTGAACTCTTCCATAACAGAAAAAATGGCCCATTTGTATGCTTTGAGTTCCACAACACCACTGCAGCACTAGTGGACAAATGGTCATTGTATGCTTCGTGTTCCACGCTATCCTCATTCAAGCATGGTCTTTATTGATCATATAAAATCATTCACATGTATTGAACTTCATGTCTTTGTTACAATGGGAATACTTATAAGCATGAAGGACATATCTAACTCCTCTTAACATCTAACTATACAAAGGAACATCCTTTTAAGGTACTTCAGAAGGTGCAAAAACTATATCTCAATTTTTATATATGCCATTGATGAAGATCAGGTTGATATGTAGATTGGACGATTAAAAATGTCCATTCATTTAATGATTGGGCTCTACAATGATTTCGATATAAGAAACAGAGGATGACTTACTTTCTGTTGATCATCATTCTGACTTCCTCTAAAATGGGAATTTCCACTTAAAAAAACTGCAGTTCCTATGCCATTTTATCTTCAATGTGACCTTCACAATGATGGATGCTATATGGTACTCTTGTGGAACACGGATCTAGCAATAATTGTTTGGGATTATTTTTCTGAACTCTGTCAAAAAAAATGATCATTCAGCAACAACGAAATATGTGGCTCCCGTGGCAGTGCATTTATTTTAGGTTGGGCAAGCAGTAGTAAGAAGCTCTGTTTTTCTCGCATCAAAGTTAATACATATACAGCTGTGGGCCAAAATGCTCATGACATATATATGATAGCCTTAGAAGAAAACTGAGCGGATGGACTACTGTATAGCGCAAGCTTCCCAATCGTTGGCCGACATGCTATTTGTTTGGAATGTGCTAAATTAAAGGTCCAGCTGGAAGTTTTAACTAGGAGCATGGTTGGTCCATTGCCATGTGCAGGTCCTTGTGAGTTCCCAGTGGACGTTTCTGACCGCTATATATGTTTCCTACACTTGATGTCTGATAGAGTTGAAAGAAAGAGAGGGAGGGAAAAGGAAAATTAGGCCGTTCTTCCAAATGCTTGGCACAACCTATATTCTAGTTTTGTTTCAGTTTTTTACCACATTTTATTAGGGATGAAAGGTATCAGGAGTTTCTTGGTATCACCATAGATGGTTTGTGGCTGCTGGATTTGAAGGACAGGCTCGCCTCCATGCACCAGCCAGAACCTGCTTTGGTTCTCTAGGTGTGCCACATATCCTGAACTGCCAGGTGGAGTTCTGAAGAAGACAACCTTTTTTTAACCTGTGACGCATCTGGAGTCTTCAGGATTATTCGAATAACCAATGCACTTCTCCAATGCAGCCCATAGACCCCCTGATATGCACGCAGTTAGTTGAGCAGGCACACAAACAATGTCTCATCAGTGCATAGATCCCCTTTTACTAAGCATTTGACACATAAATAGCAGAGATCTTATTTTACTAAGAATCTTGCATTGACTATAAAAGGGACAGGAGAGAGTAGCTAGACTAGGTGTGCGGAGAAGTAGACCGGATGCGGTAGAGGTGTAGGATGAACAGAAATAATAAACAAGGCGCTTGAAGACATTTGACAGACTAGATTTTCTGTAATATTATCAAATTGAAATGGGAGGTGTCAGCGATCATACCAAGACTGAAGTTTCATGTTGTGGCGCTATCAAGGCATGTTCAGGCTGTCTTTTCGAGAGCCCTTGCACAACACATTTCTCAGATGCTTCGCTAAGTTCTCATATTTCCAAGGTGGAGGACACTGTGCGTAATGTTGTATTTTTAAACCGTTTTTTATGATGATTCTACCATTCACAAAAGCCTCATGGCCTGATTAAATCTCCCTGTGCGATTGTATATGTCAAGTTGATGCTTGCCACCCATATATATGCCTAGCACCCACCATGGTCAATACTTACATCTTCCTTGTTTTTCTTCATTTGGTCACCACTAGGAGGTGTGGCAGAGAAGGGAAAAGGTAGGAAGAAACAAATACTTTTCCTACAAGAATGAAAGGCACCTGGAAGTATATTAGAGCAGAGCCTTCCTTGGCAATTCCAATGCCAGCCTCTGGATTGGCACTGGGTGTGCACTCGGCTGCGACCTCCTGCTGGTGTCGATGGAAGAATAGCTGACGCTGGTTTGGGACATTCTGTTCGGCCAAAAGAAGAAGTTGAGTGCTTGCACCAGGCCAGTTCTATTCATCACAACCACCAAACCGGAGTTCCAAGCAGGGCTTGAACATTGATCCAACGAAACATGTATGTACACAGCCCAGAGGCAGCAGATTTCACCAATTAGAAATTACAAGTGCCAAAATGACATCAAGATCAAAGACAACACGTTCCATGGATTGGCTGAGAACAAATTCAACCTCTTGCAAACAGTCAGTGTCATTTCTGACTGCTCGCTGGACCGATTTGTTTATTTAAATTGCTGAAGATGATAGAAATTTGTCAAAATTTTTATTCCAGCTGCCTGGCTTACAGGGTAAGGTCAATTACTAGGTGCTGTAGGTGCATTACGGTAACGGATTCTCGTGGAGTTGGCCCTTCAATCAAAGAAAAGAAATGAAAACATGGACAGAGGGACTTCAATCAATGTGAAGCTGGCGCTGGAACTCATGGCTGAATGTACAACCAAAGAAAAGATGCTGTCGGGTTTCTTCAGTCATCACAGTATGCTAAACTGGATTTTAGTAACCCAAAACCATTTTCTCCATTCTCAGTAAATTCCCAGTGTTCAGCCTGCCTCTGAGAAACAACCCAAATAAAACCATGTGTTCATTTGAACAGTGATTTTCCACATTCATTTGACGAGGGGAGAAGTGGGTAGGAAAATAGAGATATATGGATATGCATTTTATGGGTCAGCCGAACCCGTTGGGACATGCAAAATACTGGCACTAGGAAAATCATGTGTATCACCTCTTCTTGAGCTCATAAACGAGTGCAGCCGACTGCCAGGTAGAGCAACTTTTTTAATCTGCAGCGCATATGGAAACTCTAGGGTTTTTCGCCCAATGTATTTCTCCATGCTACTACAGATTGATTTCGCAACCGGTTGGGAATCGATCTCCACAGCCAGTTTTGGTTGCCGACTAAAAAAGAGCGGTGCTGAAAATGGCCATTTTCACGGGTGGGTCAAAACTGGCTGTGAGAACCAGTTTTCACAGCCGGTTCTTGTCCCCAACCGGCTGTGATAGATGGTTAGAAAAATAGTCGGTTGCAAAATTCATTCTTTTATAGTGCCGTAGAGATGAAAATGGATCGGATACGAACGGATATGCACGAATACGAATATAGATATTTATTTTTTTCTCGGATCGGATTCAAATATGGATAGTGTAAAATGTGTCGGATATGGAACATATATTGATATATGTTACAGATCTATAAGAAATATCCAACTTTGGGTACTCGAATTCGGATACCAATCGGATATTGAATCTCCGAATCCAAACATCGGACTATTCATTTAGTGTTTAAAACCTCTCGGTCGGACGGACGAACGGAAATTATCCCTACCGTTTTCATCCCTAGTGCCGAAGCAGCCCTTAGACCCCTGCCGCACGCAATTAGTTCAGCGGGCACACACACATGTCTCATTAGTACATAGATCCCCTTTTACTAAGCATTTGACACATAAATAGCACAGTCCTTACTTTACTAAGAATCTAGCATCGGCTATAAAAGGGTACCTGGATTAGGTTTGTGTCGAGGTTCTAGATTAGACGAGATGAGGTAGAGGTGTAGGATGAACAACAACAATAAACAAGGTGCTTGAAGACTCAAGTGCTAAAATTTGCCTTCCCTAAACATAACTTCTTTCAGCGACTATTCCACGAATGCAATCTTTTCTTTGGGGGCTAATCCTCAAAGCAATGCATTTGCTGGCTAGCAGTGTACCTTCCTCAACGTGCCTCACGCAATATATAATCAGATGAAGTAAAAATTGATTGAGATGTTTTACCTACATGTAAAATAGAGTTAATGGAGTTATTAGTATTAGTGGAACCATGCGTTAGCTCTTACTTGTTAATGGTTTATCTAAATTATGTACTCATTGGCATGTTTTGCTCGTCAGCAGCTCAGATCCAACTTGGCTGTAATTATATATGAAACAAACGAGCTAAAAAACGTTGCTCAACGTGATCCATTAAAGAGCAGAGTTCAGTTAAACGAACGAAAGCATATCTCAAGTTGATGCTTGCCATGTGTATATGTATGCTCAGCATGCACCGTGGACAAAGCCTCGCTTCTTATTTTTTCCCTGATTTTGGTCACCACTTGAGGAGCACAAGTTCAACACACACAATTGACGGGGAGAGGAGAAACAACTTCTCGTGGCCTGGCATAGAAGAAAAAAGTAGAATCAATAAATAAATGTTTTCCTATAAGAATGGAAGGCATTGTTGAGATCCGAGGATCACTAACAGGACATAGATCACGGGTGTTCTTTAACTCGTGGATGAATATCATGGTTTGGATCTTGAAATGCACATGAACAGAGAGACAGGGAGAGAAACAAACCGTAGGGCTCGGTGTAGGATCGGTGACGAGGTCGCAGTAGTGTGTCGGAGTCGGGGCAGCGACCGGTGGAGCTTCCCGCCGCTTCAGCGTCTCCCTCTCAGAGCGGGTTAGGGTTAGAGAACGGTGGGGAACTGACGGCTGCGGTGAACCTCTTGTCGTGTGCCCTGCCCCCACCTCCCTATTTATGGCGCTGCGCGACAGGGGCCCACCAGCCATCTATTGGGCTGGGCGTCCCCGATCAGGACGCGAGTCAAAGGCCCAGTTGGCCTTTGGGCCAACTGGCTGGAGATCAACCTAACATTCTCCCCCTTGATCTCACCTTAAGTTTTCTTATACTTCAGCTCTTCGCTTAGCATCCACTTCATCACAAACAAGCACATTGAGCATGGGTCATCATAATTGTCATTTCAATCAGATTAACCAGCCACAATATACTTATCCATTTTGAAGGATCATAACTTTGGGCCCTTTATAGTCCGGAAGTCATAGGCTATACCATGAACCCATGTCGACCGTGTGTCCTCTGCACACACTGGGTGGTAAGCCTTGAATAGACGGATCCTGAAATACTTAATTGTTGCTTTTCAACATGATTCCGGACTTTCTCCTTTACAACGTATGCCTTTCTGTCAATGTGTTTGGCACCACACTTGACTCGTTGTCATAGGAGTAAAACATTTAGATGGTTGTTGCTGTTGTCAACCACTATCAACTCCGGGCAGAGGTTTTCTCAACCATTTTGCCTGTCCCTCAGCCTCATATCATGCTATACCATATCTTTACATCACATTGATGATAATTGGTCCATTCTTTGGAGATTTTCCACACAAAAACCCCAAATGTGAAAGTCAGCGACAATTGTGGATTTCGCTACACATTTCACAAGTTCTTCCCTGTACTCACAACCTTTTGAGAGCACTGGTGATTTCTTTCTCAATTTAGCATGAGGCCGATGTACTTAACTCCATTCTAGTGATCTATATCTGGACTGGACATTGCCAAAATAACCCGGATACTTGAATTATGTCAGGGTAATGTTCATCTTTTGCATCTTTTGCATTTTTTGCATTCATTAAGCTTCCAACAGTTGAAGCAAATGGTACCATATTCCTTTAATTTTCTCCTTGTTGGTTCTTGGAACACTATAGTTGCATAACCATTCCTTACTCATTCTTTGGAACACTAAAGTTCCCAAAACCATCACCCTTGACTTTAAGGACAGGCCTAGGTTTTCTCGCATGCACACTTTATTTCTTTAGGAACTTTCCTAAGCATGCCTTTGCGATAATCCTAATACCCCTTTCTTCTATCTCGGTGAATTTCAACTCTTGTAACGATAGACATTTCACCGAGAACATTCTCATTTAAACTTTGAGGACCAGAACTTCTTCTTCTCCTGCAATAGACTGACATCACTACTAGCAAGTAAGATGTCATCCACATATACAGGATTAGGAAATGAATTTCCATTCTCTAACTTTATAAATTACTATTGTCCTCTTATATTCTTTAACCCAAACTTTTTAGTTGACTCTTCAACTTTAAACTTCACTGTCTAGAGACTTGCTCTAGTCCATAAAGGATTTATTCATGTACTTTTACTTTCATGACAAAAACCCTTAGGTTAAGCCATGTAAACATTCTCAAACAAATCCCACTGGAGAATGCCATCTTTTCTTTCATCTGCTGTAACTCATATCATGATGTGCCACTACTACTCATTGTAATTTATACATTCTCTTTGCGCAAGATCTTTTAATTCAAGTCGCACTTTACATCTTTACATATTCCCTTTGGAGTCACATTTCGACTTGTAGACCCATTACAGCCTACTGTTTTGGCTCCATTAGGAATTGTTTCTGAGTCCCAAACTCTGTTGGTACTCATAGACTTCATTTTTTTCTTTCATGGCTTCAAGCCATTTTTGAGATTCAGCGCTTCTCATAACTTCTTCATAAGTTGCGGGATCATTCCGCACTTGAATTTCTTCACTATTATAAACTTCATAATCATCAGGGATCGCTGGCTTTCTTGCCCTTTGAGACCTTCTTGGGGCCTCCACAGCTGGTGCCTCTTGCACTGGGATTTGCTGCGGTTCTACTTCTTGTGCAATGATTTGTTCTTCTTGTGGAGCAGGTTCAACATTCTCATTCACTACTTGTACCGGTGGACTAGCCACTGGCGCTGGTTCCACAGTGCCTTGCACTGATGGAAGTAAAGAAACTGGTAGCTCAAAGAAAGGTTCTTGAATAAGCGGATTAGGTGCACATACCACCCGCTTTTCTTCAAGATCAATCTCTCGCGCTATCATGCTCCCCCTGATTACTCCATCTTCTGAAAAGATGGTGTATCTTTAAACTTTTCTTATTTGGGTTTATTCTTTTAAAACTTTTCTCAAATGGCGCTTTAATCACCGCTTAAATAACTCTGAAAACTTGTCCAGTATGAATACCGGCTAACTACGCTATCTTCCCATCAGAACCATAAAAGGTTCGTTCAGGAATTTAGCTATTTCTTTGCTTTAGGGGTATCATTAATATGACCGTTGTACTCCCCCGACGATCACATTTATCTTTTATAGATCACTTTTACCTATCTGAAGTGTAAGGGAGTTTCTTTCTTGTCTATCTTTCATTTCTCCCCCTCGAAATGTGGCATGAACTTTTCTGCCACAATTCGAAAACTTTTCTTAACTCTTGTGAATGAGGAACTTTGATTACTTACTTCATCCACATGATTACGTCATGCAAAACAAAGTTATCTCTTAATTCGTATGGGAGTACTTTTTCCTCATTTCACTTTAAGAACTCGACAGAGTCCTTTATCATTAGTACTTCTGCAAGTCACGCTCGCATGTCATTCTTATCTTTAGGTTCGTCTCTAACTTTCTCCCGCCATGCAGGACAAGTCCTTTGCCAAACTTCTCTCGCCATGCGGCATTGTCTGACATGAGCATTGTTCCATCTTTACCCCGCCATGCGGGTATTTTCTCAAACTTTTTCCCGCCATGCGGGTAATTTCTTATAAGGGACATAAATGCCAGAATTGGCTCTCTTGACTGCCTATGCAATTCAGAAATAAAACCGAATACTCTTTAACACACACACACACACACACGCTTAGTCTGACGTTGGTCAAATTAAACATGCATATGTTTTATGACATCTCATATCATCATGACTGAAACCTGAAAATAAATTCTTCTTCATAAAGAGTACATGCAAGACATTCTCAAGACTCTCAATGATCTATCTCTTTTCAAGGATCAATATCCCAGAATTCTTTTCTTTTGAAGCCATTCTTTACAGAGAACACAGTCTCTCATGCAATGGCCTTCTTTCGTACAAAACTTGCATGTAGGCCTTTTATCATGTGAGTCACAAGTACCCAACAATGCTCATTAAATTTTGAAATCTTTGTGTTCTATTCTATATCACCTTTGGGCAGAAATAGAATAAAACATCGTTCTTCTATATTAATTCCACATCACCTTTGGGCAGAAATGGAAATAATGTAGAAACTCTAAACATTACTCTACTTTAAGAGCTTTTCTTAAACTTTATCTTTACATTAATTCCACATCACCTTTGGGCAGAAATGGAAATAACGTATGAAACTTTAACATTACTCTACTTTAAGAGCATTTCTTAAACTGAAACTTTAAACATTTCTCTACTTTAAGAGAATTTCTTGAACTTTATTTTTACATTAATTCCACATCACCTTTGGGCAGAAATGGAAAAAACGTATGAAAAACTCAATAACCTTCAAAACTTTGCTCCTCAAATTAGATTCTCCCTTTGGTTTGAATTTAATAAGAAGATAATCATCATTGCAGCGGAAAACATGAACTTTGCTTTGCTCTACTTTAAGAGCATATCTTAATCTTTATCTATTCTCTGACAATTGATCACTTTGATTCAGAATTTATCAGAGATTTAAACTTTAAACATAAGACTCATAGAATTATAATATTGTTATCATCAACTTTGGTCAGAAAATAACAATACCATAATTTTAACTTTAAACAACTGTCTTTCTACTCCTCTAATTAAACTTAAATTTAGAGGATGAAAACTTTACTTTGCAGCGGAAACTTTAAATCTATTCAGAAGCAACATCTCATTTAAACTTTACTTCTCTCCAAAACAAACTATCAACATCTCATTTAAACTTTACTTCTCTCCAAAACAAACTATCCCTTTGGTTCAAGTTTGAATAGAGATCGAAATTTACAAAATTCAACATAAAAATACTTCTGAAAACGAAT
>CM014272.1:15224705-15265137 GCA_004135705.1 Alloteropsis semialata
ACAATACGGTGCCTTTGCAGATGATATAGCAATGGCCTCGCCGCGTCCCCGGCCCCACGCGCCGACCACCGCCGCCGCCGCAAGCCACGCGCGTCGCCCGGCCTCCCCTGCTGTGTACGTGTGTACATGTGTTGTGTTTTTTTTGTGCAATATGTTGTGTTGTGTTGTGTTGTGTGTGTTGTGTGCTTCGTACTTGTGTGTTGTGAGGTGTGGTGTGGTGTGTGTGTGTTTATTTTTTTTAATTTTCATTGTAGGAAATATCAATCTAGAATGTACATTATTTTATGAAGTGTATATGACTATAGAAATAGTTTACAAATGATTATTAGTGTATATGACTATAGAAAAGATTATTAGTTATAGTTTTGAAATGATTATTTATAAGAAAGAATAGTTTAGAAAAGATTATTTAGTTATTGTTAATTTAGAAATGATTATTAGTTATTGTTTTCAAATTATTATTGTAAGAATAATACTTTATTATTAGATTTACAAATAGTTGATGTATACTTTCTTATTAGATAGCAAATGAAAACTTGTCATTTACAAATAGTTATTAGATTTACAAATAGTTATTATTAGATAGTAAATGATACTTTGTTATTAGACTTACAAATAGTTGATGTATACTTTCTTATTAGAGAGTAAATGAAAACTTGTCATTTACAAATAGTTATTAGATTTGCAAATAGTAAATGATACTTTGTTATTAGATTATTATAAAAAATAGTACTTGTTATTTCATCTATAGGAAAATAATACATTTATTATAGGAAAATCATAGATATTCTATGAGTGTTATAAGAAAATAATACCTGTGATCAATACTTGTTATTTCATGTATATTCTATGAGTGTTATTTCATGTAAACTCTATAAACTGTGATAGAAATTGGTTGAATTTGATAGAAATTCATCAAATTTGATAGAAATTCATCGAAATTGGTTGAATTTGATAGAAATTCATCGAAATTGGTTGAATTTGATAGAAATTCATGATATATGAAAGATCTATGATTGTATGATTATAGGACAATTTATTACGTCAACAAAAATGTTATTCATAGAAGTTTTATTTACGAATTTGTCTTAATATTCTATGAATTCATAGAAATTGTCTTAATATTCTACGAATTTTGTTTGAATATTCTACAAATTTTGTACGAATACTTGTTAGTTGATGTATACTTTGTTATTATAAGAAAAAATACTTGTTAGTTGATATATACTTTGTTATTTAATGTATACGAAAATCATACATTATTATAAGAAAATAATACTATATTGTCACAATAATTGTCAAACATATGTTTATGAACTCATATGAGTATAGAAATTCATCGAATTTGTTAGAAATTCATCGAAATTGTCTTATCATTAGTGTAATTTGATAGAATAAGATAGAATTTGATACAATTTTAGGTGCCAAGATGATGTCAGAAGATGAAATGAATGAAATGATTATGATGGACGCAATCGCAATAGGCAGTGCACGTGCCACAAACCTTCTCGACGTCGAGGAGGAGGCAGGTTGTGACAATGGCAGCCAATACCTCAATATGTCTGGTGAGGGCATGGAAGAACCTGCTGCAAATGTTCACGCAGAGGAGGTATACATGTGTACGTATTGTCAATATCGAAGATATATATATATACATACATATATAATATATATGTATGTATGTATGTATGTATGTATGTTCAAGCATGAAATCTTGATACATTTCTTTCTCGTACGTGTAGCCCTCAGGCTCACAGCCTTCTGGGTCCTCATCATTGAAGAGGACGAAACGTGGCCCGACCAAAAAGTTAGAGGGCAGACTTATAATCACAGATGTGGCAGAAGATGGTCGGCCAGTTGCGCCAGATAAAGCTGCTACAAAGATGGCCAATCAGTGTGGTGTTCTTGTGACAGACCACGTGCCCATCACCTTGCAGAGGTGGAAACCCAGCGATGATCATTCATACATGCCGCAATTAGAGAAAGAAATGCTATGGGCTAGTCTGAAAGAACGTTTCAAAGTGCCTGCAGGTTCAAAGGAAAGGGTAAAAAATTGGGCTCTAAGGACAATGGGTACTTCATTTCAAACATGGAAGAAGATCCTGTACAAGAAATATGGCAAGAAGAACCTGATACCCAACTTTGACGAGTACCCAAAGCTGAGGGGTCATTGGGATTCATTCGTGCAGTACAGGCGGTCGGAGTTAGGTGAAAAGAACTCGCGACAGAATAGGATCAATGCCGCGAAGAAAAGATACTTCCACTCTCTTGAACCAACTGGCTATAAGAAGAAAATTCCTATCTGGGACAAGATGGAAGAAGATTTGGTTGCCAGGGGAATCACGCCGGCGACAATGAATTGGCCCGAGCGATCAAGGCATTGGTACTACGCTCATGGTGGCACTCTGGATCTTAATGATGGGTCGCTTATATACAACGATGAGTTAAAAGAGGCGGCCGCTGCTATCCTTACGGCACTTAAAGAGAATGTCGATAGGACATTCGTTCCCGACAGAGTAAACGACGAGATAATAAGGGCTCTGGGGAATCCCGAACATCCCGGACGAGCTAGAGGTGTCGGCATCGTCCCATGGAAGGTTGCATTCTCTGCGGACAGTGACACGTACAAGAGTCGAAGCCGCTCTAAGGCCACACAGGAGAGAAGAGTAGAGAACTTGGAAAGAGAGCTTCAGCAGACAAAGGCCGGCATCGCAGATGAAGTGTCTAGACAGATATAGACATTGCTGAGCCAAGGGCAGATGGTGCCGGGAGTAGTACTTGTACGAGCTGGTGGATCAACTGATGGTGTTAGCCCACCCTCCCAACATCGCAGTAGTGTTGCTTCCATGGAGCTCCCACCTGCTGATGCCGGGGACGAGAGTGCTCGCTATCCAGTGGATGAAATCACTTTGCATACGCCATGTGAGCTACATATAACATGCAGGAACTTATCCACTAAGGTGGCTTACGGTATGGCTTATCTGGTGGAGCAAGGGCAGACCATTCATGGGGCACAAATTCCAAGTGGCTACTGCAAGGTGGGGGTGGAGCAAATTTGTGAAGGATATGATAACTTGGAGCTCGACATCGAAGGTGGCGACGGAGAAAGGACGTTAGTGGATGCTGCCCACGGCAGTATCATTCTATGGAAGAAGCGTTACGTCAAATTTGGCAGTCAAGGGCCATCATCTACTCCACCCAGAGATCCCCCGCAGCCACCGTCACCTTCAAGAAGGGACGAGGATGAGCTAGAGCTGCCACTTCCAAGTAGGGATGATGCCAGCTCACACATGTCTCCTCCTCCACCAACACGGCATGCCCCAAAGCGCCAAGCTGCGCCCCCATGGTGGACTGCTCGCCAGAAAAAGCTACATCAAACGGTGAAAAAAGAGCCTATCGAAGAAGAAAAGTTGGTCGCCATAAGGAAGAAGTTACCTTATGACCAAACTGACGAGGAAACTGCTTTGGTGGTCAAAGCTCAGGTCAAAGACCATTTGAAACCAGATGAGCTAGAGAAGCTGGTAAAAATAGATCCAAATGCGAAGACCTTTTTTAGAACAATGAGCACGGTGAATCAGAAGAGATATTAGCAGAAACAAGCCAGCAGTGGATCCTCGGGGAAGAAGGCGGCCACTCCTAAGAAGAAACAAGTTGGTCAGAGCTCTGCTAGGAGGTCACAAGTGCAACAGGATGTTAATGACGAAGCACTTGCTCGGATGGTCGCGGATATGGGCCTCTCACCGTCAGAACTTTTAGAGGGCAAAATTCCTAAGGCAACACCAGTGAAACATTGAGATTTTCGATATGGCGAACCAATGGTGCCCCCATTTTCTATGAAGCCACTTACCACTCAAGCGTACCGATTCCATACGTGGTACATGAAGGTGTCCAAACATGGTAGACTGATGCTCAATGTTTTGATACAAGACCGTGATTACTTCCGTGGGTCGAGTCTCTTAATTTTGGATTTCAAGGATGTGTATATGTTGTACCATCAAGATGCAATAGACCTCTCATTGATGAGTTGCTGGGTTGTGTAAGTTTGTTTCACTGATCTACTCTCACAATACTTGCTTCCTTAGTTACAATTTGCAACAATAACTATCTATTCTTGTCATGTAGGATAGGGATCTATACATGCCGTGAAAAATCATATGATGATGTCGGCTTCATGGATCCATGCATGGTAAATGCCGTACTTGTTTTCGATAAGCCACTAGATACGGTGGACAATATATACTTGTACCTGGAGAGACAAAGAAGCAAGAATTACATTCTTTTGCATACAATTTTAAGTGAGTACTTCTCTCTATGTATGTATAACTTTAAGACTTTTTCCTCAATACTTGTGCATGTATTTATATATATCTACAGCTTCCACTGGATACTCCTTGTGATAATCATAAACACCGATCAAATTTTTGTCTTGGACTCAATGCGAAAACCACAAGAGGATTACCAACCAGTTTTAGACCTGATTCACATGGCATGGACACGTTTTCGTGCAAATGGTCAAGGAAATTTCATAGAAAAACTGGATGTGAAGACGGACTTTCCGGT
This sequence comes from Alloteropsis semialata, assembly GCA_004135705.1. Classification (NCBI taxonomy): domain Eukaryota; kingdom Viridiplantae; phylum Streptophyta; class Magnoliopsida; order Poales; family Poaceae; genus Alloteropsis; species Alloteropsis semialata. Next base: position 15,229,266 of record CM014272.1, read on the forward strand.
ATGCGGCTGGAGTACCCGCATATCTCGTAAAATCACACTAATATACAGTTGTTACGTCTAACTTTATTCTTATCCACTTTTAGTATGCTAGACAGGAACAAGGGACGAATCTATGCGGATACTATGTCTGCCAGTGGATCCATACCTTTATTTCTCCCAAAAAGGCGACTAACGAAGAAGTCATGGTATGAATTAAAATAATTCATATTTACATATGACTTGTTCTATAATGTGTATGATCTAGTGTTATCCAATGGATAATGAGATTAAAATGTTGTCATTTGTGATTAATGCAGAGGATGTTTTACCATGAAGAGCTCCCAATGACAGAAAAAGCAAAAGCTATTGCGGACCAACTATTTGGATTCATTATGGACCAAGTGATAAATTCAAACGGAGAGTACCACCTGTTGGGTTAGTAGCCGAAGCCAATGAACCTGGACAACAGCTGAAACGGGACAACTGAGACAAGCAACAATAAATTACTTATCTGCAGTATCCTGGAATCAACAACCTTTACATGAAGGGGAGGGGTCCCCTTTTATAGGGAGACCAAGGGTCTTTACATTCCCATTGTACCCCTGAGATCAGGCATCATCCTCTAGACTATACAATACAAATAGCCTATGGACACTTTGGTACATTTACTCCTCCCAATGTGAATGCGTAGACTTGTGATTCCGTGTTTGACTTGGCTTGGACTTGGTCTCCTTGGACTCGGTCCACGTTTGCTTCGCCCGCCTCCAAAGGCTCTGTAGCTCCTGGAATTGGCTTCTGCTGAGTCGAGATGACCTTAAGCCGCTTTCTAGCGCCCAGGAAGCCGATGGCTCCTGCTAGAACCTGCAGTTTAGAGTGAACCGAAGCTTGCCATTAACTTATTCGTAGCTTTTGACATTCAATAGTATCAATATTTCACCGAATTGGCTTCTAACTTGATTCCGATAACATCACATTGGCTTCCTGCTGCACGATTACCGAAGCCGATTGGCTTCCGCATATAGCGAGAAGTGATTACCGAAGCCGATTGGCTTTTGTATTCAGCAAGACGCGACGAGCGAAGCCAATTGGCTTTCGTTTACAGCAAAACGTGACGAGCGAAGCCAATTGGCTTTCGAATACAACAGGATATGCTCACCGAAGCCGAATTAGAGGCCTGCAGAGTAAAATAAAGCTAAATTGGTTCTATCTCCTTCGTTCATTGCTGCCCTTACGCGCGAGATGAAGCAAAACAAGTAGAGGGCGTTTGTCGGCGGGCCAAATCCCCAACAGTAGCCCCTCGAGGACGAGGGCTTTCTTCAACAGGCCGAGCTCCACGAAATTAGGATTGCTTGCCAGCCTGAGAAACGCCTCCTCCTTGTTGGAGAAAGCCCCTTAGTGTTTTTGTCGTGTTTGCTCTATTTTTGCTTCGTTTGTCTGTCGTGTCCTGTCGCTTGGCTTCGTTTGTTGGAAACTGGTTGAATTATTTTAACCGTTATTGTAACTTTTGCTTCGGTTTGACCGGATTTGACACGGCGGTTCGTTTTTCGAGGTTTTAACGGTCAGATTTTACTGGCCTATAAATAGGACCGAAGGGGGGGGGTCAATTTTGCTTGCTTCATTTTGCTTGGCTTGAGCTTGACGCTTTCTCTGGCTTTTGGAAGCTCTTGATTTCAAGCTTTGGCTTTCTTCTCTCGGCACAAGTAAGTTTTGCTTTTTGTGCTCTAAAATTTCCTTCATTCATTCCTTTGTCTTTTTGCTCCTTTGTTTTCTTATTGTTTTTTCCTATTTGTTGTAGCGGCTCGTACGAAGCAAATCGCTCGTCTGATTGGCTACGTCTCTGATGAAGACAACTCAGACGGTGTGGATATGGATGTTGCCGAAGCTGCGCAGTTTGCTCAGGAGATTGAGGGCAACGTGGCCGTGAACCCCGAAGCCAGAGCTGCTATGATTATTGATGACCGAGGCAAAGGACTTGCCGAAGAAGATGCAGGTGACGACACAGGGGACGCTGGATCTACAGCCGAGGATGCCCTTGAGGACGTGGAAGCTGATGCCTCAGATCTTGTGGATTATAGGAAAAAGCCAAAGACCACTGTCTTTGGTGAGTCTCGTGTTACCCCTTCATTGATTCGCTTCTATGAGGAAAAGGGGTACTTTGGAGCCGGTCAAGGACGAGCCCCTGGCACAGAGACTACCCCAACGCCTGAGGCAGATGAAGCTGTGGTATTCAAAGAGTTCTTCACTGCCGGGCTTCGGATGCCCGTGGATAATATTATTGCTGATATTCTGGGGAAGTATGGCTTACAGCTTCATCATCTTACCCCCAATGCTATTACTCACTTGCTTCGCTTCTTCTGGGCCGTAAAGACCAACGCTTCAGATGTTAATGCGGACTGCTTCGTCCGTTACTTTGAGGGGCATTGGCAGACAAAAAGCGTCAAGGTTGACGGTTTTGACTATGAGCCGGACTATGGTAGTGTTACCTTTTGCGCGCGGTGGAGGCAAACTGACAAACAAAAGGTGGAGCTTACTTTTTGTCAGAGAAACACATGGGACAAGAGCTGGAAGAACTATTGGCTTTATGTCAAGGTGCCTGCGCTGGAAAATGTGCTGGATGATGGAACGAAGCTGATGGCTTTTCCTCTGCGTAGTTCCATTGGTACTTGTGAATTTGTCGCTTGTCCCTCCTTCGACAGGAATGCCCCCGACTTTGATTGTGAAAGTGCTTTTTTCAAGGCTAGTCAGGTCTCAAGCAGCCGGGACTTGATTGAGGAAGGGCTTGCTGCTGGAGAAAATTTTTTGTCTGCTTCGTGGAAACCGTTTGCTGTTGAGACTAGGTTGTACAGAGGTATTCCTCGTGTTTGCTTTCCCAAGTTTGGGGTAAAAAAGCCAGAGAATATGTCTGACTTCGCCTTCGTTCAGTCCATTGAGTTAATGGCTGAAATTATTTGTGGGAAGTATACTACTAAGGAACATGAGAGTTGCTTAACTTTGGTGGATGGGGTCCGGCTTAACAGGGTGTTCGATGAGATGGGCGTTAGCTATCCTCAGCGCTCGGCCCCATCCAAGCCATCGAAGAAGTTTGTGGATTAGGATCATCCCAGCCTGCAACCAGCCCTGAGGCCGAGTCGTGGCCGTGGAAGGAAAGGTCGTGGTGAGGGCCGCGGAAGCGGTCAGTCGGATGAAGGTGGTGACGAGGCTGGGGGCAGCAAAGCCGGAGTCCCCTCCAAGGTGACTGGCTCAAAAAAGCGGGCTGCTTCCTTAGAGACTTCCAAGCGTACTTCTGCCTTGGAGTCCTCCAAGCGTCAAAAGCTTGGAAAAGCTCTTCCCATCACTCCGCTTGCCAGCGCACCTCCTCGTCCCATTGCTTCGACTGCGGAAGCGCCTCCCGCTATCGCCCCTAAGCAAGTTGTTCCTGCAGCTGCCGCTGCGATTGATTTGCCCTCTTCTGGAGGTTTGTCTCTTGTGTAACTCGTCTTTTTACTTTTAGCTTCGGTTTGCATTTAGCTTCGGTTTGCTTATTTGTTTTTGTCATCTTATTGCAGTTAAAACTGCTGTTCCACCTCTTCGTCGCGAGCGTGTACTTGACTGCATCGACGACGAAGATGAGGTGAGCTACAGTCGTCTTTTGAGGGAGGACGAGACAAAGGATTTTACGCTTGGTGACGCCGAAGTGTCGTCTATCCCCCTCCAGTCATCCTTGGATTTACTGGCTGGTGCCGCGGCCAAGTCCCTTCAGATAGAGGGGCGTGCTGAGCCGGCTTCGGATAATATTGATGAAATTCCGCGTACGACTGCGGGTATCACTGAGGAGCCGATGCAGTTGGCTTCGACTGATGTTGAAGAACCTGCACAGATGGCTCTTACTCTTGAGACTGTGAAGGGCCCTGTCGATTCGGCTCCATGCACAACTGAGCCAGTTAAGTTGGTTGGTTCAGCTATCGCCGAGCGATCTGCCCCTGCCAAGGATATTGAACAAGCTCCTGAGAGATCAGCTCCTGAGGAGCCAGCTCCTGAATCAAGAGGTAAATTTCACGAAGCAGTTATACTTGCGTTTTTAGCTGAAATGATGTTTTTTCTTGATATGTTGATTATTTTGCTTCAGAAATAAGTTATGCTGGGTATGGCCCCCTTGCAGATCGGCTTCACCAGAGCGGCTTTCGTCCTCCCAATGATATTCCTGTTGTCGTTCCAAATGGTTGGTAATTTTTGACTGCTAACCCGAAGCTGTTTGATTTTAGTTTTTTGCCTAAACATTGGTTTCGCTCTTTCAGAGCTTGAGACTCGTGTCAAATCCTTGGATTTGGACACACTTTCGATTTCCAGCCTTAGTGGCGGCATCCAGGTCTGTTTCTTTTCCTTCGTTTTTGAGTTTGTTGTCCGGCTTTTTGATACTTATGCTTTTCTTGTTTTAGTCTATAATGTCCATGCAGGAGCTTTTCGCTCGTCTTCCGCTTCGTCTCAACGATGTTGAGAGCGAGCGGGTCGAGCTCAAGGCTCTAAGGAAGGAGCACGAGGGCTTTCTTCTGCTTGAGAAGTCTTTGGACGATGAGAAGGAGCAGCTTCGTCTTGAGCGTGAGTCTGCCTCGTTGGAAGTTGCTTCGCTCAAACGCCAGGTTGCTTCGCTGGAATCTATGCGTGCGCTTAACGCTCAAACGATCGAGGGGCTTCGGGGCAAGGTAATCGATGCTGCCACTTTGGAGCATGATCTGAAGAATCAAGTCAAGTCTCTCGAGGCTGATAAAGAGAAAGCGATGTCAGATGCTGAAAAGTACAAGAAGGAGCTTTTAATTGCCGTTGACTTAAAGGACTCCCTTGTTTCCGAAGCCAATCAGCTTAAGGCTCAAGTGGAGCAGCTTAGGACGGACAAGGAGAATTTAGATTCTGAATTGCTCAGTCGCAGCTTGGGCATTTATGCTGAATACGAAGCTGCTTTGAAACAATACGGAGCCGAGCCGCTGCCCTTCCCCTCTGATGACTTTAATGTTGGGAAGCTTTTTGACTGGCTTGATGATGAGTTCAAGTCTTTGCCAGACGTTTTGTCCAGGGTCGGTGATTACGCTGCCCGGACATGTATCACTAACGCCTTTAAGATGCTGGCAGATGACGGATGCTCTCATTTCAAGGGCTTTTTAAGGAGAGATTTTCAGTTTCCTTCGGCTCTGAATCCTGATAGGAAAGAGCTTTTCAACGAGGCTATTCTGGCGACTCGTGGCCTCTTTCTGAGGAAGTTTTGGTCTCAGACAGGGAGGGAGTGTGCTCGGCGCACTGCGTATGATCGTTTGGTTAAGGTTAGCTTCTTTTATCATTTCAACTATTTATTTTGGCTTCGGACGTATCCTGTTAGATTTGTTTTCAATATTGATTGTTTTGTTTAATCAGTATAAAGAGGAGCTCAGTCTCGAGCAGCGTCAGAAAGCCGAAGCCGAAGCTGCTGCTGCCGCCGCCACTGCCAGGGCTTCTACTTCAAGAGCTGGTGCCGAAGCTGGTTGTGATGGTGCTGAAGCCGGAGCCTCTGATGGTGATCCGAAGGTTTAGCTTCAATAGAGCTGATGACTTCAATTCTTTTGTTGATGGATGTTAAAACTTTGTAAATTTGTATATACTCAGATCCCTGATGAGGGAGGTGTTCTTGAGCCCATGCCAATCACTATGCGCGATGGCCCCTTGTGTGTGTCTGGCTTCGCATGGGAACAATATCGGAAGTTATGTCCAAGTCAAAGAATTCACGATTTCTGGGAGTTTTGCCATGAGTTCTTTAGTCATTGTGAATTCGATGTGTTTGAGTTTTTTAACTCCTTCATCGTTCGATGTTCTCCTCGTGTTGAACTCGCTCGTGCAAGAAATGCCGAAGCTGCTCGTCTGCTTCCAGTTAAGGTGGAGCCAGAAGATTTAGATAATGATAGGGATTTTGCTTATGTATACAATGCTCCTAGATTTAGGAAATCTGGCCAACTTTTTGACGGCTATGTTTTTGAGATGTTCTGAGTCATCTCTGTGTGAAACACATTGTAATTCGCTTGGTCATTGTTTTGATTCGAAACACTTGAATGAATGTAAGTTCGATTTGGCTTCGTTGCGAAAGAAACGCCTCCTCCCCCCAAAGCGGGGTTTTATTCGTTCAAGTGTTTTGCACTTTTGGTTCGGAGCCGCCTTAACTCTTTTGAACTTTGTACGGGGATTTGCTTTGCGTGATTTGCCGAAGCCCCTATTATTTCAATTCGTTTTAAAATACTGATAGCCGAAGCTGATTTTAAATTAAAATATATGTTTTAACCGAAGCCCCTTTTGGTCTATTTGTAGTAAGCGCTTTTGGACCGAAGCCCCTTTCGCTCTTGTTTTTAGAGATCTGAATTGGCCTTACTCTTGGTAGGGCTAATTCAGTTCTATTTGAGTTATCGAATATTAGCGACTTGGTCGAAGCCAATCGCTTTCGATGCTGTTTTTGTGTGTTCTAACAATTTACCGAAGCCCCTATAGGCTTTTTAGGGCGTTGCTAGACGAAGCTGCTGATGCCTTTATAAGATTTTAGAGTTCTGCTAGCTGAAGCTGCTTTCGTTTTATAACAATTGTTTGGGTCAGAGCCCCTTTTACTCTGTTTTTAGAGTAAGCGTTTCTGGACCGAAGCCCCTTTTACTCCTCTTTGGAGTAAGCTTTTGCTTGAATCTGAATTGGCCTTACTCTTGGTAGGGCTAATTCAGTTCTATTTGAGTTGTCGAATATGAGCGACTTGGTCGAAGCCAATCGCTTTGGATGCTGCTTTTTTGGGGAATACCTCGTTCATATATGATTTGACGAGTTACAGTAAGCACCGCCTCGTTAAAAACCTCACCCCTTGGTCAGGGTCCCCTTGTGAGGAAAAGAGTACGGGCTTTTGGAAACAAAGAAAAAATGCTTTTCTACTCAATGACTTCGTTTATAAGATACGAAGCCATTTTACATCTTTTCATAGGTAGTATTTGCGTAAGCTATCTGCATTCCATGAATGCGGCAGCTCGTTGCCTTCGTCATCGCTTAAGCGAAATGAGCCAGGCCTGTTGCTTTTGATGACTAAGAATGGGCCTTCCCATTTCTGTTGCAGCTTTCCAGCGGGCATGTTTGGATTTTTCCTTAGGACCCAGTCCCCTGCCTTGATATCTTTTCTGACTACCTTTTTGTCTCGCCATTTTCTTGTCTCAGCTTGATACTTGGAAATGTTTTTAGCTACCTGGAGCCTGTATATCTCAACGAGATCCTTGTCAACGGCTTCGCTCTCTTTGGGAGCTTCTTGTTGGGTGCGAAGCCCTTTGTGCAGTATTTCCTCTGGGCATACTGCTTCTTCACCATAAAGCAATTTGAATGGAGTAAACTGTGTTGCCCTCGATGTGGTGGTGTTGTGAGCCCAGATAACCTTCGGCATTTCTTCTACCCACTTGCCTTTTTTCTTACAATTTGCGAGGCACTTTCGGATGGCTGTAAAGATTAAGCCATTGGCTCTTTCAACTGCTCCATTTGTTTGCGGATGATATACCGAAGCGAATTTAGCTTTTGTTCCAATTGACATGCAGTATTGCCTGAATTCGTCACAGTCAAACTGCTTCCCATTGTCCACTGTTATTTCCCTTGGTACTCCGAATCGGCACACAATTTGCTGCCAGAAGAATTTGATAACTGTTTTTGCTGTGATGTTGGCCAAAGGTCTGGCTTCGATCCACTTGGTGAAATACTCGACTGCTACTATGGCGTATTTGAGATTTCCTTGAGCCGTTGGAAGCGGGCCAACTAGATCAATGCCCCATCTTTGCAAAGGCCATGTTGGAGTTATCAGTTGTGATTGCTCCGAAGGAGATTTTCTGTTCGCTGCACACTTTTGACACTGATCACACGTCTTGACCGTGTTTGTTGCATCCATGATGATTGCAGGCCAGTAGAATCCTTGCCTCATCGCCTTGCCCACTAAAGCTCTTGCCCCAAAGTGTGCCCCGCATAAGCCGCTGTGTATCTCTTGGATCAGTTCTTTTCCTTCGTTGTGAGAGATGCAACGAAGCCAAGGAGCTACAACTCCTTTCTTGTACAGGACATCATCTATCATCTGATAGCATCTTGCTCTTTGTTGCATAGCTTTTAGGTCATCTTCGTCAATTGGCTCATAGTATCCCCGAAGGAAAGCTAGGGGATCGCCAATCCTCGGAGCTTATTGCACTGATCAGCTTCGGTGGGTCATCTGAATCCTTTATTGATGGTGATGTTAATGTTTGGAAGAACACATCAGGTGGAAGCTTGTCCCCCTTCGCAGCTGCCTTAGCCAGAGCATATGCCTCGTCATTTTTTGCTCTTGGAATGTACTCCACAGTGAAGCCTTTGAATTTTTTCTCCATTGAGCGTACAGTGGACAAATATTTGATGAGTTCTGGTTGCTTCGCTATGCTCTCTTTTTCGATGTGATCTGCTACCACCTTAGAATCTGTTTTGATAGTGAACCTCTGAGCTCCCAAAGCCATGGCTTTTCTGAGCCCGAGTAACACTGCTTCGTACTCAGCAACATTGTTTGTGCTTCTGTCACTGTATTTGCAAAACTCTAAATTTGCTGCATATCTCATTTTCACGCCCGAAGGCGATTGTACAATTGCCGCGATGCCAGCTCCTTTGTCTCCCCAAGCACCATCACAGTGTATTAGCCAATTTTCCTCTCTGATAGCATTTTGTGGCGAAGGCGATGTCGATTCCACGATGAAGTCAGCTAGGACTTGCAATTTGATTGATGTTCTCCTTTCAAAATCCACAACGTACTCTGAAAGCTCCGCTACCCACTTTCGAATTCTCACCGAAGCTTCTTTGTTGTTCAAAAGCTCCTTGAGTGGCTGATCCGTGAGGACTTTGATGTGATGGCCCTCGAAATAGTGTCTCAGCTTTCTGGAAGCCATTATCACTGCATAGATCATCTTTTCAATCTCTGTATAAAACAGCTTCGACGCATTCAAAGCTTCGGATACATAGTAGACTGGCTACTGAATGCTTCTGCCATCTACCAGCTTTTCTGTGATGAGCGCTGCACTAACTGCTGACTGTGATGCTGCAATGTACAGTAGGAGTGGTGTTTTTGGGTCTGGTACTGTTAGCTTCGTGAGTTGCATCAGGTATTGCCTTAGCTCGTGGAATGCTTTTGACTGCTCTGGCCCCCACTAGAACTTAGCTGCATTTCTGAGTGTTGTAAAGAATGGTAAGCTTCGCTCTGCTGCTTTTGCAATGAATCTGTTGAGTGCGGCTATTCTGCCTGACAGCTTCTGCACGTCTCTCATACACTTTGGCTCTTCCATGTCAAGGATTGCATTTATCTTGTCTGGATTGGCTTCTATCTCGTGAGCCGAAACCAGACAACCAAGTATTTTGCCTTTTGTCACCCCAAATACACACTTTTCTGGATTTAGCTTGAGACCGGCCTGTCTCATGCGAGCGAAGGCGGTTGCTACATCTGATACGTGATCTTGCCTTTTGGCACTTTTGACCAAGATGTCATCAACATATGCCAATATAGTTTTGAACAATTCGTCCTTGAACACTGTGCTTGACATTCGGCAGAAACTGCTTCCTGCATTCCGAAGCCCCTTAGGCATCCTGACGAAGCAAAAAGTACCAACTGGTGTGATAAAGCTGGTTTTCTCCTCATCCTCCTTTTTCATCCAGATTTGGTGATAGACAGAAAAGCAATCTAAGAGGGACATCATTTCACTTGCTGCTGCTTGATCAACAATCTTGTCAATTCTTGGTAGTGGGAAATCATCTTTTGGGCAAGCTTTGTTGAGGTCTGTGAAATCGATACACATTCGCCATTTTCCATTCTTCTTCTAAACTGGTACAGTGTTTGCTAGCCATGTTGGATATTTGACTTCGCGTATGACATTGGCGTCCAGCAGCCTTTGCACTTCGGCTTTTACTGCATCAGCTTTCTCTTCGGACATCTTTCTCAACTTTTGCTTTTTTGGCTTCATGTCGGGACTGATTGCCAGCTTATGCTCAACTATGCTTCTGTCAACACCTGGTAGATCTTTGCTTGACCAAGCAAACACATCTTTGTTATTTCTGAGGAATTCGATGAGCCTATCTTCTTCGTCCGGCTCTAGATCTGAGCCAATGATCACTTCTCTGTCAAAGACGTCGGGCTGCAGCTGCACCTGCTTCGTCTCTACGGCTTTTTGCATCTTTCTGCTATCTTTCTCAATATTTGGCTTTTCTTCTGGGTAATATGGATCTTTCTCTTCAAGCAAATGCACATTTCGCTGACATGGAGCTCTGGCTTTTTCGATGTTTCTGGCTTCCCTCTGGTCACCATATACAGTTATAACTCCTTTGAGAGCTGGCATTTTCATGCACAGGAATGACTGCCTTATGATGATGTCAAAAGCATTTATGACTCCCCTTCCGAAGATGACATTGTAGTCAAAGACCATGTCCACTACATCAAAGGTGATGTATTCTGTTCTTGCATTGGATGTATCACCGAAGGAGACTTGCAGTGAAATTTTCCCGAGTGTTTGGGTTCGCTTCCCCCCGAAGCCGACCAACGGAGTGTCTGATGGCTCTAGGTTGTCTGGGTTGATATTGGTCATGTTTCTCAGTGTTTTTGCTAGGATGATGTCAGTAGAGCTTCCTGTGTCCACGAGCACCTTTCCAATCGTCCAGCCAGCAATATTGGCTTCGATCGACATAGCATCGTTGTGTGGGTAGTTGTGGAGCTTGAGATCTTCCTCAGTGAAAGTGATGGGCATATGAGACCATTCCGACCTCTTGTACGGGCCATCAACAGAGATGTTATTGACTTGGCGAAAATAGCTTTTCCTTTGCTTTTTGTTCTCAAAAGCAAGCGATGATCCTCCAGAAATGGGCATGATGTGTCCATAGCTTGGGAATGGACTTGGAGCTTCTTTCTGATTGGCTTTTTGCTGTGAGAGTGGTGGTGGTGGTGGCAGCTCCTCAACCTTTATGTTTTGCGAAGCAGCTTGCTGGGAGGTTTGATGGTATAGGTGAGGATATATGGCTTGTGGGTAATAGTGCTGAAAGGTTTGTGGCGAAGGCAAATATTGGGTTGCCATCGCTGTTGATGGATGCACAGTGTTTGAGTTTAGCGAAGGATATACTGGGCAGTATGGTTGGATGGCTTGGGAAGGGTTTTGTGTATTTGGTTGCGAAGCCGATATTGGCTTCGTTTGGGTTGCTTGAATCTTCTCTGCTCTTAGCTTTTCTATTGTTTTCTTGATATCTCTGCACTGTTCTGTGCCATGGGTATGATTTTTGCTGTGGTATTGGCAAAACAGCTCAGGTCCCGTTGGACCTCTTCCTCTTCCTCGGCCTCTGCCGGCTTTTCCACCCCTCTGAGTGGGCTCATTTCTCTGGTTGTGGTATTGGCTTTCTGGGTACGATGGTTTGGTTTCGTAAGAAGGAGGCGGATTGTCCACCTTCATGATTGTTTGGTGGGAGTAGTTTTGGTAGTTGTGGCTATGGTGATGGGTTTTGGCTTGTGACTCATATTGGTTTCTCATGATAACTTCTCTTGCCAATCTCATTCGGTTGTCATTGTCAGAGCGACAGTATTTTTTGAACTCTTCATACAGGTCTGCCAGAGTAGCTGGTGTCTCTCTTGCGATATGCTGTGCAAACAATCCTGGGCGAAGCCCTTGTATTGCTGCGAATTTTGCTGCTTCATCAGGGATATGTGGGGCTTGAGCACGTAGAGTGACAAATCTGCGGAAGTAGTCCTCTAGTGGCTCCTTCGGTTGCTGGTGTAGTGTGAGTTCGGCATATGAGAGTGATTGGTCTCCCATAATGCCAAAATTTTTGATAAGCTCCCTCTTCAGATCATACCAGCTGTTGATTGATAGGCCAGGCAGCTTCGTGTACCAATTCATTGCTGTGCCATCGCAGACAATGATGAAGGATTTTGCTAGCACAACATCATCTCCTCCTGCCGAAGCTATTGCAGCTTCATAGCTCATTAGGAATTGCTTTGGGTCAGTGAGGCCGTTGTATCTTGGTAGAGAGATGGGTTTGTAGGAAGGTGGCCATCTTGCCAGTTGAAGGCTTTCTGAAAGTGGGCACATATGATCGATGGGATGAGTATGGAGTGTTTGGAAGCCAGTTTGGGATGAAGAGTTGTGGTTTGGTGGGTTGATGGTGTTTGGCTCATTAAGCTCTGCTTGGAGCTCAGCGACTTGCTTTTTGGCTTTCTCGAGTTCTTGGCGTAGCTTTTCAGCTCTGGAGCTTGTGTTGTTCAGCCTCCTCTGCTTCGCTTGCCTCAGCTCCTCGAGCTGCTTCTTGACTTGCAGCAATTGATGTTGCTGCTCCTCTTCCTCCTCTTGCATTTGTTGCTCTAGTTCGAGCTGTGCAGCATCCAGCTCTCTCTGCTGCTCAAGGCGTCGGAGACGAAGCCTTTCTTCGATTCGTTGCATTCTCTCCTGGGTGGTCAGTGCTTCTTCATCGGTCTCTTGATCGTCAAGAACGGCTTCGGTTATTGGTGGTGGGTTTGTTGGTGGATTTGTGGGTCGGGGGGCAGCTTCGATGCTGAGGGTTGCATTTGACACGGTGGGGGTTGGTTTGGTTGGCTTGGTTGGCTTTTTTGGTGGCATGGTGGTTATCGTGGGTTTTGTTCGTGCACTGCCCCACGGTGGGCGCCAGTTGTTGAGTTAGTAGCCGAAGCCAATGAACCCGGACAACAGTTGAAACGGGACAACTGAGACAAGCAACAATAAATTACTTATCTGCAGTATCCTGGAATCAACAACCTTTACATGAAGGGGAGGGGTCCCCTTTTATAGGGAGACCAAGGGTCTTTACATTCCCATTGTACCCCTGAGATCAGGCATCATCCTCTAGACTATACAATACAAATAGCCTATGGACACTTTGGTACATTTACTCCTCCCAATGTGAATGCGTAGACTTGTGATTCCGTGTTTGACTTGGCTTGGACTTGGTCTCCTTGGACTCGGTCCACGTTTGCTTCGCCCGCCTCCAAAGGCTCTGTAGCTCCTGGAATTGGCTTCTGCTGAGTCGAGATGACCTTAAGCCGCTTTCTAGCGCCCAGGAAGCCGATGGCTCCTGCTAGAACCTGCAGTTTAGAGTGAACCGAAGCTTGCCATTAACTTATTCGTAGCTTTTGACATTCAATAGTATCAATATTTCACCGAATTGGCTTCTAACTTGATTCCGATAACATCACATTGGCTTCCTGCTGCACGATTACCGAAGCCGATTGGCTTCCGCATATAGCGAGAAGTGATTACCGAAGCCGATTGGCTTTTGTATTCAGCAAGACGCGACGAGCGAAGCCAATTGGCTTTCGTTTACAGCAAAACGTGACGAGCGAAGCCAATTGGCTTTCGAATACAACAGGATATGCTCACCGAAGCCGAATTAGAGGCCTGCAGAGTAAAATAAAGCTAAATTGGTTCTATCTCCTTCGTTCATTGCTGCCCTTACGCGCGAGATGAAGCAAAACAAGTAGAGGGCGTTTGTCGGCGGGCCAAATCCCCAACACCACCATGACAGACGCGATATCTCTCAATATCGCTCCCTTTCCGCTCCTTCTTCCAGTTCTGCTCGTCAATTGTAAACAACTTTTAATTGCTCTAACTTTTGTATTGGATGATCTCAATGTTTATATGTGAATGTTCGAGAAAAATGCAATCAAAGTCGGGTCAAAATCAATTGACAATTGCAACGACTTCAATCTTATTGCATGAAGGATCGTGTACGACATATGACATATGACATGTAGACACATAGACGCGTAGACACGTAGACGAATTGCATATACTAACCCAAATAGCAACCGTTTAAAAAAAATAACCAAAACACCCTTTGGTACCGGATGGTAACACCAACCGGTACCAAAGGGCCTCCCCCGTAGCATACATGGGAGGGCCCTTTGGTACCGGTTGGTGTTATCAACCGGTACCAAAGGCCCTCATTGGTACCGGTTCTGGACCCGGTACCAAAGACCGAGCCTTTTAGTCTCGGTTGCGCGGTACCGGTTCCAGAACCGGTACCTATGAGGGTTATGACCCGGTACTGATGAGCATCTCTTCAGTAGTGAAAAACTGGTTTGTCATAGATCGCGCGCTACTACTGGGCTTTGCGGATCGTCGATGAGGGCACCCAAAAATGCAAGGCGGCATTCTGAAGAAGACAACTTTTTTTAAAACTGTAACGCATCTGGAGTCTCCAGGATTATTCACCCAATTTATTTCTCCAATGGTGTCCTTCGACACTTCAAAGCATGCAATTACTTCATCCCGCAAACACCCATGTCTCATTAGTGCATATAGATCCCCTTTTAATAAGCATTTGACACATAAATAACAGAGCTTCTTATTTTACTAATAATTCGAGCCCAGGTCAGTGGGGTTGTGTAGGTAATTAAATTAGCTTTAGATTTAGATTTGAATTTATAATTCAAATACAATCACACTCAAACAACAGAACCAAAACCAAAGACTCCAAATCAAACTATCTTGATGTCTCATTAATGCATAGATCCCCTTTTACTAAGCATTTCACGCATATATGGCAGAGCCCCTTATTTTCCTAAGAATCTTGCATTGGATATAAAAGGGCCCGGAGAGATTAGCTAGACTAGGTTCTTGGTGAAGTTCTAGAATAGACGGGATGAGGTAGAGGTGTAAGATGAAGAACAACAATAAACAGTGCACTTGAAGACATTTAGCTGACTAGATTTTCCTTTTTACGATCAAATTGTAATGGGCGGTGTCAGCAATCAAACCAACACTAATGTTTGATGCCGTGGCAGTATCATGGCATTTTCAGGCCGTCCTATGGAGTGCCATTGCACAGCACATTTCTAATACCCTTCACTAGGTTCTCATAATTCCACTGTGATGGACACTGTGCGTAATGTTGTATTTTGAAACTATTTGTGAGATGATTGTACCCAACAAAAGATAGCTCTACAAATAGTTTGTACACCAATGGGGAGCTGCAATTGACCAACCCATGACCATCCCTCATGTAAGGCGTACATACTCCTCCGGTACCGTCAAGAAAATCAAATACGTATATGTTGAAATCAATTAATCAAATGGTTAACTTTCTTCATATCGCCACCAACCCATGATCATCCCCCATGCAAGACGTACTCCTCCACTACTGTCAAGAAAATTAGATACCTATCTTTCTAATCAAGAAATCAAATGATTAACTTTCTTCATATCGCTCCTTGTCAGCAGCCTCCGTACTCCGTCACACCATGTCACTGTATGTAGTGAAAAGCTAGATTTCTCATGGGTCATGTGATGAATGGATACTGATCATCGAAGAATCATTGTACAAATTTTGCTCCAATTAGTGCATTGCACTTACACACTGCAGGACGAGTATAATGAGAAAGTGATGTCATAGTGCAGAAGCAAAACGGCGGCAGAAGGTCAAGTCGTTAACTCAAAATTATTGTTGTATTTTGGACATAAGTCCCATTTTGTCTTGCATTTGACAATGTACTGGTTCTGAAACTCGTAAACTGAAAGTATAGCTTTCTTTTTCATCACCTTACTCCAAACTGAATATGATTTAATTACAAACCTTGTGGTATCAGATGAGGTACATTATGCCTGAATGTCAAACTTTAGTTCGTTTCTTTCTAGGGTTATGGCTTTGGTTCAACTTCGATCGAGGGTGTTTGCTTGTCATGGAGGCCGCATACCCATTGTGAAAAGGGGAGGAGGGGAAATACACTTCAGAAATCACTAACCAAACGTTTCATCTTCTCAATAATAAAAAGCTTAATTCTGAAAATAATATGACAACTCCTCCTTGAGACAACATCTCCGTACGTCTTTCCTGTGATAAACTGGCACTGTAGAAAATGATGCAGTTTCAGTGGAACCAAACAGTCCAGCTGGAAACTATATCAATCTCTACAAAATGTATAAGGCCATGAGCCACAGGTTTGTCTTCCTTCTATTATAATATCCAGGTATAATATCCAGGGGATCCAGACTGGTTTCAAATCAATGTTAAGTTGTAGCTAGCACTCATGGCCAAACGTGCAATCAAAGACGAGATGTTGTTGGATGTCTTCAGTCATCATAGTACACTAAACACAATTGTAGTTACCGAAAACCATGATCGCAACTCTCAATAAATTTTCCCAATGTTCAGCCTGTCTCTTAGCACAACAGCCAAAATAAAAACAGCATGTGTTTATTTTGAATCTGTGGCTTCCATTTCCGTCTGGTGAGGGTGTTAGTATAATCCTGACTTGCGTCGTGTGCGTGGTTGTGCTGTGTGTGTGCGTGCGTCGGGCATGAGCGGCAGGAGAGCTGCAGCCATGGTTGCCCGACGTGCCGTGTCATGTGGCGTGCGTTGCCAGGCCGACCGAGCGTTGCAGGTGGGCTGCGGCCGGTGCGTCGGTGAGGCTTGTTGGGTGCTGGTTTGGATAGAGTCCAGGTTGTTGGAGAGGTGTGCGTGGTTGCCGGTTCACACGGGAGAAGCCGTGATGCCCGGAGGAGCGAGAGGCTCTCGGACGTCGCTGAGCAAGACATGCGGATCATGACATGAAGGCCGGACGTGGAGGTTAGCTCCTGGCATGTCGTCCGTGGCCTATATATGTAGCCCCTGTGCTCCTCTGTATTTGGTTGCCAAGTCCAGTGAATAAGAAGCTCGCCAAGATACAGGCCGTTGCGTCGGCCGCGGCGTTCGTCGCCATTGTTGTCTGCTCTGAGTTTGTGCTCGAGTTTAGTTCTTGAGAACGAGAGAGATAGAGAGTTCCTGGGTGAAGCCAACAGAGGGGACAAGCAGGTAGAGTTAACCACAGAGGTATGAATATGCCTTTTCCTCTGAGAACGGAAAGCAAAAAATGTATTAAATATTTTCCTATGAGAACGGAAGGTGTTAGGAAGGAGAGCAGCACTATAGTCTGTCGCGGCTATTGTTCCATGTACAGGCCTGGTCTTTCGAATCAGCTATCATATAGTTCTTGCATTATAGCAGAGCGAGCAGAGCATTTCTCGACTGTTCCATGGCTGGCCTTTGGACTGGCTCCGAGCGTCACTATACCACAACCCCACAGTGCCGACTACATTGCAGTCGGTATAAGTCGTTATACCGACGTATCATCCATCGGTATAGAGTTATGCCGACACCAGCTAAACGTGGGTAAAAGTGGCGTCGGTATAAATCTATGCCGACTGACAGGTCTTTACCGACGGATGATCAGTTGGGACTCTAGAGAAATACCGACCGACAGTCCGACGACAGGATTAATCTTTACCGACTAACAGTCAGTTAGGACTCAAGAGAAATACCGACCAACGACGAAAGTGAAATACCGACCAACAGTCTGACAAAAGTATAAATGAACACATCATGTACATATGTTGTTATTCAATATATATATATAATGGCCTCAAAAATATTCTGTTCATACAGTCGTCACAGAATACATAAACAGCTGGACATTGAGATCAATTTATCAAAAATAACCATATATCATTAATATTAAGTCATCCATACATTACAAAAGCTTGTAGTCCAATGTAATGTCAATTGTTCATTGGAACAGTGGCCTCTATTCAAGTCTGCCAGAACAAGCAAAGATGCATGCGGCGGCTGCTTCTAATAGATCAAAGTTACAGAAATCAATTGACAGCTACGTCTGTGCAGCCGAACAGAGAAGCAGCCGAGTTGCTGCTTCTAATAGATCAAAGTTACAGAAATGATAAGCTGCAACAGCTATAAGTACTAGCAGCTACATATGTAATTTCTGACCAAAATAAGCTGCAGCAGCCGAGCAGACATGCCAAAATAAGCAACAGCAGCTACATCTGTCATTCCTGTCCAAAAGTCATCTCCAGGGACTCCAAAACAAACAAACAGATATACTTGCAATCGGCTTCAAGCGTCCCGCCTGCCATTTCTTCCAAAAGTGCCAATTTTCAGCAAAGTATCATGAAAGGAAATGTCGTGCAGTCACTCAAAATGCTAATACTGCCATATTAGTGGATGTTGGCACAAAACAGGAGCAGCACATATGTTAGCACAAGACTTTAGGCAAACCAAAACATAAGCAACATCTTCAGTTTGTACAGGCCAACAGTTTTTAGTCAAACCAAACAAAAGAAAAATCCAAGAAATATATATATACCTGCAGCACCCAGGGAGGTTTTTGATGTCTTGCAAACCTTCAACTAGCACACATATCATTATTTAGAAACTTGGTCAATCATAACAAATGAAAAAAATGAACAAAGCCAAGTTTAGGTTATTACTTTTCTATTTGGCCATGCAATTTACATCATATGAGCATCAGCCATAGTGTTAATGTCAGCATAAGGGCGAGGCAGAATTGCATCCCTTTTCAACACTAGATTCACAATAACCTCACAATATTGCGGTCCAAGTGCCTGACCTGCTACCATGGTGGTTTGAGTAGTTGAAATAACTGTTCCCTTAGCCACAGCTTGATCAGATCTCAACATGGCATATAGTATCACATCCTTTCCCACCTGAAGATAATGATGCAATTATGAGTGAATCAGCATGCAGAACCACAGTGAAATGAGAAGTAAAAACTTCATGAATAGATGAGAATATTACAAGTTCATCATGAGTCGAGCGAGTGACATCATTCCTTGCTAGGGCTGATGGGGCTGCACTGGTGGGGCTGCACTGCTGGGACTGATGCAGTGGCGGCACTGGTCGGGCAGCAGAATGCCTGTTGACAAGCCTTGCTACGGTTGCTGGGGCTGATGCAGTGGCGGCACTGGTGGGGCGGTAGAATGCCTGTTGACTAGCTCCTCATCATCATCATACTGATCATAGTTATCGAAATCATTGTCTTCACATTCAGCGTCATCATTTGCCTCATGAGCACGTCCTTCAGATCTTGGGCTCTACATCAAACACTGGAATTGTAAAAAATAATCTTCCCAAGAATTCGATAAACACATTAAGAACTGTAGCCAGCTAGCACTCTGAAATCTGAATTGTGTCACCATACCTGTGAGTGGGGACGTGAATTAGAACCATTATGTGACAAGATTTCCAAGTTATGCCTTCCCATCCTTTCCTCTTCACTGGCTGCCTCCATTTCTGCTATGCGTCGATGTAAAGCTGCATTCTCACTTTCAACCTTCTTACGAGCCAGAACTTCCATTTGAAGCCTTGTTGGTGTGTAAGACCTCAACCCTGGGGTACCAACATCTTGAGGGGTTGGTCCTAGACCCAAACCACGAACACGTCCTCTTGGTTCCTTTTCTCCACAAACAGCAGGATAAGCATCACCTTGTTGAATTGTTCTTTCCTTCAGCTCTGGACGTGCTTCAACAATTTCTTTAAGTTTATTCTACACGAATGAAATATGGATGTTTATACAGAATAATTGATTATTGCATATTGCAATTCTTTAGGAAAAAACTTACTATTGTTGATTCTGCCTGACTTAAAGGAACTCCATTCTTTTTTGTATGTGTTTTGATATAGAGTTCATCTCTTCGAGTAGGGCATCCTAATTTCTCACCCTACACATGTTTTATCTTTTAGTGGTGAAAATGCAGGGCAATAATTTATTGAATTACAATGCAAGAGATATTTTCCATACCAATTCATGCCTGGAACAAGCAAAGCTCTTGCTGCCTGATGTATGATGTAGCTTCAAATTTCCCCGGCTCAGTTTGCATGTGTTGGTGCGATCCTATGATAAAAAGTACTGAGTTCTACGGATATGTAAAATATATTGAGAATAAAAATTCAAATGCTGCATAAATTAGTCCTTACTTGACTTGCTGGTGTCATCCAATAGTCAATGAGAAAATCCCAATCAGCATTGTTAACTCTATTTTCATGTTTTTCCTTATTTCCTCATCAGTTAGTTTGCCACTAAAATACAACTTCTTCAAGGTTGACTTAAAATCCTTCCATTTCATTCCTGCAGTAACCATAAACCAATTATAGGCAGCATCATCGACATCATAGATTTCCTGATTCAACATGGAAAAGTTCTATGCATGAATACACAAACAGATGTAGAACAAAACCACACAACAGCTGTTTGGTTCAGGTACTATATCAGCCACTAAAAATATGCAGAGACGCTGAATAAACAGAGTTTGACCAGCAGATTTAATTAATTCGTACAAGTGTTTGGTTCAGGTACTTGTTGACACCGGATTTTCACACCAGGAATGCTGAGTCAGATGGTGACGTAAGCAGCGTTGGAACTGAGCAGTGGGCCCGTTGACTGGTCAAGAGCCGAATGTGATAGAGAAGAAAGCCGATGCGGGGAGAGGAGTCCGATGAAGCAAAAGTCCGATCTGAAGAAGAAAGACGCGTTGGCTAAAAAGAAAGCGTATCAGATGTGGGGTTATTTCCTTTCTTGAAGGCTTATTTAGAATCCCATTTTATCTTAGAATAAGTTTACTTTATCTGCAAGTTAGTCAAGTCCGATCAGGACTCTTCATGACCAGGGTATAAATATAAACCCTTGTCCATTGTAAAAGATTCATTCACACAATCAATACAACCCGGCTTCACGCCAAAACCCTAGGAGTAGGTTAGAGTAGATCTCGACGAACTCATTGGTGAACGGGCTGCATCAGTTCTCGATCTCCGGCTTACCAGTAAGATTGTCAACTTATCGAATTAGTATAAGCTTTGAATTGAGGCGTATCGCCCTTTCTCGTTTATGCTGTTCAACCGATTTATCTTTGGATTATTAAAATTGGTTTAGATTCCCTGCGTCGGAGCTAGATTTCTCCTGATCATTCAGTGATTTATCGTTTATCGAGTTGTTCTTTTAGTTTTCGGGTTTGATCTAGATTCCCTGCGTCGGAGCTAGATTCCTCTTGATTAGTAGAAGGCAGCTTATGCGGTTGTTTGAAGTTGCTAGATTGATTTAGATCTGCGCCATGTGAATTGATCTGATTCTTCAACAGCTATGAGCATTGGTTTAGTCCGATTTGAGCAATATTTATCTTACAACATCGTTCTAGGTCCGATTCATCTTTACAGCTTAATCTGGTTGTTCTCTGAGTGTCGAGCTTGATTTAGATTCCCTGCGTTGGAGCTAGATTTCTCTTGATTATTCAAAAATGGCTTTGAATATTGGAACGATCTTGTTACCGTTTTATTGCTTATTTGCTTCAATCTGATTAATTACCTACGCGAGCATCTTGTTTAGTTGTTCTGTTGGTAAGTTAAGTCCGATCGTTTAGCTATTTGATCCGATCATAGCTGGAGTATGTGCGCTGTATCCGTCTGTGAAACCGTGTCGAAACAGTTCTGGTTTGATTGGCTAGCTAGATGGTCCGATGAGATGAATCATACTGTCAACTAGGCAAGGTGGCGACGTATCGGCTTTACTTTGATTATTTAAATATCTTGTTCAAAGGCATAGCCGATCCGTTAATTTTGCATCTAGATTAACTGTAAGAATGTCATCCTGTATTAGATCTGTTAGAAGTAGCAGCTAAACAGTTAAGATAGATGAATAGTGTATCGGTCATGTTTTATGCTTTATTTTATTATTTAAAAGGCTGATTTGTTGCATTATTCAAGGTCTGATCCTGATTGGTCCGATTCTGAGGTCCGATTCGATGGCATGATTGAGGTCCGATTATATTGGTCCGATTGACGTCATCTATGAGGTCCGATTTTGAAGTCCGATTGGCATCGGCCGATACAAGTCCGATTGGGTCGTGGCTAAATCCAACGTACATCTATCGTCTGGAATAGAGCCGGCACAATCAAAGAGTAATTTAACTGTTTATTCCCTTGTCAATTACAGGTCAAATTGACTGGCACGCCGCGAATCTGGACAAAGTGCAGGACCAGCACCGGAGTGAAGCAGATCTCCCTGGCCTTGTTGTGTTGCTCGCTGAGGATACGACCGCCGATTTTCCGCGTCAACACATTTTTGGCACGCCCGGTGGGACATGTAAGACAAATTCCAAGATGTCGTCTGATGCTGAAAAAGAAACTGCTGCTAAGCTCGCTGCTGACAAACTAGCAGCTGATAAGCTGGCGGCTGAGAAGTTGGCTGCTGAGAAAGCCAAGGCTGACAAGAACAAGGTTCCTGACGCAACCATTCCAGTTACGAAGGCCGATCTGTCTAAAGCCCAGTTAGATGCAGTTCAGGCCCAGATTGAAGCATTTGAGAAGCTCTGCCTTGGCCAATTCGGGCGTAATCGTTCAGGCCCTGTGCTCAAAGGTGCTCTTCCGGACCCAGAATTGATCAAGAAGACAACTGATGCCCGGGAGTACCATGTCAACATGACAGAGATGATTCATCAAGCTGTCCATCATGCATTGATTAACCAGTCAGGCACTTTGGTGAATTCTTTGGACAATCTCATCAAGAAGGCGGTGGATGATACTATTTGCTTAAAGGGCCCAGTCTTTATGCCAGAATCTGCAGGAGCATCAGGATCAGGAAAAGGCAAAGGTACTGAAGACTGCGCCATGACCATTGCTCCGCAAATTCCGATGATTCCACCACCAATTCAGCTGGCCAACAGTTTTCTGTTGATGGCCGATGGATCTATTGTCGGCCCACATGGTGAGAAATATGCTAGGACTCTGAACGAAGAAAAAAAGCAACCTGCGGCTACAAAGATATGTACAGAGATTCCTGCACATCAGCATATGGTCAGTGATTACAATAATTATATGACAGATATGCAGCAAGGAGAGCAGTCTGATTGGTCACAGAAAATAGCCGAGGTGATCCAGAATCAGTTCGGTTTGAAGCCTAAAGATGAAGCGAGGTTGTATCGGCACCCGTACCCATCCTACTTTGATGCAGTGCCACTTCCTCCGCGCTACAGAGTGCCAGATTTTTCCAAATTTTCTGGGCAAGACGATATGACCACCATTGAGCATGTGAGCCGATTCTTGGCTCAATGTGGTGAAGCTGCTTCTGAAGAGGGACTCAGGCTCAGATTCTTCCCTCTGTCACTATCAGGGCCGGCGTTTACTTGGTTCACGTCGTTGCCAGCAGGATCGGTCACAGGCTGGTCCGATATGGAGAAGCAGTTCCATAAGTACTTCTTTTCTGGTCTCAATGAAATGAAGATTTCTGATTTGATTGCTATCAGACAGAGGAACGATGAGTCCATCAAGGAGTATGTTCAACGGTTCCGTGATATCAGGAATCGGTGCTACAGCTTGAAGCTATCTGACACGCAATTGGCTGAGCTTGCGTTCCAGGGATTGCTTCGCCGATCAAAGACAGGTTTTCTGCTCAGGAGTTTGAAACATTGGGACAACTGGTGCAAAAGGTGTCAGCCCATGAGGTCCGATTCCAGGAGTCGAGGCGCACAAAGTTTTCCAAACCAGTGTCCTATCTTTCTGATTCTGAGGAAGAGGCTGATATCAACATAGCTGAATGGACCAAATCCAAAAAGCTTGTATCGTGCCCATGGGTCAAGCAGAGCCCTGAAAAATTTGGGTTTGATATAACAAAGGCCGACAAGATTTTTGATATGCTACTCAGTGAGAAGCTTATCCAACTTTCTGCAAATCACTCTATCCCGTCGGCCGAGGAGTTGAAGAAGCNCGCGTCAACACATTTTTGGCACGCCCGGTGGGACATGTAAGACAAATTCCAAGATGTCGTCTGATGCTGAAAAAGAAACTGCTGCTAAGCTCGCTGCTGACAAACTAGCAGCTGATAAGCTGGCGGCTGAGAAGTTGGCTGCTGAAAAAGCCAAGGCTGACAAGAACAAGGTTCCTGACGCAACCATTCCAGTTACGAAAGCCGATCTGTCTAAAGCCCAGTTAGATGCAGTTCAGGCCCAGATTGAAGCATTTGAGAAGCTCTGCCTTGGCCAATTCGGGCGTAATCGTTCAGGCCCTGTGCTCAAAGGTGCTCTTCCGGACCCAGAATTGATCAAGAAGACAACTGATGCCCGGGAGTACTATGTCAACATGACAGAGATGATTCATCAAGCTGTCCATCATGCATTGATTAACCAGTCAGGCACTTTGGTGAATTCTTTGGACAATCTCATCAAGAAGGCGGTGGATGATACTATTTGCTTAAAGGGCCCAGTCTTTATGCCAGAATCTGCAGGAGCATCAGGATCAGAAAAAGGCAAAGGTACTGAAGACTGCGCCATGACCATTGCTCCGCAAATTCCGATGATTCCACCACCAATTCAGCTGGCCAACAGTTTTCTGTTGATGGCCGATGGATCTATTGTCGGCCCACATGGTGAGAAATATGCTAGGACTCTGAACGAAGAAAAAAAGCAACCTGCGGCTACAAAGATATGTACAGAGATTCCTGCACATCAGCATATGGTCAGTGATTACAATAATTATATGACAGATATGCAGCAAGGAGAGCAGTCTGATTGGTCACAGAAAATAGCCGAGGTGATCCAGAATCAGTTCGGTTTGAAGCCTAAAGATGAAGCGAGGTTGTATCGGCACCCGTACCCATCCTACTTTGATGCAGTGCCACTTCCTCCGCGATACAGAGTGCCAGATTTTTCCAAATTTTCTGGGCAAGACGATATGACCACCATTGAGCATGTGAGCCGATTACTGGCTCAATGTGGTGAAGCTGCTTCTGAAGAGGGACTCAGGCTCAGATTCTTCCCTCTGTCACTATCAGGGCCGGCGTTTACTTGGTTCACGTCGTTGCCAGCAGGATCGGTCACAGGCTGGTCCGATATGGAGAAGCAGTTCCATAAATATTTCTTTTCTGGTCTCAATGAAATGAAGATTTCTGATTTGATTGCTATTAGACAGAGGAACGATGAGTCCATCAAGGAGTATGTTCAACGGTTCCGTGATATCAGGAATCGGTGCTACAGCTTGAAGCTATCTGACACGCAATTGGCTGAGCTTGCGTTCCAGGGATTGCTTCCGCCGATCAAAGACAGGTTTTCTGCTCAGGAGTTTGAAACATTGGGACAACTGGTGCAAAAGGTGTCAGCCCATGAGGTCCGATTCCAGGAGTCGAGGCGCACAAAGTTTTCCAAACCAGTGTCCTATCTTTCTGATTCTGAGGAAGAGGCTGATATCAACATAGCTGAATGGACCAAATCCAAAAAGCTTGTATCGTGCCCATGGGTCAAGCAGAGCCCTGAAAAATTTGGGTTTGATATAACAAAGGCCGACAAGATTTTTGATATGCTACTCAGTGAGAAGCTTATCCAACTTTCTGCAAATCACTCTATCCCGTCGGCCGAGGAGTTGAAGAAGCGTAAATATTGCAAATGGCATAACTCAACTTCTCATGAGACAAATAAATGCAAGGTGTTCAGGAGGGAAATTCAATTGGCTATTGAATCTGGCAAGATCAAGTTCGAAGATAACAAGAAAGCCATGAAGATCGACGGTCATCCCTTTCCTAATAACTTTGTTGATTTCTCCTTTTCTATTAATATGATTGATGCTGGTGAAAAGAGGAAATTCAAGGTGCTCACATTGGACCACGCCAAAAGTTCTGGTGCCGTTGATCCTGCAGTTCAAGTTACTGTTGAAGAGCTGCGAAGGAATCATCAGGCATTTGGGCGTGAATCCAATGCTCCTGGTGGATATCGGCCACGCGTGACTTCTCAGATGCTAATAAACAAGTATAAAAGGCAACAGGCAGCAGCCCGAGCGTGGGAAGAGCATGAGGAACAGCGATGTCAAAGGCGCGAATATCAGGCAAGGCGGATTGATGAAGGGCTTGATGATCGGCGCCGACGTGATGACAGGTCCGATAGCCGATACCGGTTTGATGACAGGTCCGACGATCGTCGTCGGTACGGCTGTAGGTCCGATTGGCATATGGACAGGCGTCAAACTTATGAGCAGTACGATCAAGATGATGATCACTGGAGATGTCCTTTCTTCGTATTCTGCTGGAACGAAAAGCTCAGATTGCCGTCCAAAGTAGATTGTCCTGAATGCAGCTTCCAGTATGAAGAATACAGAGTTTCTAAGAGAAGTCGACGATCAGTTCATGAACGGATCGGCGTCAGGATTGATGATCATCATCAAGAAGATGAAGGCCGGGTAGATACTCATGGCTGTAAAAATAATGAAAGACAGGTTGATGCTCGTGGCCCAGAAAAAATGGAAGAAAAAGCTCCAATTCAAGATCGGATTAGAGAGCCTCAATAGAAGCCTGGTCAGTGGTGCCCATCGGGAATTTCTCGGTCCAAAAAGAGACGTGTTCAGCGGTTGCGTCATCGTGAGCAGGTTCAGGAGCAAGAGTTGGCCAAAGAGAAGAAAACTTGGCGTGTTAAGATGGCCAATGATGATGAAGCAAGCGCATCGGCCCCGGTAAACATGGTTTTGATGTTGCCTTTTGATTTTGCTGCTCCTGATGAACAGGATGATGATGAGATTGATTATGAATTGAAAGAAGCCACCGCATGTTTAGTTCTTGATTCAGAGAAGGCCATCTTTGAGAAGCCAAATGCGAATGGATATCGGCACCTGAAGCCTCTGTACATCAAGAGATATGTTGATAGAAAACCAATGACCAAGATGCTGGTTGATGGGGGAGCTGCTGTCAATCTCATGCCCTATTCCACATTCCGCAAGTTGGGTAAAGGGATTGATGATCTGATCAAGACAAATATGACACTCAAGGATTTTGGCGGTAACGTTTCAGAGCCTCGGGGGGCAATTCATGTAGAATTGACCATCGGCAGCAAGACATTGCCGACCACTTTCTTTGTGATTGATGGACAGGGTTCTTACAGCATGCTTCTCGGGCGAGATTGGATTCATGCCAACTGCTGTGTCCCATCCACAATGCACCAATGCTTGATTCAGTGGCAAGGCAACAATGTGGAGATTGTCCCAGCTGATGATTCGGTTAGTATTGCAACAGCCGAATCAACGATTTGGGAGTTTGAAGGGATTGAATGCCTGTCAGGGAAAGCATAGGATGGTGATTTCCTCAAGGTGTCCGATTAGGGACTACAGCCGATCCAAGCAGTCGGCTCTGAAACTTTGTTTTAAATGGCTGATTGTATAGAAGATTATGAGGACCGAAGTGAATTCGGTAAGTTAGGATTTGGGTTTACGTCGGCCGATGAGTTAGAAGAGATAGACATAGGAACTGGTGATAGGCCAAGGCCGACGTATATCAGTGCTAAGTTGGATCCCGAGTATAAACAAGAATTAATAAAAATTTTGAAAGGGTATTCTAATTGTTTTGCTTGGGAATATTATGAAATGCTAGGTTTAAGCCGTGATATTGTTGAGCATCGGTTGCCCATCAAACCAGGATATCGGCCGCACAAGCAGTACGCAAGGAAGTTCAAGGCCGAGATGTACGAACCAATTAAGGCCGAAATAACGAAGCTATTTGAAGCTAAGTTTATCAGGCCATGTCGATATGCTGCGTGTTTGCATTGATTACAGGAATTTGAACAAGGCGACTCCGAAGGATGAATATCCGATGCCAGTGGCCGATATGCTTGTTGATGCAGCATCAGGCCATAAAGTGATGAGCTTCCTGGATGGTAATGCTGGTTATAATCACATTTTTATGGCGGAAGAATATATCCCTAAAACTGCATTCCAATGCCCAGGTGCTCTCGGTTTGTATGAATGGGTTGTTATGACATTTGGATTAAAAAATGCCAGTGCTACTTATCAACGTGCTATGAATTATATTTTTCATAAGTTGATCGGTAGGATAGTTGAAATCTACATTGATGATGTGGTGATCAAGTCGAAAGGCTATTAGGAGCATTTGGCCGATTTGAAAGAGACGCTGGAATGTACAAGGCAGCATGGATTGAAGATGAATCCGCTCAAGTGTGCTTTTGGCGTATCGGCCGGCCAGTTTCTCGGTTTCCTGGTTCATGAGAGAGGAATCGAGGTGAATGATCGGAACCGCAAGGCGATTGATGATATTGAGCCTCCAGTAAACAAAAAGCAATTGCAGAGTTTGATTGGAAAAATCAATTTCTGAGGAGGTTTATATCAAATCTATCGGTCCGATTGGAAGCGTTTACTCCTCTGTTGAAGCTGAAGGATGGAGAAGAATTGGTGTGGGAGCCTCAACATCAAAAGGCACTGGATGAAATCAAGCAATATTTAGCATATCCGCCAGTTCTTATTCCACCACAAGAGGGTAAGCCGTTCAAGCTTTATTTGTCAGCTTTTAATCATGCGATCGGCTCTGTTTTAATCCAAGAAGTTGATGGGAAAGAGCGAGTCATATTTTATTTAAGTCGAAGATTGCTGGATCCTGAGACTCGGTATTCGTATGTGGAGAAGCTTTGCCTTTGTCTATATTTTTCTTGTACAAAATTGAGGCATTATTTGCTATCGGCCGAGTGTACTGTCGTCTGCAGGGAGGATGTGATCAAATACATGTTGTCGATGCCAATCATGAAAGGGAGAATTGGCAAGTGGGTTTTTGCTCTGACAGAGTTTGATCTTAAATACGAATCGGCCAAAGCGGTAAAAGGGCAAGTGATGGCTGATTTGGTTGCTGATCATTGTGGACCTAGTATTGATGCTGTTGAGCAATGCACCATGGAGATTGATGAGATTGGTCCGATGAATATGGAAGCCGATGTGGTTGACGCGGTTCCCTGGACCATGTTCTTTGATGGCTCATCTTGCAATGATGGTTGTGGAATCGTCTTGCTTATTATTTCGCCTCGGGGGGCAAGATTCAAGTTTGCTTATCTGATTGAAAAATGCACAAATAATCAGGCGGAGTATGAAGCATTGATACAAGGTTTCCAGATTCTTAAAGAAATCGGCGCTCAATTTGTTGAAGTATTTGGAGATTCTTTGTTAATTATTAACCAATTGCTTGGCAAGTATGATTGCAAGATGGATGCGTTGATGCCTCATTTTGAAAAATGCCGAAATTTGGTTGACCAATTTGCCTTGGTAACTCTTAAGCATATTCCAAGACATCATAACGAGGAAGCAAATCGGTTAGCGCAAAAGGCGTCTGGCTATCGGCCTATGTCCGATGTGATGGTACAGGAGATACCAGAAGGGGATTGAAGGAAAGAAATTGTTGAATATTTAAAGGATTCTTCTGTCAAGATTTCCAGGAAGTTGTGCTACAAATCAATCAGGCATGTTTTGGTTGAAGGAGTGCTTTATTTTCGCTTAGTTGATGGAGTCCTGTTAAGATGCATCGGACCTGAAGAGGCCAAGGTCTTGATAGGGGAAATTCATGAAGGCGTTTGCGGGGCTCATCAATCGGCATTCAAGATGAAGTGGATGATCAGGAAGAATGGATATTATTGGCCGACGATTTTGGAAGATTTCTTTGAATATTATAAAGGGTGTCAAGAATGTCAGAGATATGGAAATATTCAGAGAGTTCCAACATCGGCTATGAATCCTATCATCAAGCCATGGCCGTTTAGAGGTTGGGGAATTTGATCTGATCGGCCAGATTTTTCCACATTCAAGCAAGGGACATAAATTCATATTAGCGGCAACAGATTATTTCACCAAATGGGTTGAAGCTATTCCTTTGAAGGAGGTGAAGTCCCAGAATATTATTGATTTCGTTAGAGAGCACATTGTCTACCGATTTGGAATTCCACAGACAATCACGACAGATCAAGGTACGATGTTTACGTCTGACGAGTTCAAAAATTTTGCTGCTGATATGGGTATCAAGCTCCTCAATTCATCGTCATACTACGCACAAGCCAACGGACAAGCTGAAGCCTCTAATAAAAGTTTGATCAAGTTGATTGATAGAAAGATTGAGGAGTACCCGAGAAAGTGGCATATTGTGCTTCCTGAAGCTCTATGGGCATACCAAATGGCTTGCCATGGATCGATCAAGGTTTCTCCATATGAGCTGGTTTATGGACATGAAGCCATTCTTCCATGGGAAATGCGTACTGGATCAAGGCGTATTGAGCTTCAGGATAAATTAAAGGCCGGCGAATACATGGAACTCATGAATAATGAGTCCGATGACTTAGCTGTTCGTCGGCTACGTGCTCTGGAGAGCATCAAAGCTAACAAGCTCAGAGTTGCGAGGCATTATGATAAGAAAGTTAAAGGAAAAGAATTCAAAGAGGGCGATCTCGTGTGGAAAGTTATTCTACCTATTGGTTCTAAGGATACCAGATACGGCAAGTGGTCACCAAACTGGGAGGGACCCTATCAAGTCGTCCGATGTGTTCCTGGCAATGCTTATATTCTACAGACGCTTGAAGGAGAGACATTTCCTAAGGCATTAAACGAGAAATATTTGAAGAAATACTACCCTAGCATTTAGGTAAATTCGTAAAACCGATGCTGCGCGTCAGGTTTGGAAGCCGATGGGAACATCACCTCAAGAATAAAATATGAAAGCTGATGCGACATGCATTGCCTTAAGGGATATGAATGACAAAAGAAAGGTATATTACATCATCAAGCCGCTCGATGGCGGAGCAGGCTACCAGTGTATCAAACCGCTTGATAAGCGGGACAGACAAATTTCAGTGTTCAAGGCTGCAGATAGCTAACTATCGAATCAAGCGCAGTTTGACGGATCTTGTCGACATCGGCGATGATTTTGGCATCAGCTTCAGCATTCCCTTCTACAGGCTTGATCGATTTGTGGATTTCTTTGGCGGCCTTGATATGAGTCTTGTAATCTTCTTCGGCCTTCGCCTTCAGAGTTGGGAGGTCATCAAGTTCTTTTGCCTTAGCCTGAATGCTTGATCGGACTTGGATGAGTTCCTGCTCCAGTTGTTGTTCTCTGGCTCGCAGATTCTCAAGCTCTGATTGAATGGAGGCAGGAAGCACCGATAACTCTTCGATCAGTTTTGTTGACTCTTCAGCTTGGGCACGTTTTTCATCTCTAGCCTTGATCAGATCCTGCTGGGAGGTCCGATTCGCGATCCGGCGGTTGGCTTGTATCACTGGGAAGGAATGACCTTCTATATAGGCCGCCGGTATCAATGCCTCCTCCAAGTCCGATGGAAGCTGACCTCGCAGAGTCTTGACGATCTGACGAATCGGCTCTGCATCCTGGACGAGATCGACGATATTCTGATGAAGGAATGCAGATATGTCAAGCAGCTTCGCTTTCACCTCGTCAGACAGCAAGCCTTGCCCGGAGCTGATTTCCTCTTCTTCAGTTTGCAGCCGATCAAAATCGACTGATATGGTCTGGCTGGGTTGAGGAGTGTCTTGAGCCTGCAAGTGAGAAAATGATCAGATATAATATCAAAAGAAGCCGATATGATCGTGTCAGGCTAGAATGCTTACTTGTTTCCAGGCTAATTCTTGTTCAGGTCCGGTTGGAGGGATGATATTGCCGCCCTGAATATTTATTTGAGCAATCTCGAGATCCGTCAAGACATTCTGAATGATTTGCTAGAAAAGAAAGAGTAAGAACAAATTGGCTATCAATTATTAAAGAAATCGGCCGATAGTTACCGTTTCCTCTGAAGAATCGGGGGATCGGATCTGTAGGGGAATTACCGGACGATCTTCTTCGAGGCCCTGGCCTGATTGTCCTTGCTCTTTTGGAGGTGGCAGGCTTGATTGACGAGGTGAGCCAGTTAAAGTTCTCTCAGATGAAGACGAGTGAGCCAGGTGTGCCTGGATCGGGCTTGATTTCACCTGAGAAGGGCTTGGTGATTTCTGAGGGTCCGATTGTGGGACTTCATCGGCCGACGAACTTGAAGGCTTGGTCGGACTGAGCTGATGTCCGGAAGATTGTCCGATGGTCTGGATTTGCAAGAGGATTAATTTCGATGAAGAAAGTAATCGAGTTTGGTGAATTCTTGAACTTACCAGAGCAATCTTCTGACGCTTGAGAGTTTTGGAGGACGTCGGCTTCTTCCTTTTCCTGCTGTCACTGAGAGTTGACAGGAGCTTGCCGATAGTGGAGGTGTCGCAGCCAATCCAAGGATCTGGCGAAATGTTGCTGTAGACGACTTGTCTCCCAGATTGAGTCACCGTCGGAGGCGAACGATCGACATCCTGGCAAGAGGAAAAATTGTTTGATAAGCTGGAATAATGCAAAAAAAAAGGGGAGCAAATTTCATGAATATTACCTCCGGTTTACCCTTGAAGGTAGGGTGCAGCTTCCGGACATAAGTCTTGCAGGCGATGCAGAAAAAATGTTGACTCCATTCGGCCCACCATGTGTTGAAGGTCCGATGAGTTACGAGGCCAATTGCCCAAGTGTCTAGATTGGTTTGATCAAGGGGAGGCTCGAGCTCCAAGAGGCGATCCCATTCTACGCCTGTGTCGACTTTTCCCCTTGGGTATACTCGATCGGTCAAGATTAGATGGGACGGAAGCTGTCCAATACCGAATTGACGGGCGGCCAGATTTGGATGATAGTACTCATAAGTTGATTGCCCTGGTTTGCTCAGACTGAGGCCGATTGGGAGGAATTGAGCATTGATGCAAGTCCGGAAGATTGTCAGGGCTTCTGTATCTGTCTCCACAATCATGCCAAACTTGAATTTGTAAGGTAGCTCGTATTCATCGGCATCATCATACAAAAACCAGAGCACCTTGTCATCAGCGATGCCTCTGTAGAGGAGTGGGAAGCCCATGGCAGCTTCTCCAAACGAGGTGCATCGGCGCCAGGTGACCTCTTCTGATTCAGGTCTGTTCTCTGGGAACTTGTGTTTCCGGATGTTTACTTTGAGGGCCTTGCTCAAGTGTAGCATCAGCCACATCTGAATGAACCACGATGGACCGCCGAGATTGGTGATGGGCGATCCAGTCCTCAGGCGCTTGGCGACTTGATGTAGCAGATTGTATACTGCTCCCAAGAGATACTGGCCAAGGTTGACGACGTGGCCACTTGCCAGCGACTCGGCCAAATGTTGAAAGTTGGCCGTCGGACCAAGAGTTGTGCTGCAGAAGAAAAATCTGTCTAACCACATATTCAGAAAGGTCGCATGCTCACGGTCAGCCACGGGTCCGATCCGATGATTATTTTCCATGTATCCTTTCCAGCCACCAGAATTTTTGGTCTTGAAGTGGTGGGTGAGTTTAACATTGAGCCTGAAGGGACGCTTATTGCTGGTGACGTTGAGGCCAAGGAGCATGACCACGTCAAGCAGTGTTGGGGTCATCGGACCATGACCGAAGAGGAAAGCGTTCATTGCATCGGACCAAAAATGTGATGCGGCGATCAGGAGGTTCTCATTCTTGGCGATGGGTCCGATGCTGAGGCCGATACACTGGGCGATGTCTAATCTGTCCCAGATTGCAGACTTAGGGGCTGATACTCTCAGATACCAATCCTTCCATCCGGGGAGAACTGTCGGCCCAAGAACGGAAAGAATTCTTCCAATCATCTACGTCAAATCCCGAGGTTTTGAATGGAATTCGGAGGGTTTCTAGATTGATAAGCTCAGTGGGGTCCGGATCTCCCATTGGACCAAGGAAATAAGCTCCTCGGACACCGCTTGTAGGGATTAGGGTTTGGGCACGAATGGCCTAAAAAGAAAAAGATGCGAAATGAAGACGAGTTTGAAAAGCCGAATCTCAGAATACGAAAATGAGTTCGGGTTCGGTAAAATACCTCCGGGATTGGGTGGCGTACTTCTCCTGCTGATGATCCTGCGGGCGCCGAGGAAGAGCCTGAGGCGAAGAGAGTCGGTGAAGAAGAGGCTGAGGAGCTCGCTGCTGCCGCCATTGTCGAGGTCGTGGCCGCCGCCATTGTCGAGGTCATGGCTGCTGCCATGGTGGAGATCGCTGCTGCTGATGAACTTGCCGAAGCGGAGGCGGAAATAGATGCGGATGTGGAAGACTGAAGGGCACCCATGGAGGATGATTCGGCCATTTGAGCGGATTTTGTTTGGGCTTAAATGAATATGAATGGTCGCTCGGAGGAGGGAAGGAAGAAGATGAGCAGTGCGGGTGCTTGGCGAAGAAGGAGGAGTGAACAGTATGGCCGCCGGCGAGGGTTTTTATAAGGAGAAAACAGCTGTGGCCCGAGAATCGAGGAACTGCACAGTGCGAGGATGTGAAGTTTCGGCATGAAAATCGGTGAAGGAGTTATGATGACAGATACGAATTTTGGAATAAAATATATTTTATCCCAAAATTGGGGGGCATGTGTTGACACCGGATTTTCGCACCAGGAATGCTGAGTCAGATGGTGACGTAAGCAGCGTTGGAACTAAGCAGTGGGCCCGTTGACTGGTCAAGAGCCGAATGTGATAGAGAAGAAAGCCGATGCGGGGAGAGGAGTCCGATGAAGCAAAAGTCCGATCTGAAGAAGAAAGGCGCGTTGGCTAAAAAGAAAGCGTATCAGATGTGGGGTTATTTCCTTTCTTGAAGGCTTATTTAGAATCCCATTTTATCTTAGAATAAATTTACTTTATCTGCAAGTTAGTCAAGTCCGATCAGGACTCTTCATGACCAGGGTATAAATATAAACCCTCGTCCATTGTAAAAGATCATTCACACAATCAATACAACCTGGCTTCACGCCAAAACCCTAGGAGTAGGTTAGAGTAGATCTCGACGAACTCATTGGTGAACGGGCTGCATCAGTTCTCGATCTCCGGCTTACCAGTAAGATTGTCAACTTATCGAATTAGTATAAGCTTTGAATTGAGGCGTATCGCCCTTTCTCGTTTATGCTGTTCAACCGATTTATCTTTGGATTATTAAAATTGGTTTAGATTCCCTGCGTCGGAGCTAGATTTCTCTTGATCATTCAGTGATTTATCGTTTATCGAGTTGTTCTTTTAGTTTTCGGGTTTGATCTAGATTCCCTGCGTCGGAGCTAGATTCCTCTTGATTAGTAGAAGGCAGCTTATGCGGTTGTTTGAAGTTGCTAGATTGATTTAGATCTGCGCCATGTGAATTGATCTGATTCTGCAACAGCTATGAGCATTGGTTTTAGTCCGATTTGAGCAATATTACAACATCGTTCTAGGTCCGATTCATCTTTACAGCTTAATCTGGTTGTTCTCTGAGTGTCGAGCTTGATTTAGATTCCCTGCGTCGGAGCTAGATTTCCCTTGATTATTCAAAAACAGCTTTGAATATTGGAACGATCTTGTTACCGTTTTATTGCTTATTTGCTTCAATCTAATTAATTACCTACATGAGCATCTTGTTTAGTTGTTCTGTTGTAAGTTAAGTCCGATCGTTTAGCTATTTGATCCGATCATAGCTGGAGTATGTGCGCTGTATCCGTCTGTGAAATCGTGTCGAAACAGTTCTGGTTTGATTGGCTAGCTAGATGGTCCGATGAGATGAATCATACTGTCAACTAGGCAAGGTGGACGACGTATCGGCTTTACTTTGATTATTTAAATATCTTGTTCAAAGGCACTGCCGATCTGTTAGAAGTAGCAGCTAAACAGTTAAGATAGATGAATAGTGTATCGGCCATGTTTTATGCTTTATTTTATTATTTAAAAGGCTGATTTGTTGCATTATTCAAGGTCTGATCCTAATTGGTCCGATTCTGAGGTCCGATTCGATGGCATGATTGAGGTCCGATTATATTGGTTCGATTGACGTCATCTATGAGGTCCGATTTTGAAGTCCGATTGGCATCGGCCGATACAAGTCCGATTGGGTCATGGCTAAATCCAACGTACATCTATCGTCTAGAATAGAGCCGACACAATCAAAGAGTAATTTAACTGTTTATTCCCTTGTCAATTACAGGTCAAATTGACTGGCACGCCGCGAATCTGGACAAAGTGCAGGACCAGCACCGGAGTGAAGCAGATCTCCCTGGCCTTGTTGTGTTGCTCGCTGAAGATACGACCGCCGATTTTCCGCGTCAACAGTACTATATCAGCCACTATACTATACAAGGAAAATGATATAATGCATTACCTTTATGTTGGTCCATACTTCATATTTCTTTTCTGCATCCACAAGCCTCCAGTCAGTACAAGCTACTGATATTGTCTTCCTTACCTGACAGCCAATGGCACCAGAAAACCTCCTAGAATTATTTCCAACTGGC
>CM014272.1:15266137-15282006 GCA_004135705.1 Alloteropsis semialata
CCTCGTCCCTTCGCCGATGACGGTCGTCAAGGTTCCTTCGGAGATCGCGGTTGCGGAGTTGTTCGCGGAGATCTGGCTGCTCGACCACGTCGCGATCAGCTTCTCGGCGGCTGGCCGACTTGGAGTGGCGAGACGAGGAAGCAGGAGCCCTGTGGGCATTGATCATGCCTGCGGCTGCAGTCAGCCTAATCTTGATCCGGTTGAGCTCCGGGGTTTCTGGAATTCCTTCTAGCTCTTGGTGCGCGGCGGCAAGGTTAGCTGACGGGGTGGCGTAAACACCCACGCCGCCAATTTCTTGGATGAAGTCGTCTTGGAGGTTACGCGTGACCCTAGGGTTCCGGCGTTCTCGCCGCGCGTCGCGGCGTCGTTGCTTCTCAACGTTGCGCCCGATCCTGGCGTCGCGGTGCGCTTGATCCTCGCCTTGGACCGTTGGCTCGTCGGCGGATATGTCGGAGACGAACATCTCCCGCTTGGCAGGCGTGATCCTCTTATTCGGAGGGAGGACACGTGTCACCTGCGGGAAAGTCGGAGTTGGTTCCGGTTCAGGCGGAGTCGGCGCAACGTCCGGAGTAGATCCGATCTGGGTGGCCGCGATGGGATCGACCGCCCTGATCGCATCTGGAGAGTGGTCGGCGTTTATGCGTTCGCCGAGTGCTTGCTGGTAGACGGCCCCGCTGTTCCCGAGTCCCAGCGGGAATCGTGTCGGCGAGGCGATGCTCTGACGAGCGGATTCGGTGAGTTCGATGCATTCACCGATGGAAGCAATGGCGTGGTCCATGTCCGCCTCAAACTGGCGTTGGCGTGCAGCCCATCGGCGCCTTCGCTCTTCGGGCGTCTCCTGCGCCCTGCGTGGCGGAGGCGGAGTGGACGAAGCAGTCGGCGGTGCAAGAGGAGACGTGTTCCCCCGGATGGCGGGAGAACGACGCTGGCCGTCGCAGTTGCCGAGTTGTTGGCGATGGCCGGCGACGGAGCGGTGATGGTGACGATCCCGTCTGGCGTAGCGTCAAGTCGAGGCGCTGTCTCCTCCGGGGTGGCGTCACGGGTGAAGGAGAGCTCTCCCTCGGGTCCGGCGGTGAAGACCATGGATCCGAAGAAGAACATGGCTCCCTTGGCGATGGAAATCTTCGCGGAAGCCGGCGTGATGACGGCGGAAGTGGATGCCATCGAGCTTGCAGATTGATCTCGTCGATCAACCCCTACCTGGCGCGCCAACTGTCGGATGTTTGGACCCGGCAGTCCACACAGGGTAGCCTACGTGGTTGATTTGATGAGGGACAGATCGAGGATCAGAAGTCGATGGTAACACAAGACGCAAGGATTGAACAGGTTCGGGCCGTCGAGTTGACGTAATACCCTACGTCCTGTGTTGGGGGTGATTGTATTGCTGTGTATGAAGTTCCTGAAGGATCTCCGTAGTTGGGTTCTGTCCTAGGTTGAATGAATGCGTGGGTTGTATCGTGCTTTGGAGGGGGGTCTCAAGGCGCCTTATATAGTCCGGCTGCCTTGAGTTACAAGTCGGCTAGAGATCGTAACCTACCCGAAATACAAGGATTCGATCCTATAACGATTATAGATATCTTTCCCTATAATTCCGGCTAGTTTATCTTGATCTCCGAGCTTCTTGCGGGATACGCCGTCTTCTTTCCTTGCCGCGCGCGCCGTCGCGCCCATCCGGTTCGCCCGACTGGTGGGCCTCCCGACTGGTGGGCCACCCAGTCTGACAAACCGATCCAGTTGCACTCGGATTGGGCCGCCCCTTGCTGGTTGGGCCAATCCGCCTGCTGGGTACCCCTGGGGGTATACCCCCGACAGGGCCCTAACAGTACAAGTGATTACCAAATACATTCGTTTGTGGTACATCGTGCAACCCATTCAGCTCACCCCGGAGACGCAAGATGACTAGTTGTGGAGATGGACGACTGATTCACCAATACACCACGGCATCGGCTTACCGTGCCTTCTTTATTGGTCAGCACGCAGTAAAAGGCACAAAGGTGCTTTGGAAGACGAAGGCTCCCGGCAAATGCGAGTTCTTTGAATGGCAGATCTGGACGGCGGAGCGTCGCAAGCGTCACCGGCCTCAAGAGGATGACCATTGTGCTTTGTGCTGCCAAGAGTTCGAGACAATCACTCGACTGATCCTGACATGTTCTTTCAGTAGGGAGATCTGGTTTTCCTTGCTGCGCATGGTCGGTTGGCAGACGCTCGCCCTGAGCTCAGATGAATACTC
The DNA here is from genome assembly GCA_004135705.1 of Alloteropsis semialata. NCBI lineage: Eukaryota > Viridiplantae > Streptophyta > Magnoliopsida > Poales > Poaceae > Alloteropsis > Alloteropsis semialata. Next base: position 15,268,368 of record CM014272.1, read on the forward strand.
CTTGCCTGACTTGTGGCTCCGTGTAAGAAAGAGGGTGGAGAAACCAGCTTGAGGCGCTTTTGATACCATGGTTATTCTCACCTCTTGGATGATCTGGAAGGAGCGCAACGACCGCATTTTCAATGGCCGGTCTCGCCCGCCGCATGCCATGCTACAAGCGGTACTCGAAGAAGGAAGACAATGGCTCTTGGCGGGTTGGCGACACATCTCAATCTTCCCGGCTCTTGCCTCGCCGTCGTCAGGGGATGTGGATGCGGATATTTCGGTCGCGCAGTTGTTTAACATATAGTCACGTATAGACTTTGTCCGAGCTACCCTCTGATTGGCTTTGGCTTTTAGGTTGTAATGCTCTTCCTCTTAATGAAAAACGTGCTAAGGCACAGTCGCAAAAAAAAAAAAGTTATCTCTCCGAGATGCAGCTGTTTTCTACTGGTCCTAGCCTCGAAGAGTTATCTGTTCTGCAACACTTACCTCGGCTACAATTTCTCAAGCTCGCTGAGGATGGTGGCGGATTTCAGGGGCACTGCTTTGGTGTGGGAAGGGGTGGATTCCCAGTCCTTCGCCTGCTCTGCTTTGAGGCTCCAAAGATTCCACTTGTGCGTATCGATGACGGAGCCATGGTATCTCTCACCTCTCTTCAACTGCTCTGTTTGCAGTCGCGACCCATGGAAATCAAATATCTAAATAGACTCAACGAAGTAGTGTTGCATTCTTCTTGTGCCGATGAAGAATTGAATGCCTGGAAGGGAAGGCTAGGTCTCACAGAAACAAGCCAAAGGTAACCAGGCATCCGAAACTATAACTCGGCAAGAAAAGCATGGTGCATAGGGTGTGTTGCGCAGCCTGTTCGCTTGGCTTATCTCGCTTGGCTTATCAGCCACCAGCCAGCAGTATTTTTTTCTCACAACAAATCAGCACCAGCCACCAGCCACCAACCAGCCAGCAGTACTTTTCTGTCACAACAAATCAGCACCAGCCAACAGCCACTGGCCAACCGAACAGGCAGTATATGTTCGTATTTGCTTTATTATATCGCTTTACTTTGTTGTCCGTTTGTATTCTCCTTTAATTTTGTTATCCACATTGATAAGGCTGCTCTCTGATGAGATGTCCTCTGAAGGGCCCGCGCAGCAAACTGTAGAAGAAACGAATACATCCGTGGCGTTTGCATTGTATTGTCCATCTTTACACTCAAAAAAAATATCCTTTTCCTTGTAGAAATATTGCGGAACTGGTGAACTGTTGAAGAAATATTGCAGCAGAGCAATAGACTAGGTATGTGGTGAACTTGTGATGCGACTGAATTATAGTCCTACTAGCAATTATGCCCGTGCGTTGCTACGGGTGAAGAATACTATATGTTCATTACTATATTATAAATTACATATGCATGTTTTTTCCTTGTAAAGAATGACTACATACAACACATTTTTATGTTTACCTTTCTGAGTGTTATATTGAAGAATGCAATTTCAAACTTGTTTTCTTGCTTTAGTATTGTTTCTTGATTTAGTATTATAGGTAAAGATAAAGACTAGGGTATAGATAAAGATTGATGGGTTCGATTAGGACTAACCCGAAACCAATGTCGAGAGTTGGAGCCGTGGTTAGAATTCAACGGATCAGGTGGGACCCATCTGTCACGTTGAAAAAAAAACAACCTTCGCTTTTGGAAAAGTAACGATAAAGAAAAATTTAAAAATTTCAAATCATTCTATAGTATATATTAAATAATGAGCAATTGTGTGGACAGGTGGTTTGGACCGTGAACTTCTTTTATTTCAGGGAAGACTCGAAGCGCCAATCTGTACGGCTGCACTACAGCTGCTACCCATACTGGAGTGAGCCCAGCGCGCATGCCCTACCGCTGCAACGTTTTGGTTGGTCTCACACAGGGCCTGTTTAGTTTCCACCAAAACTTTTAAAACTTTGAAACTTAACTATTTATTAAAAGGAATCTTACATGCATAAAGTATTAAAAGTGTGTTAATGACAAAACTCATTCCATAACCCCCCGTTAACATTACGAGACGAATCTAATGAGCCTAATTTGGCCATGATTAGACAACGTCGTGCTACAATAAACAATCTCTAATGATGGATTAATTAGGCTTAATAGATTCGTCTCGCGATTTTCCGTCCATCCGTGTATTTAGTTTTATAATTAGATGATGTTTAGTCCTTCTAATCTTCAATTTAGAATTAAAAACTTTCTTTCGCAAACTTACAACTCTAAACTAAAGCCATAGTCACACTGACCCGGCATGCCCTGCTCGAGCTCTATCGCTGCTGCTGCTACCACCTTGCGTGACGTGTGCGGAACCACAACGGCCGTTTTTTTCTTTTGACAGAAACCATAGTCGCCGACCCTGCAGCTTGCGTAACCGTCTCGGACTTGTTTTAGACGGAAGAAACGCTCCACACTTTATTATTATTAATTATTATTACTAGCAAATTTGCCCGTGCATTGCTACGGGTGAAGATGTAGATCAATCATTATCAATACTTATAAAACACTCATATTTATTTTCACTACCAGAAAACTCGCCATCGGTCCACACTCATAGGTATCGGTTACTAAAGACCCAGTACCAATGCAAGCATTGATACCGGGTCTAAATGTGTTGACCCCCGAGAACCCTTTGGTACCGGGCGATAACACCGCCCAGTACCAAAGGGAAGGGTCCCCTTTGGTACCGGGTGGTAACATGACCCGGTACCAAAGGACACCTTTTGGTACCGGACCGTGTTACCGCCCGGTACCGATGCCTCCCGTAAAAATCTACGCCAGCCCCTCTCTCTCTTTTTTATCTCCTCCTCTTATATCTTCCCTCCCACAAAGACTCACGTCCTTATCCTCTTCTGCTCTTCTCCCCTAGATGCAGAGGTCGCAGGAGTGCCGGAGCTGTGCCGGCAGGGCGCGGAGGTGGACGCGCTGGTGCGCGCCGAGTGCGAGCTGATGCGGGCCGGGCTGGAGCAGGCGCGGAAGCGGCAGTGCCGGCTGCGGGGCGGGCGCGGCGCAGCTGCTGCGGGAGGCGGGCTGCGGCAGGCGGCTGCTGCGGGCGCGGCGCGGCTGCTGCAGGAGGCAGGCTGCTGCAGGCGGCTGCTGCGGGAGGCGGCCGCCGAGTCCCAGGCGTGGTGCGGTGTGGCCCGCAGCAACGAGGCCGTCGCCTCTGGGCTGGATGATTTACGTGCATGGTAGTAGAACATATTTGACTCGAAATGATAATATTCTCGATTGCCTCTTTTTTCTTAATTGTGGTGGTTTGTAATTTCTAAATTTGAGTTGGGGACGGCGCGTCTGGAGGAGGGCCGCAGCGTCCTGAGTAGGCTTGTGATTGATTTTCATTGTTTTCATTTTGTTTCATTCATATCTGAGGAACCATATGCTTGAATGTCTATTGGTGTGTCTATTGTTGTTCAGATCTGTAATCCTAGGCTTGAATGCTAGTGGATGTTTGAATGTTTGTGAAATTGGTTTGAGTATAAGTTCATGAGAGTTGAATCCAAGTGAAAAATTGTTTGGATTGGAGAAGTAGAATGGGTCTGGATTAGAGAAACGGTAAATTTTGGTGAATCTGGAGCTTTTTTTTATTTCGTGAAAATGACATTGGTACCGGGTGGTGAGAAACTGGTACCGATGACTCAAAGTCATCAGTCACGGATGCCCGGTACCGGTTCCAAAACCGGTACCAAAGGGGTTTTGGAACCGGTACCTATGTGACGTTCTCCAGTAGTGTCGGGGGCTCCAGCCGGCACTAAACGACGTCATTTAGTGCCGGCTGGTGTTATTGGCCGGCACCAAAGTGGCGCGCCCATTTAGTGCCGGCCAATAATACCAGCCGGCACTAAATGACGTCGTTTAGTGCCGGCTGGAACCCCCGACCGGCACTAACATGTCTCCCGCGGGTCACTTCAAAAGGAAAATATCTTCCACCCCAATCACATGTGATGCATAGGTCGGATGGTAAGGAAGGAAACGCGCGAGGCTAAGGTCGTGGGTTCGAATCCTCGCGGCCGCGTACGCGATTTTACGCGTGAAAAATCACTGTGCCGTGCGACAGGCGCGTGTGCGGGCCTCCTGTGTGCGCGCGATATTTTTTTTATTTTTTTTGGCGATGTGCGCACGTTAGTGCCGGCCAATTAGTGCCGGTTCCAGGGACCGGCACTGACGTGGATTTTGACCGGCACTGATGTGCGATTCTCTCGTAGTGGATTCGTCTGGTCTAGGAGACAATCAAAACAGAACCTACTTCTGGTGCGAATTGGGCGTGCCCTGCGCCCCAGTCCGGCATGCTTGTGGCTTGGTTGCTCTGGCGAGAGGACGGCCTTGCTCCGCCATGAACCAGTCATGTCCTACGTTGCAAGTTCATGAAGCGGTGATGAAACTCAATTTCTCCTTGAAATAATTGTCCTTCATAATATAACAAGTCCCAAGTCCCCACACTCAACACAAATGAAATTTCCCTTGCGCTCTGGGCCCACAAATTTGACAGAACTTATATGGGAATGCTTGTTTGCAGCCACAATGAAACTTATATGGGAATGCTTGTATATGGAAATTAGATTATTAGTGTATATGAAAATTAGATTATTAGTGTATATTGAAATAAGATTATTAGTGTATATGGAAATTAGGTTATTAGTGTATATGGAAATTAGATTATTAGTGTATATAGAAATAAGATTATTAGTGTATATGGAAATTAGATTATTAGTGTATATGGAAATTTTGTTATTTCATGTAAACTTTGTTACTTGGTTAGAAATGATTATTAGTTATTGATTATTGTTTAGAAATGATTATTAGTTATTGTTTTGAAATGATTATTAGTTATTGTTTAGAAATGAATGTGTTAGGATATTTTATAATTACATGCAAAATTTATTTATTATATGAATGAATGATTATTAGTTACTTGTTTAGAAATGATTACATGCAAAATTTAATTATTATATGAATGAATGTTGTCATTTGTGATTAATGCAGAGGATGTTTTACCATCAAGTGCTCCCAATGAAACAAAAATCAAAAGCTATTGCGGACCAACTATTTGGATTCATTATGGACCAAGTTATAAGTCCACTGGGAGAGTACCACCATGACGGAACTGCTATCGCTCAATTGGACTCCCTTTCCGCTCCTTCTTCCAGTTCTGCTCGTTAATTGTAAATAACTTTTAAATGCTCTAACTTTTGTATTGGCCGATCTCAAATGTTTATATGTGAATATTCGAAAAAAATGCAATCAAAGTCGGGTCAAAATCAATTGACAATTGCGACGACTTCAATCTTATTGCGTGAAAGATCGTGTACGACATATGACATATGACGAGCAGACACATAGACGCGTAGATTTGTATATAACTAACCCAAATATCAAACATTTAAAAAAAATAACCAAAAGAGCCTTTGGTACCGGTTGGTAACACCAACCGGTACCAAAGGCCCTCCCCCGCATGCCTACGCGGGGGGGTCCTTTGGTACCGGTTGGTGTTACCAACCGGTACCAAAGGCTCCCTTTGGTACCGGTTCTGGACCCGGTACCAAAGGCCGCCCCCTTTAGTCACGGTGTCGCGGTACCGGTTCCAGAACCGGTACCTATGAGGGTTACGAACCGTGACCGATGGCGAGTTCTCCAGTAGTGCCTACTTCTGGTGCGAATTGGGCGTGCCCTGCGCCCCAGTCCGGCATGCTTGTGGCTTGGTTGCTCTGGCGAGAGGACGGCCTTGCTCCGCCATGAACCAGTCATGTCCTACGTTGCAAGTTCATGAAGCGGTGATGAAACTCAATTTCTCCTTGAAATAATTGTCCTTCATAATATAACAAGTCCCAAGTCCCCACACTCAACACAATTGAAATTCCCCTTGCGCTCTGGGCCCACAAATTTGACAGAACTTATATGGGAATGCTTGTTTGCAGCCACAATGAAACTATACTGAGTGGTAAATATATGCTCAATACGCTGGAAGGAGTGAGGGAGGACAAACATAAGTTTAGACGATTCATAGGATGAACCATGACGAAAGATTATCGAATACCATTGGAACCACAGGTTCCACGTGGAATAAATTGAACTTATGGTGTAGCAGACTATCAGTGTATTTGTTTAAATTGTAGTGGATTCGATGTGCGTTTGGTAACGGATGTTAAGTCCAATGATGTCTTTCTAGCATAACTGAAAAGATGTGAAGCTTATTATGTCATACGTGCATGAATTTTATATTGCAATATGAAAATATCTAATTTTATTCTCATCAACTACTACATAAGAATAAGATCTATTTTACATGGGTAAATACTAATAGCTTTATTTACTCTAAACAAAGACAAAAAAAAAACTATTTGCTATGGTAGCTGAAGTGTATACAAATATATATCTTACATTTATAATATTTTTTATGACACTTGATAGATCTCTACATGTTGATATAGCCTAGCATTAGTACCAGGTCCAGTAACACCACCTAGCAGTAAAGTCACCTTTTAGTACCAGGTGGTGTTTCAACCCAGTACTAATGGGTCCCGTGGCATTGGTACTAATGGGTCCTGTTGCATTAGTACCCGTTAGTACTAGGTGGTGTTACTGCCCAGTACTAAAGGGCCCTTTAGTACCCGGTAGTAACACCACTTGATACTGAACCCTCCACGGGCTACTGTAAAAACAAAGAATCTTCTATCTAGTCATATGCATGGTGTAAAAACAAATAAATTCTAGTGGCTCTGAATTAAAAATCCAAAAGACATGTTCATCTGCTTTATTGAGAGCGTTGACTTGTGGACCACATGGCTGCTGTAAATAACATGCATAGCAAATACATGGAAAGGGAAGTTTGCTGTAATAAAAGCTGGACATGCAAATTGCAGTACTTGTTTGATTTGAGAAACTTGGCTATAAAAAAGACCCCCTTATAGAAAGAACAGTTGTGGTGAAATGCAGGAACTTAACTGAAACAGAACAACTCAACTGAAAATAAATGTGGGTGTACTGCTTTCAGGACGCAAGCACAGCCGCAAGCAACAATCTGACCGCGAACGCTTTTCATTGATCGGATAGAAATCGGAGGCATGAGGAATCATATACTTATCCTAATGTGTGAGGTTGGCGAGGTGTCCTGTTTTAGAAAAACCGCCCGCGATCGCCCTCAGAGAACCCTCACAGCTCACAATTCGCCAGTGTCTGGAGGAAGAAGATGAACAGTGGTTTTCTTTGCGACGAACGCCGCGGAGCCAATTACTCCTGTTTCTTGGCACACACTCGGGCAAAATGACGCTAGGGATTACAGGGGCTACGTAACGACCACGAGGAACGACTCCAACGCCGGCCGTTGCGCCACGACCCGCGGAACGCGCGCACCATGAGCCCGAGCCGCTGCTCAGCGCGTTCATGGTGGCCTCCTCCGCAAGGTCCGCGCCACGCACACCACTCACACCACGCTCCCTTCATCTGATGCGATCACGTCGGGGCGAGCCTCTCATGCGTGATCCTTCCTACAGAACACGTCACATACTCTCTGCGACACCGCCTCGCCGTGCACGGCAGAGCGTGCCCACGGCGCGACACACACACGTTCACGAGCACACACCCGCGAACTAGCTAGCCTAGTGACTCCAACACACGCACACACCATAGAACACATCATGGCGTGTTTATCCTAACAAACTCCCCCTAAACACGACATAGCGGACCTCGAGTTCTTCACAGCAGTGTTGCTTCTTCCTCGACGTCGGCGAGCAGCACCTTCTCCTTTCTCTTCTTCGGGCATTCCTCCGCCATGTGACCCCGCACGCCACACTCGAAGCACCTTCCTTGGTAGCGGCTCCTGCTGCGCTCCGAGCTCATGCTGTTTCTCCTATCGTCGTCGTTGTCTTGATCACATCCATGGCCGCCGCCGCAGAGTGCCTGCTCCTTGCCGCGCTGATGCCACTTTGCTTCCCACTGCACCTCAGTGAGGAGCAGCTGCCCGTCGTTGCCCGCATTGGCCGGCCCCCGATCCTCAACATCGGCATCCTCCGCCACCTGTAGCCGCCCGACGAGTTCTTCAACTGACATGGCATCAAGGTCGCCGAGCATCTTGATTGCAATAGCGACCTGCTTCAGTCACCTTGGGACCACGTGTAGGCGTTTCTTCACCACGCGACTGTCCGCAAGCTCCTCCCCGAGCTCACGCAGGCTGGCGACAAGGCCATTGAAGCGCATGGTGACGTCACCGACGCTCTCACCGTCGTGGAACGTCAACGTCTCAAACTTCTTCATGAGACGTTGCACGCTCGCTGCCATCATGCGGTCGTCGCCGGCGTGCATCTTCTTCACCGCATCCCAGGCCTCCTTCGTCGATCCCTTCACGGCGAGCCCGGCCTTCAACTCTGCCGACACGGCACGGATGATCGTGGCAAGCACATGCTGGTCCTTGGCCCAATCTTTGCTCACCGCGTCCCACTGCTCCAACGCCTCCAAGCTCACCCGCATGACCAAGGCCCACTCGTGGTAGTTGGTCCTTGTCACAAGCTCACCCGCATGACCAAGGCCCACTCGTGGTAGTTGGTCCTTGTCAACAGCGGGAGCTCCACGGCGCCAGGATTGGCCATGACGCGCTCCACGACGACCGAGCTCGGCCCTTCTCTGATCTTGGGCGGGGGGCTTCCTTCGACCTTCATCAACCTTGCTCTGATGCCAATTGTTAGAAAAACCGCCCGCGGTCGCCCTCAATGAACCCTCATAGTTCACAATTCGCCGATGTGTGGAGAAAGAAGATTAACAGTGGTTTTCTTGGCGACGAACGCCGCAGAGCTAATTGCTCCTGTTTCTTGGCACACACTCGGCAAAATGACGCTGGGGATTACAGGAGCTACTTAATGACCGCGAGGAACGACTTCAACACCGGCCGTTGCGCCACGACCCGCGGAACGCGCACGCCATGATCCCGAGCCGCTGCTCAGCGCGTTCAAGGTGGCCTCCTCCGCAAGGTCCGCGCCACGCACACCACTCACACCATGCTCCCTTCACCTGACGTGATCATGCCGGAGCGAGACTCTCATGCACGATCCTTCCTACAGAACGCGTCGCGTACTCTCTGCGACACCGACTCGCGGTGCACGGCAGAGCATGCCCACGGCGCGACACACACACATCCACGAGCACACACCTGTGAACCAGCTAGCCTAGTGACTCCAACACATGCACTAGAGACACGCATACACCATGGAACACATCATGGCGTGTTTATCCTAACATCCTGTAGCATGCTGCCATGGAGGCATCTTTTCTCCTCAGCAGTGAAATCTTGGTGCTGAGAACAGAGAGCTGCAGTCGGCATAGCAGGGCTTAGCTCTGTTCCGTGCAAATCAGAGAGTGGGCAGCACCACAGGTTGGAAGAAGCCAGGAAGCATAACCTTGCGAAGAACATGATGCCTCGAGCTGATAGGCACACAGCGTGGACAACGCGCCAGGAGTTCACGGTGCAGCGAATGACAAGGCTGCCCCTGAGAGTCGAGTTCGATCAATGGATTTTTTTTTTCAATGCATCGATGGTAAAGTGTACGGTGGTTCTGCTGATGATGATATTCGTTCTCAGGAAGGATTTGGCCAAAGTTGAAAAACACAGTAAACCAAAGGATTAATTGAAGATCAGATTGAATGTTGAGAAATGAAAACTGCAACAGATTCTCAGCATTCAGAAGAAACCGAGAACTCCTGAATGTTGTCGCCATCCATTGGGAGCAGCTGGATATGAATTGAAATTTGAACACAGAGAAATGAACAGATCTGCACTGCATGCATGCCGTTCGATATGCTCAGATGTCTCTAGCAAATGCCCAGATGTCAGGATCACCTTCAATTAGGGGTACGCATAAATAACCGAGAACCAAAACCGAAAAAATCGATTCCTAGTTCGGTTCCAGACAGCATGGAACTGAACTTTTTATGTTTATTTCGGTTTCAGCTCTTAATTAACCGAATTAACCGAAAGAACCAAATTGGTACTTCACATACTCAATTATTTGCTTTCTGTAAGATTAGGTTTGATTTAAATGTGATTTATCATGTTTGAACAGCTATGTATTTGTGTTATTGTATCATTACTGTTCTTTTGTCAATTATTATTATCTAAAAAAGACGATCTTAACCAAATTTGCTTTAAGACTTGCATTTTTTTTTTGTCTTAGCCTCTATTGGTAATGTTCGGTTATAATCGGAACCAAACCAAAAGAACCGAAATGCTCGGTTTATAAAATTACTCAGAATCGATCTGTAACACCCAAATTCCATCTTGTAAGTAAATCTTAGCAACATTTGTTTTATTTAGATTTATCTAAGGTTTAATGAATTTTTCTTTAATTAATTTGTGGCCTTAATTATTTAAACAATAATTAATTTTAGTACAAAAGTGCATGTTGCATTTCATGCTCTTGCATTTGTTTTTGTTTGCTTGTGTGATTTCCCAAATCCTCTCCAAATTCAAATTCCCAACCAAATATCTCTCAAACTCTCAAATTCAATTCAAACAAAGTTCAAATCAATTCTTTTTCCCTCCTTTCCCTCTCTCTCATTCTGGCCCAGCCCAAACCCCTCTCCCTTCTCTTTTCCTCACCGGCCCAATCCCCGGCCCAACCCCACAGCACAACAGCTGGCCCACTTGGCCTCTCCCCTCTCCTGCTCCCTCTCTCATTGATCAGCCGAGCCCACGCATCAATGTCGCCCTCTTCCTCTCGCCGCTCGCCCTGACCCGAGCCGCCGTCCCCGCTCCATATCTTCCACGCCCACGTCCTCGCGCCCGCGATCACCTGCCCTCCTTCTTCACTCGGAATTACTATGCGTTCATCCCGCAAGCCTTCAACGTCGGGTCCCTCGTCCCTCTCTCTCCCCTCCCTGCAATGGCTACGGCCATCAAGGCCTTCATGGCCAGTTCTTCCGCCCCCTCCTCATTTCACCGTGACCGAGCCCCCTGCACTCCCCCTCAACCCTCTATAAAAGCTTGCTCGAGCTCCTCCTCGTGCACAGACACTCTCCACTCCAATTCCATCTCTCTGTTGCGCCCAATTTTCTCACCGGAGCTCGCCATCGCCGCCTACACAGGACCCCAGGAGCCCGGACGCGATGCCCAGGAGCAAGAACCCGCGCCGAACTCCATCATCACCGTTTGGTCACCTCCGCTGCCGCATCTCCTCGCCGCCGAGCGCCTACGGTCTTTCTCCGACGCCAAGAAACCTCTCTGGTGATCTCCCCATGCCTCCCTCTGTCATCCAGTGCTATTTGTTGATCTTCCCATGCATCGTAGAGCCCTACAGTGCTTTCTTCGGTGAGTTTCCGCCGCGCTCGGGGGCGGCGCCGCCGTCTGTATCACCGCCGGCCGCTAGAGCTGCTCTGCGCCATCCGATCGTGAACCAACGGCCCAGATCACACCCCCACATACCGGTCAACAGAGTCAATAGCCGCCGGCCGCGTCACTTTTGTTAAAGAGACCCTCAGTTTTCCTGTTATCAACCCGCAGTCCTCTGTTAGTTCAAAGTATTCATATATATGCCCTTGGATTTCCTGTTTAGGCCCCTGAGTTCTTGGAATATCTAACCCACCATCCTTCCTATGTTTATTTCACTTGCTAGCCCTTCTATGTTATGTTTAATTATGTTTAGGCCCTCAATTTTAATTAAAACAGTACGCAAACCTTAGTTTTAATTGCATATTAGTCCCTGCAACCTTGTAACTAGTGTAACTTCGTCGTTTTAAATCCGTTTTGGGTGATTCTCACGTCCACGCGATCGTCTCTGCATGCTCTATAGTTTAGGGTGTTTGTTCTGTACTTTTAGCTCTATTTGGTTTACTGTTTTAATTTATTTTGTTATATTGCTTTGTGTGATCGTTTACAGAATGTGTCGTTCGAGGAAGAAGAGGAGCAGCAACTGTTTGAAGAGGACCAACAACAGTTTGTTGAGGAACGCAAGTGGCCTCCCTCTACATGAACCTTCTTTTTGTCCCAATTACATCATGAAATTCACCTTTACTTTACTGTTTATGTATTAATTTTGATAGGTTACCTTTTAAGGACATGATTAGTCTTTTGCCTTGAACCTTGAATCACCGGTTATGACATGGGTAGAAATGCTTAGCTCAAATATTCTTGGGTTGTTATGTTAATCTTATGCAAATGTTAATCATGATTTTATTTATGTTGTTATACACTTGCTTAATTACAAGATCATGATGATTAATTGGAACATGGAGAACCACCCAAGAAAACAATGCAACCACAGTGTCACATGGCTCTGAACTTAGCTATTTAATTAGACTTGGGGTTGGCTAGTGGCCTTACCGAAAGGGCAAGGAGGGGGACGGTTAAGGGGTCATAGCCCGGTCCTCTTGGAGGAATAGCCTTTGCTAAGGTATAGTCTCATTAGGGAGGGTTATGGACCTCACCACGGCTGAAACTCTAGCGGGCCACTAGTTGGCTTTGGGTCTTTGTAAAGGCATCGTAGCGAACCCTCGCCACTCACCAAAGGAAGTGTTTAAGGGCCTTGCAAACCCGGGCGACAAGGGGAACACGAGCTGTGGGGAAAGTGTACAACCTCTGCAGAGTGTAAAACTGATATATCAGCCGTGCCCATGGTTAAGGGTGGCTTGGACCCTCACATGATAATTGAACTTAAACATGATTTAACTTGTGGTTCTTGGTTATCTCTAGAATACTTTAGTTATCCTGCTTAATTTTGGGTTGGTATAAACTTACATCTAGTAAATAGGTGCTTGCTAATAAAACTTGATCAACTAAAATTGCTAACTGCATGAGCCTGAACCCCCTTTGATGGCCTTGCATATTCCCCCACTTGTTGAGTACCAACCATAAGTGTACTCACCTTTGCTAAACAGCTGATGTTCAGAAGAATATAATGAAGTGGAGTACTATAGCGACTACGATGAGTTCTAGGCGCGTCAACCAGTCAAGTGCCTATGGATGGAGTCGTGAAGCTGTTTTATCATTTCCATAATTTGGACTACCTAGGTGCTGCAAATAAGATGCATAGCATATACATGGAAAGGGTAGCTAGCTGTAATAAAAGCTGTACATGTAAATTGCAGACATACTTGTTTGATTGAGAAACTTGACTATAAAAAGACCCCCTTAGAAAGAACAATTGTGGTGAAATGCAGGAACTTAACTGAAACAGAACAACTCAAGTGCAAAAAAATGTAGGTGTGCTGCTTTCAGGACTCAAGCACAGCCCCAAGCAACAAACTGACCAGTAAAGCATTCCATTGATTCGATAGAAATCGGAGGCATGAGGAATCATATACTTACCCTGTTGTTTGAGGACGGTGAGGTGTCCTGGAACATGCCGCCTTAGAGGCTTATTCTCTCCTCAGCAGGGAGTCCTTGGTGCTGAGAACAGAGAGGAGTAGTAGGCAAAGCAGGGCCTGGCTCTGTTTCGTGCAAATCAGAGAGTGGGCTGCACCAAAGTTAGGCAGAAGCCAGGAAGCATAACCTTGAGAAGAACATGATGTCTCGAGCTGATAGCCACACAGCGTGGACAAATCGCCAGGATTCCACGGTGCAGCGAAAGACATGGCTGCCCATGAGAGTTGAGTTCAATCGATGCATTTTTTTTCAATATGCATCGATGGTAAAGTGTACGATGGTTCTTC
>CM014272.1:15283006-15295104 GCA_004135705.1 Alloteropsis semialata
CAATTTTTAGAAGAGTGCTTCCCTACCATGGAGATAGATGACTTGGTGACAGTGATTTCTGCATACAAAATGGAGTACGGTTTCTTTCATAGGATTTGGAGGTTCCGAGAATCAAAAGAGCATAGTTTTATCGAGTAAGAACTCTCGACTATACTGTTCTATTGTTGGTTTTCCCATGGCCACCACACCGACAGTATTTGAAAGCATGAAACCTTTCAGCAGCAGAACATAAACTATTTTGTCCTGATGTAATGCATCTGACGGGAGGGCTTAATGCCTCAATGTCACTAAACACTCTCTGATGAACAGATTGCAGCACCATCACTTCGATATACAATTCCGCTACGCACGCACACCCTTGCCGGACAATGTGCTCCACCACTTGCCGGACAATGTGCTCTACCGCCTCCCTTGCTTATTTGTGATATCCCAATCTTTGTCGAGGTCCACTAATCATGCAACCCACGCATCACTAGCCATGGTTTATATGGGAATGAAAACCTCATTCCTGGTGCTGGTAATTGGACCAGCACGATGAAGTCACTACGAGAGAATCGCACATCAGTGCCGGTCAAAATCCACGTCAGTGCCGGTCCCTGGAACCGGCACTAATTGGCCGGCACTAACGTGATGCACGTTAGTGCCGGTCACGGGTGACCGGCACTAACGTGTGCACATCGCCAAAAAAATAAAAAAAATATCACGCGCACACAGGAGGCCCGCACACGCGCCTGTCGCACGGCACAGTGATTTTTCACGCGTAAAATCGCGTACGCGGCCGCGAGGATTCGAACCCACGACCTTAGCCTCGCGCGTTTCCTTCCCGCACACGAGCCAGTCACGAGGCAGGCAAATTTTTCGCGCGTAAACGCGCGTACGCGGCCGCGAGGATTCGAACCCACGACCTTAGCCTCGCGCGTTTCCTTCCTTACCATCCGACCTATGCATCACATGTGATTGGGATGGAAGATATTTTCCTTTTGAAGTGACCCGCGGGAGACATGTTAGTGCCGGTCGGGGGTTCCAGCCGGCACTAAACGACGTCATTTAGTGCCGGCTGGTATTATTGGCCGGCACTAAATGGGCGCGCCACTTTGGTGCCGGCCAATAACACCAGCCGGCACTAAATGACGTCGTTTAGTGCCGGCTGGAGCTCCCGACCGGCACTAACGTGTCTCCGCAGGCGCGTTTCTTCCCAGCCGGCACTAAATGTTGCCCCCCGAACATGTATGTCCTCCCACCAATGTGAAGTTCTCTCGTAGTGAGTAGATGCAAATTAGGATGGTTATTTGTGCCGGCGTCGAGGCCAACACTTATAATTGTTATTCATGCCAAGCGGGAAATGGTGCACCAGCACCTCAAGCTAACCCTCGTGGTCTCAAGTCATAAGTCATGTTTTTTCATGCAAAATATGGGCGCGCGCGGTATTGCGCCTTCGAATCGACGACCTTCCCTCTTGCACGATACTTCTTTACCATCCGACCTATACGTAGTGGCTTCAGATCAAAATAGTATCATCTATAAAGTTGCGATCTCAGTGAAACGTACAATTTTCACATAAAGTTTGTCTCCTTCCGATGTCATATATACAAGATTTAAGAATTTTTAATGCAACCTGGAACTAAATTGCATATGCAGGAAACTTGTTGGTGCCTGCACAATTTTGAGTCGGAGCAAACAGTAAAGTATTCATTCTGGCACACTTTTCAGCCTGTGCAAATACTTGATTATATATTCGTCTTGGCAGAATTTCCACCCCCATGAGTTAATTATGCCGGATCATTTATTTCTTTTATTTTTTGAACATAAAGCTGGCAGACTGCTAGGTTTGATATTAATATAGAAGAAATTTGCATGAGCCTAGGCCCAGATAAAAAACTGTACAAGGTAGGGAAGAGAAAACTGTTACAAGAACTACTCAGTAGCAAGGATAGCCCCTAAGTGCTTGGCCCCCGCACATGACCAGCATTTTGTCTCGCCTCTAATGTTTGCTAGCAGACTGTCTGGTTGCTCTTCTTCTGAAAAATTCTTATGTTGCGGTTTTTCCATAATTCCCAACATAGTAAAATGAGCAAGGACCGGTTGCCTTTGGTCAGCATTCCAACGATGTTCCGGATGGCCAACCACCATTCGTCGATATCGATGAAATACCTCCAATAGCTTCGTGGCTGGACATGTTGCACCACCCACGCGAATACTTTGTCCCAGACCCGTATGCTAAACCAACACTGCATGAGAAGATGTAGTAGTGTTTCGTCGTACGTGTGTCATAGTGGGAAAGTATGCAGGTTGGGCCATCACCTGGTGATCAGACGGTCTGCTGTTCATAGACGGTTCTGGTAAACCAGACATGCGAAAAATTTACATTTTGGCGGTTCCCAAGTACGCCAAATGAGTTGCTCCATGTCGGAAGGTATGGATCCAAGGAATTGGGCCTCCTAGGGTGAAGCAGCCGTGTATTCGCCATGTGTAGTGAGGTTCCATGTGATTGAGCCCTTGACATCTGGGTTAAGCTGCACGGGATGGACTTTCTTCCAAAGTTGTGTAAATACCCTCCAGTAGAATGATAATCATTTGTTTTCCCTTTTGTTGTTTTGAACTTTAACTATAAGCAGTTTAATTTTATTCCTTAGATTTAATTTCCATCCTGATGAAGTTTATTAAACCATTTTCCATAAAACTATTGATATCTTGATGGACGATTATTACTTTTAGAGTTTGCTGCCTGCAGATTAAAATGTACATATATTTGTTATGACAGTGTTTATAGTAATAGAGCATGCTCGTTTAGACGTACTCGAGTAAGTACTATAAGTTCATCTTTATTAAATGAGAGTGAATGTTAGGGCGCCACTAGTATTTCCACGGGTCATGCATGCTACTAAAAGAGGCTGTATATATATACTTTTAATCTGGACATCTTTTGTTCCCTCTTCCCTTTCTTTAATTCTTTGCTTGGAAGGTTCAAGCGCTGAGCTCGCATATTACATGTGAGGGCACTGAGTTTGCAGTTATTTACATATCTAATGCCTTTACTACAGTCAACTTCCCTGTATATATATATACGCAAACAAAATGGGAATCTGCGTTGATTAAAAAATGCAGCTCGCTTTTGATTTTAGGTTGGCAAATGCAGAAGACAGTGCAGCAGAGGATTAGCTTGTATATATTCGTTAGCTTTGAACAAATGGGGCAGACGGACAACTGTGTTGCTTCCGAATTGTTGGCGGCAGTTTTGATTTAGGCGTGGAAGGTCTCGGGAATTTCTTCATTACATCATAGTCGGCTTGCACAGTTCATACGAACTCACATGTGACACCCTAGGAACAGACACCATTCTTAACAAATCCCATTGGCACTGAAAGTGAGGGTCAGCCTAAGCAGGAAATACCACAAGAAAGCCCAATTGTATCTCAACTAACAACTCTCACCTCCCATCTTAATTTGTTGCTTACTTTTAATCAAATGGGGAATTGTTACAGATTGTGGCAATGGCAAGTCGATGGGTGCAAGCTGAAACAAGGTCCTAGTGGAATGAAACAAAAGTGAGACCCTAGTGATTGGCAAATACGATTTTTTTATTTTCTTTTGTTTCTTGTAGAAACAGATGCGCAATGTCATTCTGCCAATTTGCAATCCTTGCACCATGGTGGAGCCTCAATATTTTTCAATCAACGTCAGGGGCCGGGCTTCAGATGTGCCACGTGTATTTCTATTTGTTCCGTCTTCTAGAAAATTCTATTGGTTATAATTTTAATATACACAAAAATGTCCATCTGGTATGGACAAGTTTCAGTTTGCAATGTGTCAGAAAGCATTTTCCTCTGTACGCGTATCCATGTTGATGTGGGTGCTATAAACAAAAGTTCCTTGCATATATATGGCCAGGAAGTTTGCTATAATGAAAGCTTTTGGACATATTGAAATTATAGACCATCCTACTTATTTGAGAAACTTCATTACAAAATAGCTTCTTAGACAAAACAGGTATCGTAGGAATAGATTTGACTACAAAAGGCTACACAAGGGAGTATCTGTGGATGTGCTGCAGGGTAGAAGTACAGCCATACTCCCTCCGTCCTAAATTAATTAAGTGACGTTTTAGCTTTCCTAGATGTATAGTTTTTGCTATGCACCTAAATATACACTACTCTGTCTAGATTTGTAGTAAACACCATGTATAGAAAAGCAAAACGTCATCTAATTTGGGACAGAGAAAGTAAGCAACAGTCTGACCCATAACGCTTTCCTTAGAAATTGGAGGCACAAAGAATCATATAGAAATTGGAGGCACAAGGAATCATACATTCCACCTACACACCGCGGGGAAGCACTACAGTCCATTATTGTCGCATTGCAGTAGTTGGACTGACAAGTCTTGCCCTGTGAGTCGGATGTGTAACAAAATTGACAAGTGATTACCGTTCGCCAAGGAAAATTCTATCAAATTATATTGAAGATGAGCTGAAAATATCCTCGTGTCGTACATCTTCGCATGCAGGCGTCTCCGCTCACCATTTCGAGGGATTTGTCATAATGGGGCAAGGTGTACAAAATATCTTGCTCACTGGCACGTACAGTGAGGGAGATGTCAATTGTCCAATAATTAGGTAATTTAAGAGTTAAAGGATATTTTGGTACGTACTTTCACTTGGATAGAAATAAAATTAGAGATTGGAGATGTAGAAAAAAATATATCAAGCATCAAAGTGATTTTTAAAATATAATATTTCAATTACGCCATTATTTTTTCCCAAAATGACTACATATTGCCATACTACTCATTTATACTACTATACTACAATTAAAGTCTCTAGTAGTACACAACTAGTCTCAACAATATGATCTTTTGGTACCACTAGTAGAAAAACCACCTTTGGTTCATTTCCTTTAGTCCCGGTACCAATTGGACCCGGGACTAAAGGTCCTTTAGTCCCAGGTCTAAGCACGGGGAGCTGGGAGTGGGGATTTAGTCCTAGTGTAGTCCCGGGTCTAAGCACGGGGAGCTGGGAGTGGGGATTTAGTCCTAGTGGATGCCTTCAACCCGGAAAGGTGTAATATTAGTCCGGGGAGGAGCCACCAGCCGGGACTAAAAGAGACCCGTCTTTTAGTCCCGGGTGGTGGCTCCACCCCCGGACTCATTTTCAGGCCGAGGCCACCGCTCGAAGCAGGACATCGGTGGTGCTCGGGCCAAGGGCGCGCAAACCGCCGTCCGAGGGTGTGTGTATTTTATTTTCTTACTTTTCTGTATAGACATGAGATTCGAATCACTGAAGGATTTCAAGGGCAAAGCATGTGATATTGATGGATGGTATCTATTTGTGATGGATTTTTTTTACTGATTTGTGAGATGTGTCTTTTGTATCGACGAATTGATTTGTGATACGAACTGAGATGGAAACGAAGGAGGATGAACGGGATCGGAGGAGATGCAGTGGTGACGGATGAGTATGAACGGGGTCGGAGGAGATGCAATGGTGGGGCCGTGGGGTGGCCTCGCGGCTAGCCGGACGTTTTTTTTATTGGGCGTCAATAATTTTAGTCCGGGTTTGTGATACCGACCGGGACTAAAGGTCCCTTTTTGTCCTGGGTAAATTCCCGGGACTAAAGGCTGAGGCCTTTAGACCCAGTGCCGTAGTCCCAGTTGGGGACCCGGGACTAAAGCCCGTTCCCAACCGGGACTAAAGGCAGTTTTTGTAGTAGTGTACTAGTCCTTTTCAAACAGTAGTATAGAGTAGCATGGAGTACCGTCTCATTTGATCCATTTATTAACTGCTTTCCAATTCTGTAATTTCTACACTATTACATTTTCTTCATAAAGTAGCATTGATATGGATAGGTAACTCACTATAAAATCTACCAACATACACTACGGGAAACCCATGGTTTGCCGAGTGCCTGGGGCACTCGGCAAAACTCCGAATACACTCGGCAAAGGGTATGACGTCGGCCGCCCTCGGCATACCCCTCTCGGCAGCGGCTGACTCGGCAAACCAAGGGTTTGCCGAGTGCCATCTGTCGGGCACTCGGCATACCCCTATGCCGAGTGCATTTTGACACTCGGCAAAACGTGACACTCGGCAAACGTTGACGGTGAAGCTGACGATGACGGAGCAAAGTTTGCCGAGTGCCCCATGCCCGGCACTCGGCAAACCTGGGGACTTTGCCGAGTGCCCCATGCCCGGCACTCGGCAAACCTGGGGACTTTGCCGAGTGCCAGGGTAAAAACACTCGGCAAACCTGGGGACTTTGCCGAGTGTTTTTACCCTGGCACTCGGCAAACCCCTATAAAAAATGACAGATTTGGTCACTTTGCCGAGTGCTATGGTAAAAACACTCGGCAAAGTGACCCAACATGACCTTTTTTATTTATTCGGTCACGTATAACATACCCCAATCTCACATACATAACAGGCATCACATATATCACAATAAGTATCATCAAAACCACAAATATCATAGGCAATTCATATAGTTCACAACCACATTAATATCATAAAGACGTCAGTCACAACCACATTAGTATCACAACCACGTAAGTATCACAAATTCACAACCACATAAGTATCACCACCACATAAGTATCACAACCACAGAAGTACGACAACCACAAATGAAGGTAAAATGATAAGTCACTAAGGTGGGGGTGTTTGCCATGGCTGCGACAAATCGACGTCCGGATTGAGCTGGTTCGATGCCGCAGATTGAATCTGCACAAAGGAGAAGACATTGCATGTGTGAGACAAGTTTTATGTCATTAAAGGTATGTGATATCTTGTGTGTGCTACATTGTTCATATCCAGTAAAAAAGAACTTAATGAAAGAGAAGCATATATATCATATCATTCCTTACTTTTCCTAAGGTCACATGATAATTATAGAAGTTGAAAATGGCATGAGATGATCGAAGGGTGCAAGCTAGTGTGGAAATAAAACTGTATTGTTTCAGACTAGCTCGAAGAAAGATAGCATGTGATATTTTAACTAACCACTCATGACTACCCCATATGGATTATTTGGAAACAATTTTCTCTCTTAGGTTCAGTATTTAATAACTAATTATTTTTCTGCTTATTCTAGGGGGAATTCTAAAGAAGTATTTGTAGAAAATTATGAATGGCAGCACACTGGCATGACTGGGGGAACATATATAATAAGGAAGGCCAATAGAGTTTCAGTTTGTGCTAGAGTGATGTCACTGTTTGAAATCCTAATTTTTGTGAGGTATTATTTTGTTAATAAGACAAGTAACTCTAGCAAGCTATTATTTTTCCCATTCAAACATCAGCTTCTGTTTACCTTTGCTACCAATATTTGCTTACATTGTTCTAATGTTGTGTGATACTAATTTTTGAAGAAGCCCAGTAAAAAATGTCAGTTCTCTAAACTATAAGATTGTCAAAAGCGACTCACNCACGTGGGCGGTGGGCGTTGGGCGGCGGCGGCGGCGTGGGCGGTGGGCGGTGTGCGGCGGCGGTGGCGGTGGGCTGTGCTGTGACGAGTGAAGACTGAGGATCGAGGAGCTGTCCGAGCGAAGCCAAGTCAGTTGCGTCTCGGTTTGCCGAGTGCCACCCGATCCGGCACTCGGCAAACTAGTAGTTTGCCGAGTGCCGGATCGCGTGGCACTCGGCAAATATTTTTTTTAATTTTTTTAAGAAATAAGATGGCAAACATTTTTTTTTAAAAAAATAAACACATTTTTGCCGAGTGCACGACACGGAGGCACTCGGCATTGACACTGATTGCCGAGTGCCAAGACCTGTGCACTCGGCAACTATTTTGCAATTTTAGTTTTTTTCTAAATTTCTTGCATTGTAATTTGAAAAAAACATGTGCATTTCACTCTAAAATGCATATGTCATTATTCTACAATCATAAATCCATTATTTCATGTGATATTCGTCATAATGAATTTATATGCACTACAATTCTATAAGTGCAAAAAATAATTGAAAAATTATAAAATAGATCAAAAAATTACCAAAACTTAACATGAAACAATTCATGTTGTTTCTTGCCTATAAAAAAAGATTTGAAGTCAAACTCCAAGTGGACCGTCACTTTGACTTCAAATCTTGAAGATCCCTTCTCGACTCTACGATTCTTCTTCGGAGATGTTTCGGTTTATAAGCGTCATACATGACGACTTGTGCAAAACCTTCCCTATTTTTTACCACAGCCTCCACGTATGATATCATAGGCTCTAGACAAATCTCATAATTTTCAGACTTCGTTTGCATTTTCTAGAATTTAAAAACAATACAGACACACGTAAATCGGCATGTTTCGTGTCCAAGAAGTTCCAAAATTACTTTCATTCATTACACATATAAGGCTTCACAATGGACTCAATAACATGAATATTATTTTTGAACTAACTCTGTTGCTCATTTTGAATCACTTGCAGTTCAAATTTGACATAAACCAAACAATTCATTTAAATGATTAAAATTATCAGAATATAGCAAATAGACCAAAAAAAATATCAAATTCAGACATGGAGCAACTCGTATTGTAAGTGGAGAAAAGAAAAAGTTTGACAAGTGTGCCATGAAATATTGATGGCGGGTTTGCCGAGTGTCAATAATAACACTCGGCAAAATGGGCTATATGCCAAGTGCCTAGGCATAGCACTCGGCAAAATGGGCTATATGCCGAGTGCCTGACGGCGGACACTCGGCAACTATTGACGCCGTCCGTCGGCTAACGCACGGTGCCAGGAGCCAGGCGCCAGGTCGGCAGTTTGCGAGTGCCCTACTCCATGGCACTCGGCAAACAGGTGGTATGCCGAGTGCACCACATAGGCACTCGGCAAAAGGGGGTTATGCCGAGTGTCTTGCTTCTGGCGCTCGGCATAGACCCTTTTTGCCGAGTGTCCTTTTTTTGCCGAGTGTCCTGCTCTAGACGCTCGGCATACACCCATTTTGCCGAGTGCCCGAGGAATTACACTCGGCAAACCCTCAGGCACTCGGCAATTATGGGTTTTCCGGTAGTGATACTGAAAGGAGAGGGAGAGGGAGAGACAGAATGAAAGTGCTGTGTATGAATACCCTCGCTTACAGGACTAGGAGGTATCGAGAATCAATTGAGCACTCAGGCCCAAGATATAACTCTTGGGTTTCCGATGGCTCATGGCTGCCTGATGGAGCTAACGACACTTATATCTCCACGGGCCCCTCCCCATCCCCTCCGGCCGATGGCCTGCTGCGGGGCTCGTCAAGGGGATCCGGCGCCCCCTCTCCTCTCCTCCGGCGTGGATCCAGCGCAGGGGCTGTGGCTGCCCAGGGGCGGCCAGGCGAGGTGGTGGCGTCCTGGTGCCCCCCTGCTCCCTCCGCCCGGCGAGGTGGTGGCGTCCTGGTGCCCCCCTGCTCCCTCCGCCAGGCGAGGTGGTGGCGTCCTGGTGCCCCCCTGCTCCCTCCGCGGCCGAGGTGGAGGAGCGGCGCGCATGGCGAGCGCATGGTGAGGAGCTGCTTGAGCGCCAGGAGGAGGAGGAGGTGGAGGTCGTCCAGGAGGCGCTCGGTCCACGGCGCCGTCTTGCCCCGGCGCTGGAGCGGGCTGGTGGTGGTGGTGGTGGCAGCGGCAGCGGGGGTCTGCTGGTGGTGGTTGCGGCGGCGGCGGCGGCCTGGTGGTGCTGGTGGCAGCGGCGGCGGCCTGGTGGTGGTGCTGGTGGCGGTGGCGGCGTGCAGCGGCCGGCAGGGAGGCGGCGGGGGTCTGCTATTTTTTTTATTTTGTTTTGCTTTTGTTTGCCGTGCGCCCGCTTTAACTCACGGCAAAGGGGTTTGCCGTGCGCGCGATAAAAGGCGCACGGCAAAGCCGCGTTTGCCGGGCAAATCATCGCCGTGCGGCCTTTGCCGTGCGCAACGGCGAAAAACGCACGGCAAAGAATTTGCCGTGCGCATTACGGCCTTTGCCGTGCGCCGTCGGCGCACGGCATACGCGTGTTTTGCGGTAGTGTCTGAAATTCTAGTGGTTTTGAATTTAAAAATCCAAAAGACAGGTGCATCTGCTATTGAGAGCGTTGACTTTACAGAAAGTTAGCAGGCATTTTCATCTTTACGTTTCCTTGTGGACCACCTGGCTGCAGTAAATAAGGTGCATATATAGCAAATACGTGGAAAGGGAAGTTAGCTGTAATAAAAGCTGGGCATTTAAATTGCAGACACACTTGTTTGATAAAAAACTTGACTATAAAAATATCATGAAATTAACTGAAACGGAACAACTGAAGTGCAAATATATGTGGGTGTGCTGCTTTCAGGACGCTAGCACAGCAGCAAGCAACTATCTGACCAGTAAAGCTTTTCATTGATCGGATAGAAATCGGAGGCATGAGGAACCAATCTTATCCTAGTACCTAGCTGTTCGTTTGTTTCCCTCTTGTCCCCTGTCTGGACATGGAGCAGATTTTGCTGAATTGTGTAAGCACAAGGAGAGCCTGATGCTGCAGGAAGGTCAATTTGATTGGGGCTTCGCAAAGGCAGGTGATCGATTTGTGCGAGGCAGTACCTTGCATGGGGAGGCAGTTGGAGCTCTTTAATGGTACTCCATACTACCAATGAGTGGTATATCGTATAAACCCACATGAGTAATTGGTAGTTTAGTAATTTTACATGGATGAAAATGAAATTGAATATTGGAGATGTAAAAAATATATCAAAGATCAAGGATTTTTCAAAATATAAATGGTCCAATTACGCCATTTATTTTTTTCTCAAAAATACACATATACTACCATACTACTCATTGTATGCATCCATAACCTCTTTTGTTCTGAACTTCTAATTGAAAACTGGAATAGAGTAGTTGATCAAATGGGAGTGCGTGTGTGGTAAGTAGGTCAATACTGATACCAAGCTCTAGCTAGTTGATTTTCTCACTACTAGAGAAAGGGGCATTCTCGTCCAACTAAAAAAATACATAAGCACCGGTTGCAAAAAGGCCTGGTACTAATGCTTACCAGATCCAAATTTAGTACTGGGTAATAACACTACTCGGTACTAAAGTCACTTATGGATGGCAGCGATTTTGAATTTATGGTTTACATTGTAACGGGTTCAAGTGCTTTTGGTAATATTTTTGGATCCTTGTTTTTTTTCTGATTTGATGTAACAAGAGGTGGGTTGGTGACACTGTACTGGTTATATATTAAATAAAGAGGAATTTACAAAAATAGGAAAAAAAATACAAAAGATTGTGAAGCCATTCGTAAAGTCTACGTAAATACTGCAGGAAGCACGTACGGCATAAACCTCTACAATCGCATTTAGTCTATGGAGAGATCATCAGTTATCCAACAGTATGGGGCTACGTACTATAGAACATAGTCAGGGTAGACCAATGTTAACTATGACAAAGAATGACAGATGATGAGCAGTTACGAAACCATTAACGATGATGACCGACTCCAACAGACTGACTATTTGGGTTTGATAGAGGTGACCAGGCAGTGGGGTTTGGTTGTGTGTATCTCAAATACTTTTTTTCACAAAATTACATTGAAATTATATAAAAAAAAGTTGTACAAACAAACAGAAGGCTGCATGTGCCAGTGTAGGAATTTATGAACACCTAAACCTGCATTAAAATTACATCCAGTCAGACAATTATAGGCAGACCATGGGGTCATTTTTTTGGACTTTCATGGGGTCATATTTAGTTTTGCCGGGGTTGGTCTTGGTTTACATGTATGCCTTGGACCCTTGCCCTTGACACAACATAGAGCAGAATCAGAGTACGGGTGCCAAGTGCCATCTGAGGTGCCCATCTAATCAAACAAGTAGAGGAATGGAGAGACAGAGTGGTGCTAGACGTTGCAACTAGTTCTCCTGATTCTTTTCCATGTCGTGTTTGGGATGGAAGACCTCGGGAATATGTCATGCATGCTGGCCTGTATCAAGTGCAATGCGGGGCTAGCACTCATGATGGTCGTGTTGCACAACTTCACTGCATGGCAGACAGTCAGACACCTCTGATCACTACGAGAGAACTTCACATTGGTGGGAGGACATTAGTGCCGGTCCCCCTGGAACCAGCACTAACATGTTCGGGGGCAACATTTAGTGCCGGCTGGGAAGAAACGCGCCCGCGGAGACACGTTA
>CM014272.1:15312878-15323929 GCA_004135705.1 Alloteropsis semialata
AATATATATTACTAAAAGAGTTAATATATATTACTAAATAGGAGTTAATAATATATTACTAAATAATATATATTACTAAAGGAGTTAATATATATTACTAAATAGTAATATGAATCTAGATTTACATTATTTCATAGATCATTATAGTTGATGTATACTTTGTTATTTCATGTAGATAGGTCAAACAATACATACAAAAGATTTAAATTTCAAATATTAAATATAATAAAGGAATTAATTGAAAATACTAAATAATAGTTTCTGAGTGACTAGATAGCTCATTCTGTTTTTATATGCTGATGAATGGAGATTCTGAGTGAACTGTTTTGTCACACTAAACTGTTAATAGTTTGTTGATATAATTTGTACTGATATAATGTATTGACATGAATTGTGATTTAGTAATCTAAGAAAGCTTTTGTAATGCATTGGAGAACACTGACACAGAGAGTCATTCAGATGCCACACGGAGACGAGTTGCACAAACATCACATGCATAGAGCCATAGACATCTTCCTATTGATAAACTAAATTAGCTTCTATAGAGATGAAACACCAAGTTTCTAGACTATCAGGTTTTAGGGAATCTATCGTAAGTGGAACTACATAGCATGTTTGATAGGGGCATGTTGAAATCTCAGTACCACAGCTAATCTGCCAGCCCGACGCCATCCTACTGGAGCATTAGTGATTTAACATTATTTTTTAATGGAATGTTCATATATTTTAAATAATTTTCACCATGACAAAATAGTCTTGCTTAGCACACCCATATCAGAACAATCATACTGGGCACATTTCATGAGGTGCCACAGCTCATGAAGGAACAACGATACTGTAGGGGTGCCACCATCCTTTTCTCGGCCTCGGTCAGACCCACTGAGGTTTTTTTATATGGAGTCCTTTGTTTGATTGTTTAGGAGATATTGGTTAGGAAAGTCAATTTGGTTAAGTTTGCAAAGGATGGATACGTGCTATTCAAAGTTGTCTTCGGGGTCAAGTCATAGAGTCATTATAAAACCTGACGGTTCTATTCTCGGTTTATATTGAAGATGGAATGGTATTTTTTTGATTATCCTGTGAAATTAGGATGATCAGTGCCGGTTCTGACTGAGATAAAACTAACTCTTTCTCTTCGTATATTAGGAATGAGTTTTAACTGAAACCTGATAAAAAATTCTAATCGAGTAATACTGTTTTGTTCAAATGTTATTTGCCCCAGTTGTGTCTAGGGTACTTGAATGGTGTCAATGGTGGAAACAAAGAAGAAATGTGAGACAGTATGTAGTTTCTATACATGAAGACAATGATTGTCAATATCATGGATTTCTGATGATTTCAAAATTTCTGTTATATTCCCTATTATATCACCATTCTGGTATTCTTGGGAACAATAGAGCGGGTTAGCATTTATCCTCACAAAAAGCAGTTTATTCTTCTAGTTTTTTCACAGTGCTGGATACCTTCAAAAGGAACAATGTAGGCTATTTTTTTGAATTGGGTGTCTATTTGCCATTGTATCAATCTTTCAAGGATTCTGAAATATTAAATTGAATTTTTTTAAAAAGTGGATTTATGAGGATTTTGTTGTAATTTTTTGTAAGTACTCGATTACTTATTAGGGTATAACAGCATGGTGTCATTTGAGGCACATTGATCTCGCTATTTTGTCAAGCGGTAAAACACCTTAATAATAGAAACAATGAAACATGGTAGCTTTCAATCATCATTATGTTTCCATCATTGTTACCGATGGAATAACATGGCTACAAATTAATTGGCAGCTCAGTCGGAGTTACTGTAGAAAGAGGGTTTATACAAGAACAACCAGAGAGTATGATGTGTCTCTCGAGGACCATGCAACAGTACAGTTTTGTGGTTGTGTATTCTATTGCTGCAAAATCAAAATGAGATGCATGAGGAATGAAAAGAGAACCCATAGTTCTTGGTGTTTATTTTAGTTACACACGCAGATCTGGATGCTAGCGTATGTTGGCACGATCGCACCAAAGAGCCATCTCAACCCCAAAAATTTTGACAGGGAAAAAATTAAGAGGAATAGCAGTGGCTATTCCTAAAGCAGCAGGGAAAATACCTTGTATCGCTGAGCTGAGACCCCAGGAATAGGATATAGAGGCTTTCTTAGGTAATCAGCCGGATATATATGTGCATACTGAGAATATTGGTTGCAGTTTGGGCTTTAGCGTGTCGTCGAAAGGTTACTGAATTAATGGATTCTTCATAGCTTTGTCACCAAATGGATTCTTCATTAATTATGTACCATTACTTGCATACTTTAGTGGACCACTAATGTTGAATATTAGCTATTATTACTTCCAAATTTTGCACATTTACAACTAGAAAGGACCAATGGATCATCAATTAACAACTCATGAGTCATATATTTTGTCATATTTTAAACCAATGGAAATTGTTATTATGTACTGAGATCATTAGTGCTTGTAGCGTCATGTACCCTGATTTCCATTTGGAAAACTGTGGTGCTCACAATTAGCAAATATGCAATATTTCAATCTCTTTTTTTGGTCATAGAAAAAACATGAAATATGATCATTCTACAATCTACATATTTTAACTCCCTGAAAATTAGTGTGGATTTAGTATTTTTCAATCAAGAGCAGGTAATGCATGGCTCTTCTATTCCAATTTTTTCCAGTCTTCTTGGAAATTCTAGTGGCTCTGAATTAAAAATGCAAATGACATGCTATTGAGACACCTGAAGTTAGCAAGCAAATTCTAGTGGCTCGTAATTGACTTTACAGGAAGTTAGCAAGCATTTTCATCCTTATGTTTCTTTGTGGGCCACCTGACTGCTGTAAATAAGATGCATAGCAAATACGTGCAAAGGGAAGTTGGCTGTAATAAAAGCTAGACGTGTAAATTGCAGACACACTTGTTTGATAGAGAAACTTGGCTATAAAAACATTACCAAATTAACTGAAACGGAACAATTGAAGTGCAGATATATGTGGGTGTGTGCTGCTTCCCATCGATCGGATAGAAATTGGAGGCATCAGGAATCATTCTTGATTTGTCTTGGAGCATTCCGCCTAGGAGGCATATTTTTTACTCAGCAGTGAAGCCTTTGTGTTGAGAACAGAGAGGAGCAGCAGGCGAAGAAGAGCCTGGCTCTGTTTCGTGCAAAACAGAGAGTAGGCAACAGCGAAGCTAGGAAGAAGCCAAGAATCTTTACTTTGTGGAGGAACAGAGACACCAGGAATGGGATACATCGTGTCGTGGAGATGAGACACAAGGAATGGGATACAGATGTTTTCTTAGGCAATCAATTAGCTGGGTATAAGCACCTACTAAGAATACTGGTCAAACAAGTTTCAAGAATTGGAGGTACAATATTGGTTGCAGTCTTGGGCTTCAGGGTGTCATCAAGTGTAGAAGATGTAGGCTTGTTAACTGAATTACTTGATTGTTCATAGCTTGGCAACCAAATAATTTTTCCTTATGTACAGTTACTCGCATACTTTAGTGACCCCTAATGTTGCATATGAGTAATGTGTTATTGTTACTTCCAATTTTTGCACATTTACAACTAGGAAGCAGCAATTGCTCATCAATTAACAGCTCATCAGTAATCTAATTTTTTGCATATACTTAATTTTAACCAAATAGAAATTTTTATCACTTACTGGTATCTGCAGTGTTTGTAGTGTCACGTTTCCTGATTTCTATTTGATAAGGAAAGAAATAAAATTGAGTTGCTCGTGATTTGCATGTATGCAATATTTCAACCTCTTTTTTGTACTAGAAATAACATGTGATATGATCATTCTACATATTTCCAATCCCTAAAAAGTGGTGCAGCTTCAGTATTTTTCAATCAAGAGAAGGCAATGCATGGCTTGTCTATGCAGAAAAATTGCCAGCCTTCCAAAAAATTATAGTGGCTATCAGTTGAAAAAATCAAGAGAAGACATGTTGATCTGCTATTGAGAGCATTGATTATTTTAAAAGAATATTGCAAACATTTTCATCTTTATGTTTCCATGTGGACCACCTGGGTGCTGTAAATAAGATGCATAGCAAATACATGGAAGGGAAAGTTTGCTGTAATAAAAGCTGGTTTGATTGATAGGATCAGAGACACGCTGGTTTGATTGATAAACATGGCTATAAAAAGGACCCCCTTAGAAAGAACAGTTGTGGTGAAATGCATGAACTTAACTGAAACAGAACAACTCAACTGCAAAAAAATGTGGGTGTGCTGCTTTCAGGACACGCAAGCACAGCTGCAAGCAACAATCTGACCAGTAAAGCTTTTCATTGATCGGATAGAAATCGGAGGCATGAGGAATCATGCCGCCAAGGAGGCATATTTTCTCCTCAGCAGTGAATCCTTGGTGCTGAGAACAGAGAGGAGCAGTAGGCAAAGCAGGGCCTGGCTCTGTTTCGTGCAAATCAGAGAGTGGGCAGCACCACAGGTAGGAGGAAGCCAGGAAGCATAACCTTGCGAATGACAATCCTGCCCCTGAGAGTCGAGTTCAGTCAATTGATTTTTTTTTTCCAATGCATGGAAGGTAAAGTGTACGGTGGTTCTGCTGATGATGATATTTGTTCTCAGGAAAGAATTGCCCAAAGTTGGCCATATAGTAAACCAAAGGATTAATTGAAGGTTAGGTTGAATGTGGAGAAATAAACACTGCGATAGATTCTTTAGCTTTAGAAGAAACCATGAACTCCTTCAGTGAGTCCCCAGCCCTGTGATAACGTCGTGGGCAACAGATCCAATAGCATGTGAGCCAAATCAGTTTTTCCCATATTAACATTTAAGGTGACACCGAGCAGCTTTCTGTAACCAGACAGAATAACGTGGCTGAAATCACGGTGGTTAACAAGTTACCTGACAGCAGGCATACTGAGCTCAATAATTCACCTTCCTTTGTTTAAGTATATTGTCTGTCCTTAAAAATTCTAGTTGACAATTTGGAAAGACAAAAAGAAATGAGGTTGCACCTGACAATAAAATAAGCGTTCATGTGGCAATGTGGAAGCTGAATAAGTTTGAGTAGGTTATAAAGAAAAGCATGAGACATCGAAATTGGCAACGTCACAGAGAAGGCTCCTTAATAGGAATAGGTCTGGTGAAGATAACCAAATGAGAGGGTGCAGTGTGCTGCGCCTGCCATCACGAAATGTAAGGTTTTCCTTCCAGATCAAACATAATAGAAATGTGAGGTACCAGGAATCTTGCATACACAATGATGAGGATTCATCTAGCGACATGTTGCTGTGCGATTGGTGATTGCAGTCCACCGCCACCCTGGGCCAGACGCGAGTAGGCTGAGCTGGTGGAGCAAGAAGGCGCCGACGCGCCGCGACGCCCGAGCTTGCCTCGGTGTCGGACCCGTGCCAAGCTCTAGCATGCGCTGCCACCCTTCTGCGCCAAGCCACCGGCTTGCCGCATCCCATGGCTGTCGTATTGACTTGGAGATCGACATCAGGAGAGCAGCGTCGGGCGAGGATAAGATGAAAAAAGAAAAAAATAAAAATGAAAAGAAATCATTAAGCCAATGATAGGCGGGTCCCACATGTCAGATGAGATGGAAAGGTGAAAGGGGGTCGGCTGTGGCATTTGTCCCCAATATCTTGATTGTTGAAAGGGGATTCCCCTATAACCAGAAAAAAGGGAAAGGAGAAAGAGTAACTGTTGGAGATGCTCTTACAGTGTAGCAGGTTATCCAGGTTTATCTTGTTGTAGTACTTCAGCCAGGTTTAATATGGTTCTAGTCCGGCATCAGAAACTGTTAAACAGTTATAGATGACCTTTACACGGTGACAAAGAGAACTGCAGTCCCATGAACCGTGCTAAGTGTAGACTCATTGACCTCCATGGACGGCATGACATACTTGGCTGCCGCTACGGAGGAGGTCACCACGTTTGCTCATCCGTTACAATCACTCAGCGAACTCGGCGATCTCTATAGGTGATGTCGAACGGAAGAAACCTGATACGAGGCAACATGGTAACTAGAAAAACAATATATATAACAATAAGAGAGGCTCATGACCTGGTCAAGCATCGCACAAATTGCCACAAGAGGTCATACTGAACAATTCCTCACGCTTCCCATTTCAATGCTATTAACAGAAACAAAAAAAAACTGCTCAAACTGTTTGTTGTTTCTGTACGTACTTCCTATCAGCAGGAGACCCACACCTCCTTAGCTTGGCCGTTCTTATCCTTCCCATTTATTGCCAAGCTTTCCATTTAGTCAAAGACATAAAGTCCTTACAATAGAGTGATCAAACATTACCCCCAAATGCATTCATGTGACCATGTGGGTCTGAATAAGTTCGCGTAGGTTATAAGAGAATCATGAGACATGTAAATTGGCGACGCCGGCCCGGCACCTTAAATGAAGGTGGTCTGGTGAAGTTAACTAAATTAATGGGTGTGCTGCGTTCATGAAAGGTAAGGCTTTCCTTCAATTCCTGATCAAGCATAATAGAAATGCTACGGGGTCATCTTGGAAAGGGTGGTTGCTGCAAATCCTTGCCTGGCAGGACAGCCTTCATGTTATTCTTCCCTTATCGTTGCATTGAGTTTGGGGGTACATACACGTGGAGATCATGATGCAAAGCATGTATCCTTCCTTATTCTTATTATGATGTAAGAAGCAAGGAGAAGATTTAGTCCTTTTATTTTCAATAACTGGATCATTTGTGCATAGAAAAAGCATATAACATTGAAATGAGAGTAAACATACTGGACGTCATGTAACGAGATTTGTCTTTGAATACACTTTATAAACAACAACACAAAACCAGTGACTTCTCCATTGAGATGAAGGGAGACACCAATGCTATATTAAACAACAGCAGAAACCAGTGACTTTTTGTTCCAGTGATGTCAGTAAAGTTTGTAATAACACAAAGACACTATTCAGTATTGGAATTTACAGATTCACATTATGAGGAATTTACCAGCCCCGCCCTATAAATAAAATGTACTAAAGGAAGCAGGTTCATCTTTTGTACACGTGGTTAGCAAAATGAGCCACAAAATGTGGTATACATAAAGAGGGAGATATAGAAAGGGATAGTGGATTTGTACATAGACCATGCAGACTTTCATAGGGCTGGGGATGGGAGTCGGAGGTTTCGAGAATC
Source organism: Alloteropsis semialata (assembly GCA_004135705.1). Taxonomy (NCBI): domain Eukaryota; kingdom Viridiplantae; phylum Streptophyta; class Magnoliopsida; order Poales; family Poaceae; genus Alloteropsis; species Alloteropsis semialata. The sequence continues at coordinate 15,320,025 of CM014272.1, forward strand.
AAAGTAGCACAAATGTTGCTCTCCAGACCTGTCTGCTCAAATTATGGACAGTTGGCTTTTCTCCAGCTAGCTCACCGACAGATAGATAGCTGCCAATGGCAATGTGTCGCTGGTCATGAAAGTGGGCAAGGATGGCTTGCACAGGTGCAGATGGATAAGACGATGCAGTACCAGCATGTCCACGTCATTTGTATTCCTCACATGCACTAAAGCTTCGACTGCTCGTTCTATCTCAACTGCTTGATCAGTTGATCCAGCGACTTGCTTTTAAGAGCATAGCCATCAAGACATGCTCCAGCAGTGGCTTTCACGATTGTGCTTGTTTCCTGAAATTGATGCAGAGGTTCTGTGAGGATAATTCTGCTTCCGTGCAAGCGTAACCAAACTCACCAAAAAATATAGTATTTTCTGTTTATGCTGAGCAGAGGAGCTAACTAAGAAATGTTGACATACATATCAACACCGGTTGCAAAGAAGCGAAACTCGATCATTTCTACCAAAGATGTTGATCTGAAATTAAGATAAGATATAGGAATTTTACCTCACTAATATGTAACTATGCTAAAATGTAAATAAATTTTGTACTATCCATGAGTGTTGCTGCAAATAATAGGAAAAACCACCACCCATATTTACTTTAAAATATATCATGGGTCCCATATGAATAGTACATGCTTGTTCCCAAATTAATATTTTCAAAAATATATCGTGGGTCCATATAAGTTGTACATAGACCCATGTGGATGGGGCCCACCCACGTGCAACAAATAACTGCACGTGGGCCCCACACAAGCAGTGCCTTGGGTCCCGTGAACATTTCCCGGCCCACGCGAACAGAACCATAGGAGCCACATGGAGACAGAATGCACGAGCGATCCAGAGTTCGAAATTTTGTCCTATTAGTATATAGGATAGATAACTCATTCGGCATATATATGCCCCCCCCCCCCTCCCTCCCTCCCTCCCTCCCTCTCACTCTGCCAATTTAAAGGATACAGTAGCCGCTAACCCCGGCCCTTTTGTTGTCGGGGGTAGACCCCCAGGGATACCCAGAAGACGGATTGGCCCAACCAGCAAGGGGCGGCCCAATCCGAGTGCTATCGGGCCGGATTGTCAGACTGGGTGGCCCACCACTCGGGAGGCCCACCAGTCGGACAAGCCGAGACGGGTACGACGGTGCGCGGGGCATGGAAGAAGGCGGCGTATCCCGCAAGAAGCTCGGAGATCAAGATAAACTAGCCGGAATTATAGGGAAGGATATCTGTAATCGTTATAGGATCGCATCCTTGTATTTCGGATAGGTTATGATCTCTAGCCGACTTGTAACTCAAGGCAGCCGGACTATATAAGGTGCCTTGAGACCCCCTCCAGAACACGATACGAAACCTAGGACAGAACCCAACTACGGAGATCCTTCAGGAACTTCATACATAGCAATTCATACACCCAACACAGGACGTAGGGTATTACGTCATCCTGACAGCCCGAACCTGTTCAATCCTTGCGTCTTGTGTTACCATCGACTTCTGATCCTCGATCTGTCCCTCGACAAATCAACCACGCGGACTACCCTGTGTGGACTGCCGGGTCCATAAATCCGATAGTTGGCGCGCCAGGTAGGGGCTGATCGACGAGATCAATCTACAAGCTCGATGGCAGAATTCATCAACAACATCGGTCTACACCTGCGAGCGCCGCCCAGCTTCACGCGCCGTCGTGCATCGCGATCCGTCGCCGCCGCCGCCGGCACGAGCATACGAAGGACGTGGCCGGATTACCACATCCCATCGCCGCCGTTGACCCCATGTCCACCTGCATACGCGGCCATCAGAATCAATCTACAAGGAGTACACGACAGGGAAGATTTCTTTTTTATTTTCCAGTGTCCGATCCGATTTGCGCCTTGTTTCCGTTTTAAACAAAGCTCATGATTATTCTAATACGTACTTCCTTTTAAATCATGCATGCCAAAGTTGAGTGCGTACATACGCATGCATGGATGTCAGGTCTGTTCCCGTCTGGCTTCTCCTTCTGATTGGCGCTCTTCTGATCGGCCGCCAATACCACGGGCCGCCGAGGCCTTTGGACGGCAATCTCGTCCACTCGGCTACGACAGCGGCCATGCTTGAGGCGTCGTACCAACATTTGAGGGCGACACACCAATTCTTCGACTCGATCACGAATCAAGATAAGTATTATTTTCAATTAAATATTTTACGGCTTCTACATACTTTCGTACGCTTCGGCTCTCCCGTGCCTCCGAGCCTTTCGCCGACCACTTTGGACGCACTCCGACTGCGTATACAACCTGGTCTGTCCAGACTGCAACTCCATAGGCTTTTACACGAGTTGCTAAAGTACTCGGGTAGCATACGCCTTAACTCGTGAAACCTCGACTCTTCCGTACGCCTACGCTCCTACGCGTGCACGCGGCCCAGCCCCTTGCGCTATGGACTATGGCTATCGGGGATCAGGTGCATAAACGTAACAGGCTAACTACCCGGAGAAATTAATAGACTTAAAAAGCTGGAAGCAGGAATCATTTTCATGCATTGCCGAATACTTTTCTTCTCGGATTTGCATTTTATTGCATCATATACTACCTTTGCGCTATGTTTTCACTACAGGATATGGGTTGGTGTCCTCGCGCTTGCCTGCCGCGCTCGGGGGCTGGGCGCCGGGACGACTACACGGCGTGCCTCAGCCCTCACGCTCGGGGGCTGGGCGCCGCGACGACCACTCGGCGCGCCGCGGCCCTCACGTTCGGGGGCTGGGCGCCGGGACGACTACTCGACGCGCCGCGGCCCTCACGCTGCGCCCAGACTGGTTCATCTGTTTCCTGCTCCAAACGGTGTTAACTCTTCACCTCCATCTACATGATGCCCGAAAGATCCAACTACAAGAAAGCACAAAGTTCAGAACCGTGCAGTTGCTTGCACATTGCATGCCAATCACCAAATACGGAGGAAGCCACGTACTACTGCATGGCCAAGCCAAGCCAATAGTACTCGGAGATTATACGAAGACACGCACCATCTGCGTGCATCGCCACCACGACGAGTCACCCGTGCATGCATGGATGGATCCGACCAACCGCCCATTCGCCGACCCCAAAACGACAATTGCGCCATGCTGACCGCCGATGCGCCGACAACAGCTTCGACCACCCAGCGCCGACTCTTTCACTCCAAACGACGTTCGTTATGCCGCTCGCCAATGATGGCCTCGACCACTCGGATAGGGCATACCGGCCGGGGGCAACTAGTCGACTACTCGGACGTGACGACAAGATGATGCCCAAGGGCTTATCAGCCCACAAGCAAGGACAACATGCCGATTCTCTGCCTCGGACACGAATCAAGCTAAGTCATACTTTAATACTTTCACAATATTTTTCGGTAACCGCGTATCTCCATATACATGTCTCCATGATCATCGCCGACTACCCTTGGTTTGTTCCCGACTGTTTATACAGCCCGAGCGCTACACGAGCAGTCGGGCTACACCCAACGGACGCATATTGCATTTTTCTCCATCGTTTATTTCTTTTTTCACTCTTGTACAAGTCGCTAAAGTACTTGGGAAGCACACGCCTTAATCCGTGAAGCCTCGACTCTTTCGTACGCCTACGTTACTACGCGTGCATGCGGCCTAGCTCCCTGCGCTAACGGCTATCGGAGATCAGGTGCATAAACGTAACAGGATAACTACCCGAGGAAATTAATAGACTTAAAGAGTTGGAAGTAGAAATTCTATTACATACAACGCCGAATGTTTTTCTCCAGAATTAGTATTTGCTACACCATATACTACCTATCCTTCGTATCTTCATTGCAGAACACAGGTTTGGATCCCGAGCTTGCCTGTTACTCTCAGGGGCTGGACCACTCGGGCATCGCCGCCAG
>CM014272.1:15324929-15354024 GCA_004135705.1 Alloteropsis semialata
CAGCAGCATTGGCATGACTCAAGATTATATTAGCTTGGAAACCACCATTAACTCGATAAGCCCCTGGCGTCGTGTGTGCATACCCTAAGTTTCCAAGGACTTGATAAAGGACTGCACGTAGACCAGAACACGCATGCATGAATCCACAGTAGTAGTCATCCTATAATAAGATTAATAAAATATTGTTACAAATAAAGATAGTAAAATTTTAATATAATTACATAACTAAAAATAAAACTAACTTACATAAATCGATTCATATGAAGGACTAATCCTTTTAGGCATCTATGTCACGTCTGGCTCACCCGTCTCGAGAGCTTTCAACTTGAAGTCGCTGTAGTCCGGGAAAACGTGGCCAGCTTGACTTTCTATTTGGGCTAATGCTTGCCTCACAGCATCACACGAGGCCACATGGTCTTGCTACCACGCGCCAGAATGAACATGGATAATAACCATGTCACCAGGATTTGGGTCACGGGTGGCATTTTGTTGAATGCTAACAGAGATCATAAGTGGTATTTTCAAAGGTCTATAATCACAAAACACATATTACTCAAAACATAGAGCATGAAATAGACCATACTAACCGTCAAAAGAGAGAGGATAAAGTTGCTAACTTTCTAGCGGACTTGGTTTGCAAAATCTCCAAAGGTTATGGAAAATTTGGGCATGAGCTCCCCCAACCCGAGCTCAATGGAGGATGAAGAAATGAGCCATGGCTCGGGCTGGGGGAGGAAGAAGGGGATTTATACGCAGAGCCCCTTTGGTACCGGTTGGTGGCATCAACCCGTACCAAAGGGGGTTACATTGGTACCGGTTGGTGCCACCAACCGGTACCAAAGGCCCCGAGACTCACACCAACCGGTACCAATGTGACCCCTTTGGTACCAATGAGAGCGCAAAATTATTGACCGTTGGACCCGGTACCAATGCAAGCATTGGTACCGGGTCCAATCCAACCGTGACCGATTAGGGTGGATGGATAGAGAGTTCTTCGGTAGTGTGTGCCTCAGGTTCACGGCGAACTGGCCGTTTCCCGTAGTGGTGCCCTCTTGCTCAGCATCATGGAGGCCCTAACTCTGACGAAGTAACCTCTGTTGAACTTCAACACGCATTAAGTACAGAGTGCGCTAGCGCCACTCATATGGGTCCCAACTCCCAATTACTCTCTCGCGTGAACCTCAACGACTCTACACATTCCTTGGTGCCAAATACTATAATGTACAACTCAACATCATGCTAGGACACAACGTGAATTCCTATTCCCTCCACTAAAATAGCTGAAAAGTTGAGGAAAATTGATCCCAGTGCTTCCCATGCCAAATAATACAGTCATTCGATCTTCTCTAGCGTGGTGTAGGGTGAATGCAAAATGTGAGAAAGCAAGATGATAGGCTATAGGTGTAACACCCAAATTCCATCACTTAATAAATTTTAGCAACTTTGCTTTATTTAGATTCATCTAAGGTTTAGTGCATTTTCTTTATTTAATTTGTGGCCTTAATTACTTAAACAATAATTAATTAATTTTAGTACAAAAGTTCTTGTTGCATTTCATGCCTTTGCATTTGTTTTGTTTGTTTGAGTGATTCCCAAATCCTCTACAAATTCAAACTCCATTTAGATATCTCTCAAATTCCCCAAATTCAAATCCAAACAAAGTTCAAATCCTAATTCTTTCCCTCCCTTCCTCTTTTCTTCTTTCGGCCCGGCCCAACATCTCCCTCACCTCTCCACTCCTTTCCCCCGCCCGCCGGCCCAACGGCCCAACTCCCAGCCCAGGCTACCCCGGAGCCCCCTCTCCCTCTTGGTCACTGACCAACCAGGCCCGCTCGTCAGCATCACCTTCCACCTCTCGCCGTTCGGCCTTGGCCCGAACCGCCGCTCTCCCGCGTGTGTTCAGCCCCGCGCCCACGACCGAGCTCCTGCAACCACACCCCAGCTCCCACGTCTCGGTCACGACGCTCTCCACCTCTCCCTCCCCCCTCTGCAACGGCTCACGCGCCCCATGGCCATCTCGGCAGCCGCCGTCCCCTCCTCGGATCTTCTCCACTCCGAGCCCCTTTTGCCCCTCCGCTCATCTATAAAACCCCCGGCACCTTTCCTCGCGCTCGCACACACACAACACCCGCGCCGAAACCTCCTCCCAATCGAGCGCATTCGGCCCTTGGAGCTCACCGTCGCCGCCCGTCAAGGTAGCCGCCGCCGCTACTGTCTTTCTTCGCAACCCAGCTCTCTCTGATCCTCTCTGTTCTATTCTCTCGTGAAAAGGGTCCCCCGGAGCACAAAATCGACGTCCAGGAGCCGAAGCCACCACTGCTCACGTCCCTCGCCGTTCAACCGACCCGCCGTCCGCCTCCAATCACCGTCAAGCATCGCCGACCTCCCTCTGGTGCCAACACCACCCTAGGTGAATTTGCCATGCCTTTCTCTTCCTTCCCATGCTTTTCCCGTTGTTTCCCATGCCCTGGAACGCCCGGCGGTGAGCTCGCCGGCGTTGCACCGCCGCGGAAGCTCTGCGCCGCCGCCCTGAAACCGCCGTCATCTCGGCTCCTTCCCATCCGGGCTTCCCCTGACCTTCCTGTCCCTCCTCACTACCTACACAGGAACCCGGGAGCTCGGACGCGACGCCCAGGAGCACAGCCGTCGTCGGAGCGCCCTTCCCATCATCCGACTGAGCTCGCGCCAGCTGTCCCTCATCGCCAGCTCACTCCAGTCATCATCCGACGCCCTGATCACCACAGGTGAGCTCGCCATGACTTGCTCTTCATCCCTGTGCCATTTGTTTACCTCTAGCGCTCAGCAGAGCTTACCCAGGCGATCCTTCGCCGCGGTCGCGGTGGCGCCGCCGCGTACTGCGGTCGCCGGCCGCCTTCTTTGCTCTGCACCATCCGATCGCGAATCAACGGCTGAGATCAGCTCCCAGGATACCAGTCAACGCAGTCAGACCGGGCGCCCCTTGTCAGTTTTGTTAAGAGCCCCTGAAGTTTTATGTTATTAACCCGCCGTCCAGTTGCAGTACAAAATATTCATATATATGCCCTTAGTATTTTTGTTTAGGCCCCTGATCTTTTGTATATTGTAACCCACCGTCCTTTACATGGCATATTCACTTGCTAGCCCTTCTGAGTTATGGTTAATTATGTTTAGGCCCTCAGTTTTATTCAAAATAGTACGCAACCATTATATTTAATTGCATATTAGTCCCTGCAACCCTGTTTTAGTGTAACTTCGTCGTTTTAAATCCGTTTTGAGCGATTCTTGCGGCCACGCGATCGTCTCTGCATGCTCTATAGATTAGGGTACTTGTTATGTGCTTTTATTACTATTTGGTGTACTGTTTTTATTTATTTTTTTGTATTGAAATGTTTGATCGTATAGAGATCATGCCGTTCAAGGAAGGTGAAGAGCAGCAGCAGTTCGAGGAAGACCATCAACAGTTCGTTGAGGAAGGCAAGTGGCCTCCCTCTACATGAATATTCTTTTGTCCCAATTACATTCATGAAATACACCTTTACATTACTGTTTATGCATTAATTTGATGGGATACCTATTAAGGACATGACTAGTCTTTTGCCTTGAACCTTGAATCACCGGTTATGAAATGGGTAGATAAATGCTTAGCTTGCTTATACCTTGGGTTGGTTCTGTTACTTGGATATAAATGTTAATCTTGATTTACTTATGTTGTTATGTACTTGCTTAATTACAAGATCATCATGATTAATTGGAACGTGGAGAACCACCCAAGAAAACAGTGCAACCACAGTATCACATGGCTCTGACTTAGCTAATTAATTTGATTTGGGGTTAGCTAGTGGTCTTACCAAAAGGGCAAGGAGGGAGCCGGTGAAGGTGTCATAGCTCGGTCCTTTTGGAGGAGTAGCCTTTGCTAAGGTACTGTCTCATTAGGGAGATTATGGACCTCACCGCTGCTCAAACTCTAGCTGGCTGCTAGTTAACTTTAGGTCTTTGTAAAGGCTTCGTAGTGAACCCTAGTCATTTACCAAAGGAAGTGTTTAAGGGCTTTGCAAACCCGGGCGACAAAGGGAACACGAGCTGTGGGGAAAGTGTACAACCTCTGTAGAGTGTAAAACTGATATACCAGCCGTGCCCACATGATAATTGAACTGAAACATGATCTTAATTTGTGGTTTTTGGTGATCTCTGGAATACCTTTGGTTATATCCTGAATAATTGTGGGTTTGGTATATACTTACATCCAGTTAATAGGTGCTTGCTAATAAAACTTGGCCAACTAAAAGTGCTAACCGCATGAGCCTGAACCCCCTTTGATGGCCTTGCATATTCCCCCACTTGTTGAGTACCAACTATAAGTGTACTCACCCTTGCTAAACAACTGTTGTTCAGAAGATAATAATGAAGTGGAGTACTATAGCGACTATGATGAGTTCTAGGCGCGTCAACCAGTCAAGTGCCTGTGGATGAAGTCAAGAAGCTGTTTATCATATTAGCTTATCGGTGAATGTTTAAGACCTTAGTATCTAATATCGATGAGTGCAATAAAGTTATGTACCCTCTTTGTAAGCTTTGAACATTGTCTTTTGATATTTACACTGATGAAGTCAGCATATGTGTGATGAATGGATCCTGGCACACATATGTGATGCATTCGATTTTGTCATTAAAATCAGGTGTGACAATAGGAGAGCAGTTTTTAGAGCTTCTGTATCGGAATATGGGCTGCATACATCTTCTATTTGCCTCCGAGTTTATATTATTTGTTCACTCATATATATGCTCCATTGACCATACATTGTGGAAAAAAACTAGCTAATAATAAGGAGAAAACTGTAAAATGGTTCCAAACTAAATGAATTTTGCCTTATACAAACTGGAATGCCTATCTTAGGTGAATCATATCACAAGTGATTAACTAGCAAACTGTTTGAAACTACAGTGCAACACATATAACATGTAGACAAAAAAACGTATGTGATGGATCCAAAGAAAAACAGAAAGGTATAAATTTGAAAAAATGTTTTTGGTGAGAAGCCCAAGAAAAACAAGGCAGAACCACTTTTAATTTTGTTAAGATCCTGTAAGCATGGTTCTTGCCGAAAGGTGGTGATTAGGTCTTCTAAATATCACCAGGCAGGAACCGCATTTAACGCCCACTATAACAGTTTACAACTTACAAGAGTTGGAGGATGATTGGCTCCAGGTTTGGGGGTGATCGATTGTGGAAGATGATCGAAGGCCGTTTAGTGAGTTAATGTATTGTAAGCTGGATTTACTAATTAGTTATGATGTCGATACCAGTAGTAATCACTTAATCAAATTACTAGCATCTTTTAGCAACCCCTATACATAGCAACACAACATATTCACATTTACCAGTACAAAGCATCCATCAAATAACGAATCAGTAATAACTTCAATTTGTGATATGACTGCTTACGACAATGCTAGCTAGACGTGTGTGTTGTGAAACACTTATTTAGTGATCAATTCTTTTGTTAATTAATTAGTGATTAATGACATCACTAGGTAGTTACTAATGTGTGAAAGGGCCACTCTCCCTAAGGGGGTATGTCCCTTTGGAAGGGGCACCTTCATGCCCCTTGGGCTTGTATAAATATGTAAACAACCCCATCAATGGATCAATCCTTCCACTCATTTTCATTCTTGAGTTTTCACTCTTCAACACGTTATCAGTCACTTTGCTCTCCACTCCTAATCTCTTTCGACACCAATGGAAGCAAGGAGATGCTCTCACAAAGAAAGAGAGCGAACACAGGAGCGATGAACTTCTGCTGGTGGGGTTTGCGGACTCGTCGAAGAAGCCAATCGGGCATCCGCACAACAATTTCATCAGGCATTCGGTGACGAATGCTTGAACAAAGAGACGAGGAGCATTAATTGATCGTAGAAGAACAGAGCTTAAATGGCCTCAGGAGATTGGTACGCAAACCATTCTCATCTTTTGTTTGTAATGCACGACAGCAACTTCGTCTTGCTTCAACTAGGCACAATCATGGTGACATAGCTGTGGCTGCCATACGCGGCCATCCATGGCAGCAGCAGCACTCAAGAAAATACGCTGAGGCCATGTATACCTTTGAAGCAATCAGCACTACATGGTGGCCAAACCAACGCCGTCGGTGAAATGCACGGCCGGCAACATCGGCTTTGGCCCTCAGGCTGATTCCCAAATGACATCGCCCCTGCACTCCATCCACTAACGGCAGATTTGAGAAGAGGAGGCCAACTCTTTCCATGCCATGGTCGTCGTCCTGCAGGACGCCATCAAAGGTGTGGTCACCACGGTCACCAAAATGCACATCGTTGCGACGGCAACCTCGTTCTGGTCTAGTGCATCTTTGCTCCACCAAGGGGATCAGGCCAACGGCCGGCACCCTGTACCATAACAACAGCCACCAGCAACCTCTCACCGGCCATACCCAGGCATCCGTGCCCTCGGTGTCACCCAGACCATCACCCAAGAGTCGACGCCATCGGCGCCATTGGTGGCCAACAAACTCGGCCGCATCGCGGCCATAGACCGGCAATGGCCGGCAGCCAACCATAGTCGGCAATTTGAAATGGGCAAGGACAAGGGCGATAGGCTGCGCATCCGCGCATGGGGTGAGCAGAGGAGTCCAGCAAGAAGCAGCGGCGCACAGCATCGGTGGCACCAGGGAACAAATGCGGCGGCACAGCATAGGCAGTGCTAAGGCGTGCAAGCGGCGGTGGCAGCCGCACCAAGCGACGATGGCGCTTCGGAAAAGTGGTAACCGTCTCTTGCACCGGTTTTGTACCAGGTCGGCTGGCTAAAGGCCAAATGGGCTGTCACTGACCGCCGCACTCGCCAAGCCCAGAGGGCCGACGGGTTTTCCACCCACAAGCCAGGCCACGACGGCCGGCTTCACATGGGCCGTGAAGCGGGCCAACCGCTCACAGGCTGGCCAACAGACCAAGCCGCCAGCCCAAGTTTGCCCCCAAAATTCATTCAAGCCCACATGCTTTTATCTATTTATATGTTCTAGCATATATAATGCTTAGACGTTATGTTAAGTATTTAGATTGTTCTATATTGTGTAATGTATATTAAATACCATCGGTATTATTAGGACCAATGTAATCAAAATGCTACAATTGCCGCAGCAATTGAGCATTATTATGATCCGCAGATCTCTCATTGGTTACACATGTTTTAGAACAATTTTTTCATATGCAATTCTTTATCTGCATTTGATTTATTCAAATCAATATTCTACATCAAGTAGAAAATCATGCAAAATTCAAATAAAAGGTATATATTTTATTTAAACACAAGGTAATGGCAACAAGCATCTACTGCACTCATGCAGATTATGCTTCATTACTGCGAGGTTCTACCTTCAAAGTGTTTAAACAACAAATTAAACTAATGGAATAACACAAGGTGATGGAGACCTAGGCACTGGCTGCAATAAATTCTTTGAATTTATTTGCCCAGAGACCGTGCTTTTAGGTAGCAAGTTACTTGCCCATTGCTTGGAGGTCTACATCTTATGATGATTACCTTCACAGTGTATATCCAAAGTTTAAATAAAATTATACTATAATGACTCTCAAGTCATTAATTCCTTTAGGAATACAAATTATAGCAGTTGCACTACCCATTGACATATACCTTAATTTAGTTGCAAGAATCATCTTGCCTTTGGAACAATGCAAAATAAATCTAAAGGTATAGGTAAATAAATTTTGGATTGAATAAAATAATAGAAATAAGAATATACTATGCTTCATTATTATAAGATACACATCATTGCTATGATGAAATCATCCAAAAGTTTAAAATAGAGACTATATATTGACCATGACCATCAGTCATTTATTCCTTCAGGAATAAAGAGCAATATATAAGCAACAATTACATTGCCTATTTTAAACCACTATACCTAATTTTGATATAAGATTCATCTTGAATTCAAATATTTTGCATATACTGCAATACTACATTTCATGTATTTATCGCAGTAAATTAATTTAACACATGACTATCTCATGTGGTACATGATTCAAAATAACCATTATGAAGTCAATATAAGTTGCATCACATGCAAAAACTTATATGGCATGGGCAATGAATTTGAAATTTATTTCATATTCTAAAGATTCCATTTCTATGGAATAAATCATAGCCCAGAATTCAAAATTTCAACCAAATTATTGCCTTATTAAAGACATACTTTCCATATGGATCTCAAAACATTGAGTATCAAATGGAAAAGGTATCCTAAATATTTTGAGTTATACTCAAAAGATGTTATGGCCAACATAAGGTCATAATATTACCGAAATTAAAAGGTGGTTGGTTATACATTCATCTACATGATTAAATTCATGACAAAATACAACAGCATTGTATATATATAGAAAATCTATTCTAGATTTGATTCTATGATGAATTTCTATATCATACCAACCCAGATTATGAAGCCTTATCCACACTTTTCTCAATAGGTGGTGTATTGCATCAGCAATACCATAACCAAAACTGCACCAAACTTTCTGAATAAAATGCTATGCATTATGATCTCTTAACAAAGAGTATTTGTTTGTACCTTCTGGTTACAACATAGCTATTTGAACAACATTCAAATATTCAGAATTTCAAATGTTAGATGCAAACAAGCATCAACAATAGGAGAAAGTGGGCCAACACAAAGGCAACAAAATAAGGATACTAACAAAGATATGCATTTATAAAACCCCAATGACAACTCACATGTATGTCAAAATTATGGATATTATAATCACATTACAAATGCAATGTCACAAAATCAAGTATTTGGTTGAATACATTATTGACAAATGGAAAATCAATTTAATGGGACAAGTTTGAAATGCACTTCAATATCGACCTATATTATGCCACTTATATACCTATTTCATATGAAATAGGATCAAATCCTACAACAGTAGGATATATTCGAAGGCAATAACAACTTGTTTGGAGACACAACTTAGTCTCTATATCCCATCACTTAATAATCATGTACATTATGTTGCAATTACATAAGTTGTCATTCACATAGTATCATTATATGATACATGCTACTAGTATGTATTCTATATTATATAAGTAATCATAACGCATTATGATTTACTCAATATAGATTATTATGGAGACAATCCAAATGGAAGAAAGTAATTTATTAGTGAACTTTTATTTCACTAACACTATACTTTGAGATATCAAATATTCCAAATTCTCTATAACAGAAAAGGAAAATTACTAAAAAAATCGCAAATGCGATATGTTGTTTACGGTTTTGGTCGAGCCATAATCATACACTCTCAAAGTATTCAATTAGATATGCACTCATGCATTCTAATTCAACTCATACCAATTGAGTTAGAAAAATATCCATTATAGTGGATTCAACATGGAATCACATTATGACAACAATGATGAATTTCTATTCATCAACCAATAAACAGATATAAAACAAGCAAATGCTTGAGCAAATTTCTCCATTATCAAAAGGATTGTGTTTACATACATCAAAACCCATACCATATGTTGCGTACAATAAATTTTCAGTCTATCATTCCATCAAGATTGGAAAACATTGGTTTTTATTGGTACAAAAATTTATTGACAATTTCATTTGTCATATATTGCAAATTTCCTATAAATCCTCAGATTTAATATGCACCGTATGTGCATTATAGAAATTAATGTTAAGACCCTCTTATCTTAAAATTTCAAATATACCATTATAATTCCTTGAACGCATTCAAAGGAAATATGGTACCATATATCCGTTAACAAAATTATTCAAAACCTTCATATGATTGGTTGATAAATCAACTACATGATTTCATGTGACGTATTATAGTGCACTAAAGAACTATGCTTTTGCTATGTTCATTGCTCAAATTATCAAATTATGAGCACAATATCCTAAAACATAGGATACATCCATCAGGATGGAAAATGTCACATGATTTCTTTACAACTCTACAATAAACTATTGTATGACTTTGGCATAATTATAAAACATTATGTACAATCTATACATACAACGGATTATACAAATCTCTCGCAAGAGATTGCAACTCATTGCATGACCACTATATTCAAATTGAAATTTACCAACATCTAGTTGGTACTATGTGGATTTACACACCGCATAGTCAATCCAAAATCAATCAAACTGCAATCATACAGCTCCCTCCGTTGCAGTATGTAGGTGGAATTTTTGGCTTCAGCCAATTGTTTCCCATCTACATATCGTTTATGCTTTGCACATAATGATATCACAACCTCAACATACATCCGTGGGCATTGAGGATCCACACAACATAGTATTATCCGTCATTCACATAATACTTTGGATCTTTCATGGGGAATTTTACATAGCCTGTATGTTGATCATACTTTGAGGACAATTCCTAGCATTAGGGGAGATTTATACCACATTATAGATTGCCAAGTAATCAAAATATCTAATACATTCAGTCCTCACATCTACGTACAAATTGTCAGCCAGACAATATATATTTGCAACACATTGCAAATAAACTGCCAATTGCATTTATTCGTCAAAAGTGTCATCTAATATGATTCCCATCATTTGTGTACCAGAAAGAGTAGAGGTACCTAATAGAACCACTCAACTCCCAAATAAAAATAAGAGGGGGAGAAGTATGGTCACTTGGGATATAGCTTATTACAAGCATCCGCGGAATAGGCGGAGACCTCCTCCAAGATAGTAAATGCAAAACAACATCATACATGATGTTAGACACTTTATGGATATTCAAATCCAAAACCTATGAATGATCAACATTCAAAAGCCCAGTATATGTGCACATAAATTCAAAGCACTGGGTCACTAGAACACCCTACTCTATCATCTTGGGAAATGAGATAGAGTTATAAAGGGTTAATATTTTCACAAGCTATATTGATTCCATTGAATCAATCACACTAAGACTACAAATTGTTGACATATACTCCTACTCAAAATTGTTATACACCTTAAACTAGATCCAGACCAAAAGTCCTAGGTAGAGTGTCTCAACACTCAAATTGGGTCAAATTAAAGGTGACAATTGAGGAGAAAAGCTCTTATTCAACAATGAGAAGTACTTTACCATAGTAAAATATTCTTTTCATAATGCTTTCTTGCAAAAGCAAGGTGGTGAGACATTAAGAGCTTGTAGCATATGGTTACATGTAGAGACCAAGCAAAAACATACCCACATGGCATGTGTGAAAATTTTGTTCCTACATTCAATCAATGGCAAATTGGATTCATATTTCGAATTGAGATACAAATTGCAACATATATTGTGTACAACTCAAGTCACTCCATGACTTGTAAAAGTCAAGTTGATTGTGGTACAACTGACTAAGTGAGTATCCATCATAGAAGGATTACTCCAATCATTATGATTGCATATATAAATTCTAAATTGGATTTTCAATCATCTCAACATGCAAGCAATCATATTAAGACGGAATTAGAGATGACGGATTTGGGTAAAACCAAATTACACTTAAGTTTACAACTTAAGAAAATATATCAGTTCTCATATATTCAATTGATATTATTCACCAATATGAAAATAATATTGGATAATTATATCCATCAACACTTATGGTCATTCAATCCCTAAAGATAGATCAATGCCCATCTAGACCCTAGGGTGACAACTATAGTGTCATATAAGCGCTCATATCTTGCAAAACACAAAAGGCCAAATATTGCATTTGCAGATAACTTGCTATAGCTTAAAATGCGCAACTCCATCAAGCCATTTGGCAGGAGTTAGATTGGATATCCACAGATATCTTATGGCTCCAATGATCTTGGTTCATTCAATCAAGATATAACCATAGTGATTCTGAGTTACTGGCTAAATAATCCCCATATTGCTAGAACACATACTGATATCATGATTGTACAATTCTCATGAGAGTCATCAAATTGGACTCTAACTGCTACTCCCATCTATCATTCTAAAATACCACCTATGTGTGTGTGACTATGTTGAATGATTAAACTTGATTCTATTGAATCATGAACAATTATCTATAAAGATAATGTTGCTTGTGTTGCATAAATATAACATGTTACATAGAGCAATATCAACAAGCATATTGCCATGTTTATTCTCATCTATCACACATTGGAGAATAAACACCTTACAAATCAAATTTGTGAGAGCCTCACATATTTGTTCATCAAGTCCTTACCATATCCACATATAAACATATGTTCATGGAATTGGTATACATTGACTTTGAGATGTAAGGCTCATGGGGAGTCTCTTCTGAATAATAACCTGTGTTAAAATATTATATTGCACTATTTTCCTTTATGAGTTTTTCCTCACAAGGGGTTTCTCATGAAAGGTTTTTAACGAGGCAATACCAACACAAGAATACATGTAATATCACCCATTTTCCCCATCGGGGTTTTTAAGGGGATATTCAAAACATATTATATGTCATATCTTCTATTTTCGCCACAGGGGTTTTTAAAGGAGATATTCAAGACATAATAATCAAATGATCATACATATTGTTCTCTAAACTTAACTTATGGGTTTTCCCTTTATAAAGGTTTTCTCATATAAGTTTAAAGGAATAATATCATCTTTTTATGCTGTATCATTTTCTCCTTATTTTCCCACTGGGTTTTAAAGGAGTTTTAACAGCATATCATCAAAATATTCCTCTTATTTTTCCCATGAGGTTTTTAGAGGAATATATCAATATTGCATTACATGCAATCACATATGTCATATAATATTTTCTCCTATATTTCCTAAGGGGTTTTAAAGGAGTTTTTCCTATGACATATCCACATTTCTCCTTCTATTTTTCCCACAGGGTTTTTGAAGGAGTTATTCATATACTGTTTACAAAATCACAAGAAGAAATTGATCAAGGGGGAGTGTTGTGAAACACTTATTTAGTGATCAATTCTTTTGTTAATTAATTAGTGATTAATAACATCACTAGGTAGTTACTGGTATGTGAAAAGGCCACTCTCCCTAAGGGAGTATGTCCCTTGGGAAAGGGCACCTTCATGCCCCTTGGCCTTGTATAAATATGTAAACAACCCCATCAATGGATCAATCCTTCCACTCATTTTCATTCTTGAGTTTTCACTCTTCAACAGTGTGCATCTCAATGCTGTTGTTATTCCATTTCTTATAATCTTAACATTAAGTGGGTAGGTTGAGAATCTAGCTGATTTTTTATCTTATAATTAGTAGGTTCACCTACAAATATACTCGCAAATATTTTCATCTTAATGCGTGACATGACCATGTGGGTGCCGGGTGCTGCAAAAAAGTGTCAGAATTATGTGGACACGGAAGCTTTATTTAATATCTGAAATAAAAGCATGGGAGGCGTAAGTTCAGATGCCCTTATTCAATTGAGAAACTTGGCTAAAAAGGCTTAGAAGTGGTTGCGCTGCTGAAGTTCACCAAATGGAACGTGTGTTTTTTCACGAAGCACGTCAAGAGCAACTGGACCCATAATACTGCTTTCCTTTCTGATCGTATTGAAACGTGAGGCACGAGGAATTATAAATACCCCAGGATAGGGATTCCAACTTTTAGTTAAGCCCACTTCACAATTGGAAGACATGAAGAAACCTCTTTGAACGATTTCAACATATATGCAAGTGTGGTGCCAGTACATATTATTAGTTTCACAAAATTTGGATCATATCTTTTAAGTACAATGATATACAAGGCCCACAAATCTACCTTGTGGAAATAAGATTATCACTAGAAGCTAGAAACTTTACCCTATTACTCTAGGAATACATCTCCAAAATTGAGGGCCTCCTGGGATCAGCTATATTGTGAGAGGGGACCATATCCTTACACCAGGAACCATGCATCTTATGGATGTACTCTTGAACCGAATCATGAGTAATTTCTCACTGAAAATTCATGAGCCCCTATACAAGTCAATTTGGAATTCAAGTCCGTGTGTATTCTTTTCAGTTGGGAATATGAATTTCAAAGGGATTAGGATCGTTGAATTAAATTAGTGAATTAATTCCAAGAATTTAATGTTATATAACAGTCCTTTGGGCAAGTTTATAGTATCAAAGTGAATCATTTTCAGTCTTTGTGGAGATAAGACCCTTCCGTTCTCTCTCTCTCTCTCTCTCTCTCTCTCTCTCTCTCAGCCAGAGAAGCCGGTGCCCATAGATCCGACAGCGAAGACATTTTTCAAAAAAATGAGCGCGGCGAATCAGAAGAGATTCTTGCCCTCCGACTACGATCGCCAGCTTGCAAAGTCTTATGATAAGCAGAAACAACAAGCCAGCGGTGGATCCTCGGTGAAGAAGGCGGCCACTCCTAAGAAGAAACAAGTCGGTCAGAGCTCGGCTGGGAGGACACAAGGGCAACAGGAATATGACGAGGAACAGCTTGCGTTGTTGTGCCAGCAAACAGGCCTCTCAGCGGCAGAACTTTTATCGGGCACGGGCGAAATTCCTGTGGCAGCACCTGTGGAAATTTGGACATTTGAATATGGCAAACCAATGCTGCCCCAGATTCTTTGAAGTCCCTAACCACTCAAGCATTCCGATTTCATGAGTGGTACATGAAGGCGTCCAAAAAGGGTAGACAGATGCTCAATGTTTTGATAAAAGACCGTGATTACTTCCGTGGGCATGAGCTCTTGATTTTGGATTTCAAGGATGTCTATGAATTGTACCGTCAAGATGCCATAGACCTCTCAATAATGAGCTGCTGGGTTGTGTAAGTTTCTTTCCCTGATCTATTCTCGCAATACTTGCTTTCTTAATTATAATTTTCAACAATAACAATCTATTCTTGTCATGTAGGATGGAGATCCATACATGCCGTGAAAAATCGTATGATGATGTCGGCTTCATGGATCCATTGATGGTAAATGCCGTAAATGTACAGAGTAAGCCACTAGAGACGGTGGACAACATATACCTGTACCTGGAGAGACAAAGAAGCAAGACTTACATTCTTTTGCCATACAATTTCCAGTGAGTACTTCTCTCTATGTATGTATAACTTTAAGACTTTGTTCTCAATACTTGTGCATGTATTTATATATATATATATATATATATATATATATATATATATATATATATACAGCTTCCACTGGATACTGCTTGTGATAATCATGAATCAAAGTCAAATTGTTGTCATGGACTCACTGCGGAAACCACAAGAGGATTACCAAGCAGTTTTAGACTTGATTGACATGGCATGGACACGTTTCCGTGCGAAACAAAAAGGAAATTTCAAACAACAACTGCATGTGAGGACGGACTTTCCGGTACGTGGCTGGTGTACCCGCATATCTCGTAAAATCACACTAATATATAGTTGTTATGTCTAACTTTATTCTTCTCCACTATCAGTGTGCCAGACAGGAAGCAGGGACGAATCTATGCGGATACTACGTCTGCCAGTGGATCCATACCTATGCTTCTCACAAAAAAGTGACTCAAGCAGAACTCATGGTATGAATTAGATTATTAGTGTATATAGAAATTAGATTATTAGTGTGTATGGAAAATAGATTATTAGTGTATATGGAAATTAGATTATTAGTATGGAAATATTAGTGTATATGAAAATTAGATTATTAGTGTATATGAAAATTAGATTATTAGTGTATATTGAAATAAGATTATTAGTGTATATGGACATTAGATTATTAGTGTATATGGAAATATGATTATTAGTGTATATGGAAATATGATTATTAGTGTATATGGACATTAGATTATTAGTGTATATGGAAATATGATTATTAGTGTATATGGAAATATGATTATTAGTGTATATTTATTATGAATATATTTATTATACTTTGTTATTTCATGTATACTTTGTTAATTCATGTAAACTTTGTTATTTCATGTAAACTTTGTTAATTGGTTAGAAATGATTATTAGTTATTGATTATTGTTTAGAAATGATTATTAGTTATTGTTTTGAAATGATTATTAGTTATTGTTTAGAAATGAATGTGTTAGGATATTTTATAATTACATGCAAAATTTATTTATTATATGAATGAATGATTATTAGTTACTTGTTTAGAAATGATTACATGCAAAATTTATTTATTATATGAATGAATGTTGTCATTTGTGATTAATGCAGAGGATGTTTTACCATGAAGTGCTCCCAATGAGAGAAAAAGCAAAAGCTATTGCGGACCAACTATTTGGATTCATTATGGACCAAGTTATAAGTCCGCTGGGAGAGTACCACCATGACGGAACCGAAATCGCTCAATTGGACTCCCTTTCTGCTCCTTCTTCCAGTGCAGCTCGTGAATTGTAAATAACTTTTAAATGCTCTAACTTTTGTATTGGCCGATCTCAAATGTTTATATGTAAATGTTCAAAAAAAATGCAATCAAAGTTGGGTCAAAATCAATTGACAATTGCGACGACTTCAATCTTATTGCGTGAAAGATCGTGTACGACATATGACATATGACGAGCAGACACGTAGACGCGTAGATTTGTATATAACTAACCCAAATATCAAACATTTAAAAAAAATAACCAAAAGAGCCTTTGGTACCGGTTGGTAACACCAACCGGTACCAAAGGCCCTCCCCCGAACGCCTACGCGGGGGGTCCTTTGGTACCGGTTGGTGTTACCAACCGGTACCAAAGGCTCCCTTTGGTACCGGGTCTGGACCCGGTACCAAAGGCCGCCCCCCTTTAGTCACGGCTTCGCGGTACCGGTTCCAGAACCGGTACCTATGAGGGTTACGAACCGTGACCGATCGAGCGTTCTCCAGTAGTGTCTCTCTCTCTCTCTCTCTCTCTCTCTCTTTCTCTCTCTCTCTCTCTGAGTTTGTGCGTCACAGTTATTTTCCCTCTTAATGTGTTCTTGACAGTTACATCAAGTTTCAATATTCTTTTGGAAAAAAGTAATATTGTAGCGCTTATTCTTTTACAAACAAATAATATCAACCACTTCCTGTTGACTTCTTTCTTTGCTCGTGATTTTTTGATCAACCTTCTTAGGAATCAGACTGCAGAACCTTACCCCGCAACCAAATGAGTTTTCTTTTGATGATTGATGGGAAAGAGTTTCAGAGAAAGGGTGGCTTGGGAGCCTTGAGTCTGTGGAATCACCATAATATGAGCGAAATGTTTCCTATGATCATGATTGTCGGACAGTTACAATTAAGTATACTTTAGTGAACCCCTAATGTTGCATATGAGCCACTATTACTTCCACATTTTTGCACATTTACCACTACAAAGCACCAATTATTGCCCATCAATTACAATCACCAGACATCTAATTTGTTTCCTACTTTAACAAAAATGGGAAATTGCACATACTGCGATGAGTAGTGCTTGTAGCCTCACATGCCCAGTTTTCTATTTGCTAATGTAAAAAACAAATTAAGGTGCTGCTCACTAACCAGCTTGACTCGGATCGTGAAACAAATGAGCTATAAAGGTAGCTCAGCAGGACTCATTAAAAAACTTAGTTAATTTGAGCCAAGGCAATGTGTAAGGTACTATTTATTTATCATGCTAAAGGTTGCGATGCATATATATTTGGTCACCACTGTGAACACCGATGTAATACATCCCCTTGTTTTTCTTCAGTTAGGAACCGCTAAGACAGTACCAACAGAAATAATTGATGTGAAGAAGAGAAATAACTTCTTGGAGGTGTGGAGAATGGAAGGCATTAGGAAAGAGGATAGAA
Organism: Alloteropsis semialata; assembly: GCA_004135705.1. Classification (NCBI taxonomy): domain Eukaryota; kingdom Viridiplantae; phylum Streptophyta; class Magnoliopsida; order Poales; family Poaceae; genus Alloteropsis; species Alloteropsis semialata. The sequence continues at coordinate 15,342,666 of CM014272.1, forward strand.
CTGGTTCTGAGGTCATCGCTTTTGCTTTAATCAACAGGCCGGCTTGATCCTTGGAATGTGGTAGCCAGTAGTTCATAAACCGGAGCTAGCATTCCTCGGCATTTCCATCGCAGTATCAGACTGGTGCCGGCCATTCACAGGAAGGACTGCTTCATCGCACAGCAGTTTGGGACATTGTGTTAATTAGGGCAATACTGTATGTGTATTTCCTTAGGGCAAGTACACTGCTACATGGAAACGAATTAATATGTTAGGTAAATGTATTTCTTTAGGGCGAGTACATCGCCACACCAAAGCAATTTCATAAGTCATCTCATGCAATGCTACGTAGAATTTTTGATGAGATGTGGATGATAGAGAGGGAGGTGAGAAAAAGATGTGGTTGTTTAGCACAGCATTATCTCATCAGCTAAAATTCAAGGTTGTTATTGATATGCAACTCATAATCTTTCTTTGTTCCACTCTTAAATCAAGGGATTGTGCTATTACTATGAGATAACTGAAAGGACAACCCATTGTATATATCAGCTATTGCATCGTCTTCAGATTACTTGGCAATGAATAAGAGGACTGCCAGGCAATTAATACACCGACATGCTTATTTGACGACAACAATTTGCCTGCAGGATGTTTTTAAGTACTTTATATGTTTCCTACACATGATATCCATGGGAAAGAGACCGCTCTATTACCAAAAACAAAAATTGGTGATGCTTCCCAGCGCCTTGTCTAGTTTCTCAGATTTTTACAATGTTTGTCTTAGGGATGATAGGTCTCAGGAGTTCCCTTGTTACAGTGCCGACTGTTACAAGCTTCTGGATTGGCAGACTCACTACCAGAGAACCCGCCATCCATCCACCGTAATCGGTCACGGATGGAAAGGACCCGGTACCAATGGAAGCATTGGTACCGGGTCCAACGGCCAATAATTCTGCGAGCTCATTGGTACCGGGTGGTGGCACCACCCGGTACCTATATGGCCACATTGGTACCGGTTGGTGTCACCACCCGGTACCAATGAGCCTCGGGGCCTTTGGTACCGGTTGGTGACACCAACCGGTACCAATGTGACCCCCTTTGGTACCGGATGGTGCCACCAACCGGTACCAAAGGGGCTCTGCGTATAAGACCCCTTCTTCCTCCCCCAGCCCGAGCCATGGCTCATTTCTTCATCCTCCATTGAGCTTGGGTTGGGGGAGCTCATGCCCGATTTTTCCATAACTTTTGGAGATTTTGCAAACCAAGTCCGCTAGAAGGTTAGCAACATCATCCTCTCTCTTTTGACGGTTAGTATGGTCTATTTCATGCTCTATGTTTTGAGTAATTTGTGTTTTGTGGAATGGATTGAAATAAGAGATTTTAGATTAATCTTCATTTTTATTATGAATTTGTAATAGAGAATCACTATATAGTTAGTTGTTGCATGTGTAGAGATGATGCAAAAATTTTTAGACATTGTTTAGATTTTTGGATTATTTGTAGAAACTTTAAATGATTTTCATATTTATGCTTATTATGATTTTTAGATATTATAAATGATATTCATATTTAGGGTTATTAGGATTTTTAGAGATTATAAATGAAATTCATATTTAGGCTTATTACGAACTTTAGAATTACATCTTTTTAGAGGCTTCAAATGATGTTGATATTTAGGGTGTTTAGGAATTTTTGAGATTATAAATGATATTCTTATTTAGTTAGATTTTAAATTCAATTTTACTTCTCATGGTTGTAAATATCTTGAACTAAAACAATCCAACTCTTGGCATGCCTATGATGATATCAAATTTTACCTAGTTTTCTAGCTGGGTAACAAATGATGACCTTGAGCTTGAGCTTGTATTGTATAGTTATGCTTCTCATGGTTGTCATCAAACCATGGGACACATCCATGCCCAAGCAACGGATCGGTTGTGATGGTTGGGCTGGGTGTGTCTCATGGTTCCATGCCTACCATGAACCAATTTTGTTACCACCTGTAATGTTTCTTATGCTCCAAGTTCAAGGTCAAATGAAAGACAATGTATCTGAGGCAAATCGCTCCTTGAATTTTTTTTGAGATGAGCAAAAGTAACACGTTGATGATTTTGGAATGTGGTTGTCGGCCATCGTGCCCTTGGTTTGTCGCAGGTTTTGGAAACCTCCCGATGCAGGGGAGGTGCTGTCAAAATTTTTAGAGATTATAAAAGATATTCTTGTTAAGGCTTACTACGAACTTTAGAAATACATCTTTTTGGTGGCATCAAATGATGTTGATGTTTACGGTTATTAAGATTTTTAGAGATTATATATGATATTCTTATTTAGGTTTATTACGAACTTTAGAAATTGGGGATGAATTTTTCATTTGTATTTTGTGAATAGATGAATCGGCAATGGATGTACAACGCGGATAGACGCTCATCTGACTTCATTAATGGCGTTCATCAATTCCTCGACGCGGCAGAGGCTAACTCGACCTCGGGTTTTATATGCTGTCCATGCAAGGTCTGTGAGAATAAGAAGGATTATCACATCTCGAAGAAGGTGGTCCACACACACTTGCTTATGAGTGGTTCATGCCTAACTATATCTGTTGGACCAAACACGGCGAAGCGGGGATATTCTTTGAAGAAGGTGATGAAGAAGGTGACGACAACATCCCGGACTTTGCACAATACGGTGCCTTTGCAGATGATACAACAATGGGCGAGGGTGAAGCAGTTGCAGAAGATGAGGATGATGACGCCTTAGGTGGCATGATCCGTGATGAAGAGAAAGACTGCGAAAGTGCGAAAGAGCGGGAGAAGATGAACCGTTTGTTGGAGGACCACAAAACATTGTTGTACCCAGATTGCAAAGAGGACCAGAAAAAAATTGGGTACCACACTGGAACTGTTGCAATGGAAGGCAACTAATGGCTTGTCTGACAAAGGTTTTGGAGAGATATTGAAAATGATAAAGAAGATGCTTCCAGAGGGCAACACATTGCCCGAAACAACATACGAAGCAAGAAAATCGTTTGCCCTCTAGGACTGGAAGTACAAAAGATACACGCATGTCCCAATGATTGTATCCTTTATCGGGGCAAGTCGTACGAATCTTTGGACGCCTGTCCGGTTTGCAATTGCTCGCGGTATAAAATCAGGCGAGACGACCCTGGTGATGTTGAGGGAGAGGCCCCCAAGAAAAGAGTCCCTGCCAAGGTGATGTGGTATTTTCCTATAATACAACGTCTGAAGCGCTTGTTCAGAAACAAAGAGCATGCTAAATTGCTGCGGTGGCACAAAGAGGATCAGAGGGAAGACAATATGTTGAGACACCCCGCTGATGGGTCGCAATGGAGAAAAATCGACAGAGCGTTCCCAGACTTCGCAGAAGATGCAAGGAACATAAGATTTGGTTTGAGTACGGATGGCATGAATCCTTTCGGTGATATGAGCAGTAGCCACAGCACTTGGCCCGTGACTCTTTGTATGTACAACCTTCCTCCGTGGATGTGCATGAAGCGGAAGTTCATTATGATGCCAGTGCTAATCCAAGGGCCAAAGCAGCCTGGCAACGACATTGATGTGTATCTAAGGCCACTGATTGAGAAACTTTTGTTGTTGTGGGGCAAAGATGGTGTAAAGGCGTGGGATGAGCACAAGCAAGAGGAATTTAACCTACGAGCGTTACTGTTTGTGACCATCAATGATTGGCCTGCACTTGGTAACCTGTCGGGACAGTCAAACAAGGGATACAAAGCATGCACACATTGCCTAGAACACACCGACTGCATTTATCTGAAACATTGTAGAAAGTGTATGTATATGGGCCATCGTCGATTCCTTTCTGAGAAACATCCGCTGAGAAAGAAAGGAAAGCATTTTGAGGCGGAAGGTCGTAGCAAACCAAGGCATCGGGATGGAAAATATGTATTTGCTATGGTAAAAGATGTGAAGGTGGTCTTTGGGAAGGGACCTGGCAGCCAGCCAGCGGCAAGTGAAAATGGAAAGGCGCCCATGTGGAAGAAAAAGTCAATATTCTGGACCTACCATATTGGGAGGTCTTAGATGTACGCCACGCAATTGATGTGATGCACCTGACGAAAAATCTTTGCGTAAACGTGCTAGGGTTCCTTGGTACTTACGGAAAGTCAAAAGATACGCTTGAAGCACGACAGGACCTGAAACGTATGAAACAACGAGATCCCCTGCATCCTGAGAAAAGAGAGAAAGGGTGTTGGAACTTGCGTCCTGCTAGCTACACTCTAAGCGCCAAACGGTGGACAAAGAGCCTACGACCGAAGATGAAAGGTTGGCCACCATAAGGAAGAAGTTACCCTACGACCAAACTGACGAGGAAACTGCTTTGGTGGTCGCAGCCCAGGTCAAAGAGCATTTCAAACCAGATGAGCCAGAGAAGCCGGTGCCCATAGATCCGACAGCGAAGACATTTTTCACAAAAATGAGCGCGGCGAATCAGAAGAGATTCTTGCCCTCCGATTACGACCGCCAGCTTGCAAAGTCTTATGATAAGCAGAAACAACAAGCCAGCAGTGGATCCTCGGTGAAGAAGGCGGCCACTCCTAAGAAGAAACAAGTCGGTCAGAGCTCGGCTAGGAGGACACAAGGGCAACAGGAATATGACGACAAACAGCTTGCGTTGTTGTGCGAGCAAACAGGCCTCTCAGCGGCAGAACTTTTATCGGGCACGGGCGCAATTCCTGTGGCAGCACCTGTGGAAATTTGGAAATTTGAATATGGCAAACCAATGCTGCCCCCAGATTCTTTGAAGTCCCTAACCACTCAAGCATTCCGATTTCATGAGTGGTACATGAAGGCGTCCAAAAAGGGTAGACAGATGCTCAATGTTTTGATAAAAAACCGTGATTACTTCCGTGGGCATAGTCTCTTGATTTTGGATTTCAAGGATGTGTATGATTTGTACCGTCAAGATGCCATAGACCTCTCATTGATGAGCTGCTGGGTTGTGTAAGTTTCTTTCACTGATCTATTCTCGCAATACTTGCTTTCTTAATTATAATTTTCAACAATAACAATCTATTAACAATCTATTCTTGTCATGTAGGATGGAGATCCATACATGCCGTGAAAAATCGTATGATGATGTCGGCTTCATGGATCCATTGATGGTAAATGCCGTAACTGTAGACAGTAAGCCACTAGAGACGGTGGACAACATATACTTGTACCTGGAGAGACAAAGAAGCAAGACTTACATTCTTTTGCCATACAATTTTCAGTGAGTACTTCTCTCTATGTATGTATAACTTTAAGACTTTGTTCTCAATACTTGTGCATGTATTTATATATATATTTATATATATACAGCTTCCACTGGATACTGCTTGTGATAATCATAAACACCGGTCAAATTATTGTCATGGACTCACTGCAGAAACCACAAAAAGAGGATTACCAAGCAGTTTTAGACTTGATTGACATGGCATGGACACGTTTCCATGCGAAACAAAAAGGAAATTTCAAACAAAAACTGGATGTGAGGACGGACTTTCAGGTACGTGGCTGGTGTACCCGCATATCTCGTAAAATCACACTAATATATAGTTGTTACGTCTAACTTTATTCTTCTCCACTATCAGTGTGCCAGACAGGAAGCAGGACGAATCTATGCGGATACTACGTCTGCCAGTGGATCCATACCTTTGTTTCTCCCAAAAAAGCGACTCAAGAAGAACTCATGGTATGAATTAGATTATTAGTGTATATAGAAATTAGATTATTAGTGTATATGGAAAATAGATTATTAGTGTATATGGAAATTAGATTATTAGTATGGAAATATTAGTGTATATGGAAATTAGATTAATAGTGTATATGAAAATTAGATTATTAGTGTATATTGAAATAAGATTATTAGTGTATATGGAAATTAGGTTATTAGTGTATATGGAAATTAGATTATTAGTGTATATGGAAAATAAGATTATTAGTGTATATGGAAATTAGATTATTAGTGTATATGGACATTAGATTATTAGTGTATATGGAAATATGATTATTAGTGTATATGGAAATATGATTATTAGTGTATATTTATTATGAATATATTATACTTTGTTATTTCATGTATACTTTGTTAATTCATGTAAACTTTGTTATTTCATGTAAACTTTGTTACTTGGTTAGAAATGATTATTAGTTATTGATTATTGTTTAGAAATGATTATTAGTTATTGTTTTGAAATGATTATTAGTTATTGTTTAGAAATGAATGTGTTAGAATATTTTATAATTACATGCAAAATTTATTTATTATATGAATGAATGATTATTAGTTACTTGTTTAGAAATGATTACATGCAAAATTTATTTATTATATGAATGAATGTTGTCATCTGTGATTAATGCAGAGGATGTTTTACCATCAAGTGCTCCCAATGAAACAAAAATCAAAAGCTATTGCGGACCAACTATTTGGATTCATTATGGACCAAGTTATAAGTCCACTGGGAGAGTACCACCATGACGGATGCGCTATCGCTCAATTGGACTCCCTTTCCGCTCCTTCTTCCAGTTCTGCTCGTTAATTGTAAATAACTTTTAAATGCTCTAACTTTTGTATTGGCCGATCTCAAATGTTTATATGTGAATGTTCGAAAAAAATGCAATCAAAGTCGGGTCAAAATCAATTGACAATTGCGACGACTTCAATCTTATTGCGTGAAAGATCGTGTACGACATATGACATATGACGAGCAGACACGTAGACGCGTAGATTTGTATATAACTAACCCAAATATCAAACATTTAAAAAAAAAATAACCAAAACAGCCTTTGGTACCGGTTGGTAACACCAACCGGTACCAAAGGCCCTCCCCCGCATGCCTACGCGGGGGGTCCTTTGGTACCGGTTGGTGTTACCAACCGGTACCAAAGGCTCCCTTTGGTACCGGTTCTGGACCCGGTACCAAAGGCCACCCCCCTTTAGTCACGGTGTCGCGGTACTTCCAGAACCGGTACCTATGAGGGTTACGAACCGTGACCGATGACGAGTTCTCCAGTAGTGACTATGCTCGCCTCCAGAGTCCATACATCAGCCACAACCTGTTCTGGTTCTCTTGGTGTATCATCTGCCCACTTGAGGACATCGCGGATCGGCACTTCTCTCCAACTGTTCACCTGTTGGTCTCCAAGCAGCCACCACTAGCAAGCTGTGCCACTGAACTTGCAATTGCCGGCACCGTACCGTCTGTACTGTTTGTCAGCAGAACACTCAACACTGCAGAGTTTGCCAAATGTTGCATCTCCACCATATGGACATTCAACAGTCACCAGGACAGATTGATGGATAAACCATATGTGAGCATAAGAAACACAAATCTAGATTAAGAACAACAATAACTTAGAGTTGCATATGAATTGGATAACACATGATCTAAGGAGGAGACCAGGCCGTTGAACATGATTGATCGCCTAGCCTTTGGTAGGAAAGGTGCATTGATATGTAAATCCTATCATACTGTTTAGATAATAAAAAATTCTATTGTCACCTTGGGGAAAGAATCTAAAATTTGATGTTGACTTGTACACTAGTATTTCATAAATACTCACATCAACGTTTATGAACGAATGTAGAAAAGGAGTCTGTTGTTGCTGACTCCAGTGTTGGGATGCCTATTTGTAGATTTAACATTCTGCACACACACACACACATGTCTAATTATTGCTGAGATGCCATTTTAGTAAGCCTTTGACACGTAAATAGCAGAGCTCCTTTATTTTGTTTTTTTTTTGGGCAAGAGCTCCTTTATTTTGTTGTGAATCATGCATCGGCTATAAAAGGGCATGGAGAGAGTGTACCTAGGCTAGGTGTGTGGATGAGCTAGAGGTGTATCTAGGCTGCTTTTCAGGAACCACAGAAACAGCGAATAAGCACCAAGAAGACATTAAACAGACTACATTTCCCTTTTTATTCTAGAATGGAAATGGGCAGCACCAGGATGAGCTAGAGGTGTAGAGTTTGATGTCGTAGGAGAACCAATGCATGGTTTGGATATCCTGTGATGGCACACAACATGTTTTCGGTCTTCTAGGTTCTCATATTTCCAAGGTGGTGAGTGCTGTATGTAGTTTTGTATTGTTAAACTGTTTGCGACAATAATTCTACCATCCACAAGGGCCTCATGGCTTTGACCACATCCCTGGTTCCACAAGCAGTGGATCTTTTCTGTCCTATCATGCATAAACTTGTAATGTTACCGTGACATGCTCCTCTCGGTTCATGCAAACTTGTACTGCCCATTTATAGGTCGCATGCGTCGATCAGTCAGTACAATGTGTGGTATATTCCAAGGTTACATAAACCTAATGAGCATAATGCACCAAGTTAAGGTTACATGGCAGAAGGTCATGTTTTATTAACTTGTTGTTGTGATTGCTTTATTTTGGATTTATGTCAGATCCATTACCATTGGGCTTTCAGAGCATATTTGAAGACTATAAATTGAAAGGTAAAAATGGGAAAGTGCAGTAAGTTTGGAATCTAAAATGTCAATCTCTATATTTGCAGTATCAATGCAGCGATAAACCTTCTCAAAGTTTTGAACCTTGATGTCCTCTAGGCATGTTGAACCGTTCTTTCTTCGGAGAATGTCAATCTCCATCTTTGCAGTATCAATGCAGCGATCACTACGTGAGAACAGTAGATAGGTAACGGGCATAGATTGCCATTGGTAACGGGGAATGCACCCGTTACCCTTTTTGGGTTACTAATAATCGAACAAAGGTAACAGGCAAATCCCCGTTACTAATAAGACATATTTGTAACGGGCCTGTAACAACAACCGTTACCAATAGCAGTCACCAGCAACCAAAAATGGCTGCTTTTGTGGGCCCACTGTCAGACATTGTAACGGGCAAGTATGATGGACCGTTACAAATGCCTAAAGAAGTAACGGGCGTTATAGGATGCCCGTTACAAAAAGGCGACCCAAAAGTCTCTTTCTGGGCCCACATGGTCAAATATTGTAACGGGCTTATGTGGTGGCCCATTACAAGTTGATGTTTTAGTAACAGGCACTTCGTAGTGCCCGTTACCTTTATTGATGTAGGTAACGGTTATTATAGTTGCCCGTTACAAGTAGGCGTTACCCATCACACCCATCTGTTCCTAATTTGTAATCGGCGTTGTTTAATGCCCGTTACCTTTACTGTGCCACCCCCACAAGCTCCAGCCACTTTTCTGGCTGCATCCTGGAACCAGCCAGGATTTGGCAGCCACCAGTCAATCACATCACAAACACAGATTGATATACATATCACATATATACACACTATTACACATCAAGATTGTGAATCAAGTTTCCAACATATATACACTATTACACATCAAGATTGTGAATCAAGTTTCCAAGTATCTCATCATACAGATGGAAGCTGAATCAAGTTTCCAAGTTTCTCATAATTCATCATACACATGCAACAAGTATCAAGTTTATGAACTCACACGGCAGCTGCTGGACCATTATGGAAGCGGCCCCTTGGGTCCACGATCTCCTCAAGAATGAACTCGCACAGCATCCCCTGGAGCATCCTTAGTGCTCCTTGATCTACCACTGCGATGGGAACTTTGTAATCCTGCATAATAAAATTATTATGAGAATACAAGTAAAAATCAGTTTCTAAAATCAAATGGAGACTATGAGCAGAGACAAGGCTGAGCAGGTATACTTACAGAAGCCTTCTTCATGATGCTTATGTCAGAGAGTAGGTCCAACATGTTCATTGCAACATAGAATCCACACAGTAAGCTCCCCGATGGCTGCTGAGCGCACTGCATGAAGGGTACCATAATGACACAAGTTGAGGCAGTACAAAATACGTATGAAGGGATCCAAAAAAAAGTCTCGTTCTTACCAGGAAATCTATCTTGTGCACCAGTTTAGGTTTGCTTTTTGACTTTGTTTTCACATTCTTAATGTGCTCTGAAAATGCCCTGCATGATCAGCAATATTGATTAGAAACATTAAGAGATGGAATTTTTGTAACAGAACCTTCTTACCAGTTCACAACTTATACAACGTCCTTGAACTTTCGCTTTGGCCAAGTTTTAGCAGAATCTAAGTACCAAACAACATTCCACCTCATTGCAATGACCACTAGTACCCAGTGGCCACCGGTGTTGTAGGCACCCACCACGAAGTCGTGCTTCATAGCCTTTCTAATTGTGTTTGCTACATGTTTGGTTTGGAATTGAATCATTGTGGCCGAGAATATCTGTGGGTCCAAAAACCAAACACTGCACTTCATATCCTCTGCCTGCTTCATCATTATCCTACAAATAAACTAATTGTTAGCATGAACTTTGTGGTAAAAATTATAGAATATATGTTTTAGTGTGAAAGAACTTACAATGTTCAGCACCTCAACAAACTAACATCCAGGCCATCCAGGTTGAAAAGGTCATACAAGTCATTGAATCCAATTGTGAAGTCTAATTCACTATCATTGTCAAAGTATGATACAACCAACTTTGCCAGAATGCCATCAGCACCTTTCGCACTTTGAGCCATGACATACTTATGCAAAGCTTCACAACTTGGCCCAGCAGCCTTTAAAGCCTCTTCTGACAACATAGGCTCACCAGGCTTGTATTTTATGTTCTGTGTAGTCCAAACATTGGCAACCTGCGGCTGTGGCTGCTGCTGCTGAGGCGTAGGTTGGGGGCCAAGTTGCAGCTGCTGCTGCTGCTGTGGCTCCTGCTGCGGTTGCTACTGCTGAAGCTGCTGCTGAGGCGGAGTTTTGCTGATGAGCTTCTGCTGCTGCTGCTGATATGGCTGCTTCTGCTGCTGCTGCTGATATGGCTGCTTCTGCTGCTGCTGCTACTGTGGCTGCTGCTGCTGCTGCTGTGGCTGCTGCTGCTGTTGCGGAGTCTGGCTCTGCTGCTTCTGCTGAGGCTGATGTGCTATCAAGGCATTTTCAGGCAGCTGGCTCTGTTGGTCATTGTCTGCCTGCAGTAGCTGATCCTGTTGTTGCTGCAGTAGCCGAGCTGCTGCTGCTGCTCCATCTGAAGCTGTACCAGCTGATGTGGCTGCAGATGTGGGAGCTCTCGACCTAGGTGGTATAAGGATTCTCATCCTTGGCCACTGTATGCGTTGCATGAGAGAATCACCTAGGGTTGTGAGCTCATCCCCTACTAGGATTGGTAGATTGATGTGCCTCGCATTGGCCCACACATAAGTAGGTTGCACCACAGCATACCCATACTCTACCGGTACTGTATGGCAAGTCTTTTGATCTGGATAGACAGTGGCCAATGCGAGCTCTATGTTATACCCGCTGCCATCCAAAAGACTACACATTGTGGGCTCTGTCAGCAGATCAATTGTGTCCGTCTCAAGTGATAGAGG
>CM014272.1:15366845-15455308 GCA_004135705.1 Alloteropsis semialata
TTCCCCTGTAATAATGATAAATCAAGGAGTTAAGACATTCTGCTGCTTTACCCTATAACAATGAGAAATCAAGGAGTTAAGACATTCTGCACTTGTTTCACCTTCGTTAAGGACTTCAGCATGGCGTCGCGCTTGACCTTCATTAAGGCATCCTGCTTCGCCTTCATTAAGGCCTTCCTCACCATGCCTGTTCCAACACATGTAATTCTTTGTGAATCCACGTGTGATTAGATGATGAAAAATGTTGTCCCGTTGTCCGAACTTCTTCTGGTTGAGACAATCAAAACAGGGGCAATACATCGTAGGCACCCCCCGGTTTCTCATGTCCACCTCTGCTTGATCAAGAAAACCATTGACCCCACTTAGGAATGACTCCCAAACTCTGGGCTGTCTGTACATCCAAGCCCGATCAGCCGCCATCTACAAGTTCAATAAATAAATGTGTGTTACGAAATATATCATCAAAATCTAAAGACACTAAGCTAGACATATAAATTCAACAAAAGGGCTCAAATTTCATCAATACACATACAAATTCAACATAAAAGCTCAATTTCATCACTACACATATAAATTCAACAAAAGGGCTCAAATTCCATCAATACACATATATAAGTTCAACAAAAAAGGCTCAAATTTCATCAATACACATATATAAATTCAACAAAAAAGGCTCAAATTTCATCAATACACATACAAATTCAACAAAAGGGCTCAAATTTCATCACTACACATACAAATTCAACAAAAGGGCTCAAATTTCATCAATACAAATATATAATTTCAACAAAAAAGGCTCAAAAAAGGCTCCCCTGTACAGGGGAAGGGGATGAGCTAGGTGGAGGTACGTGTAGGGACAAAATCCATACCGCGCGCGGGAGGAGGAGAGGAGGGCGGTGAAGGCAGAGGTGCTGCCGGCCGGCGATCACCAGCGCCGATGACGACCGCCGCGCACGCTACTAGCTAGCTCGTGCTTTCGGTCGATCGCGATTGCGCGCGCGGCACCCAAGAAGCAGGGCGCTCGTGTGCTCGATCTCGGGGAGGAAAGACGGCGGCCGCAGCGACAACGGGGAGGAAAGACGGCGGCCGGGGGAGGAGTGGACGCCCGCCGGCTACTGCTCTCCGCCGACAGCAGCCAGCCGCGGGAGGCGACAGTGCCATGCAGCTGGCGGAGCTGCAATTATTGAGCTCCAAGACTAGTAACGGGCGTTACATGGCCACATCACGGCCCGTTACCAGTAGCAACTCATGTAACGGGCATTCAGAGCCTGTTACTTATATGCTCTTATCAGTAACGGGCCTTAAGGGCCCGTTACTTATATGTGCCTTATCAGTAACGGGCTTTAAGGGCCCGTTACTTATATGTGCATTATTCGTAACGGGCGCACTTAACGACCGTTACTAAAACTAGTAGTAACGGTTATAAATGCAGCCCGTTACTATAGATCCCTCATCGGTAACGGGCTTTGTGGTGGCGAGGCTGGGCTCGGGCCAGCGAAGCTTATTGGTAACGGACATTGTTTAGTGCGCGTTACTGATGACAAGCCTTGTAACGGGCCTCATGGGTCCGTTACTATTGCCGCGTTACCTATTTGAGGTTTTCACGAAGTGGATACATCTTGTTTCATGTTCTTACTTTTTCTAGGGTTAGCTTCTTTGCCGGTTAGCTTGTAAATTGGATGTCTGCTTCCACGTAAACGAAGCAAACTTGTTGGTTTGCTCAGAAACAACCTATTGTAACTTTTTCTAGGGTTAGCTTCTTTGCCGATTAGTTTGTAAATCGGTCGTCTTCTTCCATGTAAACGAGCTTCTTTACCGATAGCTAATTTTTCAATGTCACTGTATCAGTCCATGTGTTAGCTCGTTTTGGGATGATATGCTCCTAATAATCTCTCGCCTAGTAGCCAAACAACTCTCCCTCCATCTTGCAGAACTATGGGCAGAGGGAGGCTCAGCATTCTGATTGTGTTGTTTGTTCGGCACAGTACCCCAGACTTTATTGTTAGGTGAGGAGTTGTTGTCTTGCTGTTTTAATGATATTTGCAGATAAAAAGTCTCCGACAAGCCAAAATATTTATCTATTCTGAGGAGAATTAAATGAAGAATTATCCAATTGTACCTAAATTGCTTATATTTGATGAGAAATTCTGAATTCTTTGGTGCCCGGACATAACTCCTTCCCACGCCAACACACATCATAGATGCACGAACAGGCGTGTGTGGTTGCAATCAGTTGACATAAAAGAGCTTGTCTAAAAGAAGTCTGAGATTCGGCCACACTGGATTATTTATTGAAATGGCGAAAACTAAATATGCAATTCGTCGATATCATACTACGGTAACAATATGACATATACTCCAGTTAAAGCCAAAACGACATACAATTTAGAATGGTTGGAGTAGAGTATTATGCAACTGTAATATTTGAAAGTTAAGACAAAATTTCTTGATATGGTTGGGAACTGCTAGATAAAGATACCTGGGCATAAAAGGCTCCCATGGTGCACGCTACCAGCAAAATAGTTTTTGAATGCCACTGTATCAGTCCATGTGCTTGTTTTAGGATCATATGTTCCTAGAAGCCGTTCATGCACTACCCAAACAACTATCCTTCCATCCTGCAGGAATAGTATCGGATAAATTTGTCCATATATATTCAATTGATGTGTCCATCGAATGGAGCGTTGTTTGGTCCAACGCGATTTTTCTATGTCAGCTAAAAACCATATGTCCGTTGAGCGATCCTGATGGTTCCGATGGGCCATGACTAGGCTGCCACACAACCATGATAGCACGAATCGGTAAGGATCCCAATCGTAGGAAGTAAGTTCCTGCACAGTACTACTTGAGAGGAGGCTTGTCAGGGGTCCATGGATTGTTGTTGGCCTCCACTCGTCCGTCGCAAAGTCGAATAAGGCGATGTTGTCGACCTCAATCCTGGAAGGGAATTGGCTCACCAAGAAATAGGCCATCTCACCACCAGCTGCCATATGCCATGGATTTGATGATACTTCCGCTGGAGGTTGCGGTGCCGCCATCCACCCTGTATCTGCAAGTTTGCTGACATAGCATGGCTGCACGATGTCATCTCCTTTGCCTAGACTGCACTGAAGAACACAGAGAATCTTGTACTCTTTGGTGGAGGAGACATAGCCAGGTATGCATGCTGGTGAGTACACCTTCTTTCCATCATGCCTGGAGGAGGCCATTATGCCGAAGTCAAGGACGGTGGTGGCATCGTTGGCCAGGTTGAACACATAGGCTGGTTCCCAACACGATGAGGCGGCGACTAGATCCTGCTGTGCCTTCATGTACCTGACATCCTGATCGGCGATGCGTATGCGCTTGATACTATGGCCATTCAAGTCGACGACGTGGACCTCACAGGGGGTGTGGCGAAGGGCGACGATGTACCGGTGGTGCGACCAGTGCTCCTTCGCGAAGAGAGGGTCAGAGGTGATGGATCGCCATGACCGGCAGACAAGCCGGAGGCGGCAGAGCACGTCGGCCGGCAGGCGGAGGAGGATGTTGTACAGCATGTCTGACGGCAGCATGCCGATGTTGGCGACGGGGAGTGGAGCTGCGGCGTGGATGCCCTTCCTTGCCAGCGACGACGCCGGGGCCGCCATCACGGCCGGGAATCCGGTTAGATCGATTGACGGTGCTGGATTTAATTTTTTTTCCTAGGCAGGTATTTACGTCTTCGACGTGTACGTACTGGTAGACTCGAGTTCCTAGCTACCGTGTTTTGGTAGGACTAGTGGAGATGCACGTGCCCAGGCACGTGTTTTAAAAAAACTTAGAAATCAAAATTTAAATTCATAAAAGTAAAATAAATAATAGTACCTATGACAAGAGTGTGGCCTTGTTTAGCTTCAGTGAATTCAACCAAAAGTAACGTATTAAAAAACGTGCCTTCCTCTCACAGGACACACTTCTCATTGTACTTTTTTTACAGAAAATTCGATCGATTAGACTGAACTAAACAAGGCCTATATTTAAAAAAACCAATAAAGCGAATAATTTATAATTACATGTATTAGAACTATTCAATAACATAATAGCTTACTCCATACCATAATTCCTCTCTCCCTCCCGTTCATGTCTGAGAACTGACTACACAGGTCACAGTTGATTTTTTGTTTCTCGTGCTAATGATATAAACTTTCTTAAATTAATTATTCCTTGTGACAAATTTTTTTGCAAATTATTCCTTGTGACAAGCAACACATATGACAATCCATCGTCAACATCCTCAAAACACATGGAGCTGGGCGAATCTATACCAAAGAGGTCCTCTATATCATACCAACTAACCAACACGTGAAATCCACATGTCAGAATTTCTTTTTCTTTTTTTCTCCTTTTTCACCCTTTATCCACTCGAACCCCACACCCCCACGCTCCCCTCCCGCTCTCCCTCTCTCCGCCGGTCCCTTTCCCTCCCTTGCTACCCCTGCCCGCGCCCCCTTCGGTCAGCTTCGCCACCACCTTCACCGATGGCCGCCACCTCGACTCGTCCGCCACCGTCTGCCTTCCATCCGTGCGCGCCCTCCTTCTCCCCTCGTGCCGGCTGCGTGCGCGCCCTGCTCTCCCGCCGGTGAGCCGCGGCCACCGCTCCCTCTCCGGTGGTTGGGCTCCCCAAGCTCTGCGCGGCGGCCATGGCGCGGCACGCCTCTGCCTCATCGCCCTCCTCCCCGCGTTCGGCGCCGGCGGAGGAGCAGGGGGCCCTCCTCTCTGGCATCCAGCGTTGCGCGTGCCATGCTGGCTTCCTCATCCACAAGAGGAGGAGAAGGTGGCGGCGAAGTAGCTCAGCTCCGGCAGAGGCGGGCCCTCGCTGGTATGGATCCACTCCTTCCTTGAGCGGATCGGGCATGCGGCCTCGGCGTGCGGCTGACTTGCAGCCCGGTGGGCGGCCACGGAGGAGCGTCGCCCCCTGTTCCCTCCCCACACCGGCCGCTCCTCGCTCTTCCCTACGCCGCCCCTCGCTCCTCTCCACCCCGCGCTGCTCCTGCTCGACGCCGGCGCCGGCGCCAGGGCGCTCCACGGGCTCGGCCACTGCTCCCTTCCTCATCTTCTCTATCCGGCGGCCAAGCAGTGGCTCCGCCTCTGCACGTGGCCCCGTGTGACAGGCAGTGCGGAGGTGGGGTCAGGGTTGCTCCGTCGCTTGGACGACAGCCTCGTCATGCGCCGGCACGCCATGGTGCAAACAGCCTTATAGCCCAGAAGATGGCGGTGCCTTCACTCGCCTTGAAAGGAAGGCGTGAATGACGGATACAGATTGCGGACGAGATGTGAGGCCTGAGGCGGTGATCTTGCCGTGGCGAGGAAGGAGAGCAGGAGGACGTGAATCAGGGACGAGATTAGAGGACGTGAATCAGGGACGTGATTAGAGGACGTGAATCAGGGACATGAATCAGGGACGAGATTAGAGGACGTGAATCAGGGACGTGATCAGAGGACGTGAATCAGGGGCGTGAATCAGAGGCGTGAATCAGGGACGTGAATCAGGGACGTGATTAGAGGACGTAAATCAGGGACGATATTGGTGGCGGGGGCGACATGTGCGGTGTGGAAGGAGGACTGTGGAAGGTGTTGTGGGCCCGGCGGGTACGAGAGAGAAGCCTGGTGAAAAAAATTTGGCTGCATCCGCTCTTTTTAACGGGGAAACCACCCCAAGATCGTTCTCCCCCCCCCTTTTCGTCTTCGTCCTACCTGACGGGTGGGCCCAAAAAGGTGTTTAGTGAGGTGAGGGTAGGATCAAGGTTGTGTAGATTTTGACATCAAATCTCTCCCTCTTTATAGTATAGATTAGAATACACGTGCCCTTCGTTGCCAGCGAGAGTCAGCGACGATCTTTTATGGGTTCACTAGCCACACAGCGTGGTTAACGTATGAATGTTATGCTTTGGAAACACAATGGTTGACGATCTTTTATGGGTTTACTAGCCAAAATGTAGAGATCTATTAAGTGTCATAAAACTATTGTAAATGTAAGATATATATTTGTACACACTTCAGCTACTATAGAAAATAAAGATATTTTTGTCTTTTTTTGATGTAAATAAAGCTATTAGTATTTACCCATGTAAAAAACACCTTATTCTTATGTAGTAGTTGATGAGAATACAATTACAATTTTTCATATTGCAATGTAAGATTCATGCACGTATGACATAAGCTTCACAACTTTTTAGTTAGCATTAGAAGACGTCATTGGACTTCGAATCCATTACCAAATGCAGTTCGAATCCACTACAATTTAAACAAATACATTGATAATCTGCTACACCACCATAAGTTCAAATTATTTTACGTGGAACCTGTGATTCCAATGGTATTCTTTCGTCATGAATCATCTAAACTTACGTTTGTCCTCCCTCACTGCCTCCAGCGTGCTTGAGCATATCTTTACGACTCAGTATAGTTTCACTCAGTAATTAACAGGATTAAACATTCAGGCTTTTGGTTCACTTCAGACATGCCGCTTTAATGTGCCAAGTTGCAGAAATCTCTGCTCTGTGCATGACCACACCAGAAGTAAGTTCTGTTTTGTTGGTCAAATAGGCCAGACGAATCAGAGATGTTTGCCATGCAGTGAAGTTGTGGAACATGACCATCACTTGAGCGGTAGCTCAGCATTGCACTAGATAAAGGAAAACCACCAGTATGACAGATATTCCCGATGTCTTCCATTCCAAACACAACATG
Source organism: Alloteropsis semialata (assembly GCA_004135705.1). Taxonomy (NCBI): domain Eukaryota; kingdom Viridiplantae; phylum Streptophyta; class Magnoliopsida; order Poales; family Poaceae; genus Alloteropsis; species Alloteropsis semialata. The sequence continues at coordinate 15,373,557 of CM014272.1, forward strand.
GAAAAAAATCACGAGAACTAGTTGCAACGTCTAGCACCAGTCTGCCTCTGTACTCTACCTCTGCTCTATGTTGTGTCAAGGGCAAGCGTGCAAGGCATACATATATACCAAGACCAACCCCAGCAAAACTGAATATGACCCCATGGCGATTTTAAAGAAAGAAAATTAAATGAGCCCATGTTATGCCTATAATTGTCTGACTGGATGTAATATTAATGCTGGTTTAGGTGTTCATAAATTCCAACACTGGCACATGCAGCCTTCTGTTTGTCGTTTGTACATTTTTTTTATAATTTTCATGTAACTTTGTAAAAAAATATTTGAGATACACACATCCAAATCCCACTGCCTGCTCACCTCTGTCGAACTGAAATCATCAGTCTGATGGAGTCGGTCATCATTGCTAATGGTTTCATAACTGCTCATCATCTGTCATTGATTGTCATATGTAACTATGGCCTACCCTGACTATGTTCTATAGCACATAGTCCCATACTGTTGGATAACTAATGATCTATCCATAGACTAAATGCGATTGTAGAGGTTTATGCCGTACGGGCTTCCTGCAGTACCTGGACATTCAGAAATGGTGTGATCTTCAAGCAGCAACCTTTTTCCACTGCGGCAGTCCAGACTCCAGAGGCAGTGTTAATTTGCTATGATTATCCCCAGGGGCAAAGATGTATTTACCTATAATTCAGGAATGGCTTCACAATATTATGTATTTTTTTCCTGTTTTTTTGTAAACTCCTCTTTGTTTTAATATCTGACTATTACTAATTGGAGGCTCCTTTTGAAGCCTCCAAATGAAGTCACCTAGGATCCTAGGTGGACACTCTAGAAAAAGAGAGAAATCCTAAAACTTCTCACAAAAAAGCAAAACATCTAGCCATCAATTGGAACACTCAAATCATCATAGCCATTGGATCTATTATATTTTCTAAAAATTACCCACCTATGCCATTATGAAAATAGCTTAAAGTAACCCCCTAAATCTATATCAAAATTATCCACCTGTGCCATTATATAAAATAAATCAAAGTAAACCCCTAATCTTCATCAAAATTACTCACTATGCCATTATAAACAATATTTAAAATAACCTCATAAATTTGCAACTAAATTACCCACTACGAATACCTAAAAAATAACTTAAATTAACCCCTTAACTTTACATCTATATTACCCACATATGTCACTATTAAAAATAACATGAGGTAATCCTACATTAAAATCCAAATCACCTTAATTAAAAATACATACCAATATAAGATTTTAAATCATGTATTTCATACACTATTGGTATATTATATAGTGATTAAGGTATATACACATAATGTGCGTTGTCATTTATAAATATATAGAGGAAGTGACGACAATATAGAATTCTACGTTAAAATTATAGTTCAAACTTAGGGTTCATTAAATAAATTCAAGTCATACATGTGATGCAAAGTGAAAATTTAAAGATTATAATTATGTATCAAAACATTATAGAGTAATTACTAACATAGATCTATCACAATCAGATGAAAATAATATGTATATATCTATATAGGTATTGTGTTCGAATATTTAAACAGATGAGAGATAAGGTCATAATAGTTTGGTAGAAATGTAGCCTTAATTTTTTAATTCGAAACTCCGCATTAGTTCTCACGAGACACGTTAGCAAAAAGACAAATCCTAGAAATTCTCACAAAATTAGAAACGTCAATCATGTAAACTCTAATAACCGTAGTCATTGGTCTATTATATTTTTTAAGAAGTTACCCACCACTATCATTATAAAATTATTCTAAAATAAATTCTAAAAATATATCTAAATTATCAAGCTATGTCATTATAAAAAATAATTTAAATTAATCTCATAATTTTTATCTAATTTACTCGTGCATACAATTATAACGGATAACTTAAAATTACATTCAAAATTTGTATCTAAGTTACCCACGTATGTTGCTATTAAAGATAAACTAACTTAAACACCTAAATCTTAATCTAATTATCTTCATGTGCATCCTACCAAAAAGTCCAAAAGTAAACTGATATATGATTCTAAATTATGGTAATTTATCATTGTTAACATAGAAATAATAAGTTAAGGTATATACACATCATGAGTGTCATCATGTAGACCATTTATACATGTACTAGCAACCTTGCCCGTGTGTTGCTACGGATGAAGACCGTTATATCATTTTTCTAAGAAAATTAAAGTAATTAACTTGCTTTTTCTAATCTGATTGTGGTATACAATGGACTACTCCTAAACCGGTCAGAAGACAATATAAAGCATGTCTAATCCGATTGTGGGACATATATAACAGATTGCTGAAACATTTCTTCCATTAGAAATAGGTAAAGACATATATAGATAGAGATAGAGAGGCAGGAGATAAAGATTGATGGGTTCAGTTAGGACTCTAATCCAATTAGAAAATCGATGTCGACAGTTAGAACCCTGGTTACAGTTCGTCGCAATAGGTGGAACCCGTCTGTCAGGATGGACAAACAAAAAAAGAAGAAGCAATCCTCTCTTTACAAATAGGTAAAGATATGTGAGAAAGTAAAGAAAAGTATTGATTTTTTATGTTAAATATAATGTATAGAGGCGCGATACAAAGTGTAAGAAGTGTGAATATAGATGAAAAAGTGTATAGAGTAATTACCAATTATAAATCAATCACAAATAAAAATTGATAAGTACACATCTATATGAGCATTATGTTGAAGTATTGACAAAAAATGAAAGAGTAGTATGTAAACAATTTTGATTGTTAGGTAAGAGTTTAATTTTTGAATAATTTTAAATATAATATCTTTTAAAAATATTAGCCCGTGCGGGAGCACGGGTTGATGGACTAGTATAACCAGTACAGCGTCACCACCCCACCTCCTGTTACGTCAAATCAGAAAAGAAATAAGGATCCAAAAATATTACCAAAAGCACTTGAATCCGTTACAATGTAAACAATAAACTCAAAATCAACTACTATCCATAAGTTCATATTCTAAATATAACCTATGATTTCCTCAGGGTTCATCTTACCAGTGGTCTAAACTTATGGTGGTCCTCTGTTCTCCACTCCCACCTCAGACCCATCATCATGCTTGAGCACATCTTTACTGGTCAGAAGTGTGTTTCACTGTTGCTGAAAATGAACATTGCCATGCAGATGAGATTTGCCAAATTTTTGGGCCCAGAGAGCAATAGGGGGATATCCCCACTGTGCTGGGTGGGAACTTGGGACTTGCATAATTGGGTAGCATGATTATTTTAAGGAGTAAATTTCATCACGTTTACTCCCAACATAGTACATGTTTTGGTTCATAGGCAAGCTAGCCCGACTTGGCACAAGGGTAGCCATAGTCGCTTTGTTCATGGAATCAACGTTATTAGGGCTGCCCCAGTGCTTTTACGAATTCTGCATCTCAGGAAATCGAACGGAACTTTGGTTCGATAGTCCCTGTGTCGACATCGATTTGTCATAAAATACTTCTCCACCTGCGTGGTCCTCCTCCCTCACGTGAACGGACAAAAAATAAATCAGCCTGCACACCCAGCTCTCATTTCTGCTTCCTCTTCCTTTCCCCTCTCCCTCCTCAATTCTTCCAATCCAGTAATGGATCCAAAACTTAGACCATTTTCCTTTTCATTATCTTCTGTTTGTTTTTTCGCTGGTTCTTGTATTTTAGTCTTTAGATTAGTTTTTTTTGTCTTCTGCTAGTTCTGTGATTTTTTTTGGGTGGTGAGAAAAGCAGTAAAATGCAGACAGTTTGCTGCCCGCAGATCTTGAACGTCTCCTACGGGTGCGGCGAAGTTTGCTTGTCTGCGAAAATGCGGGGAAGGAACTGCCAGTGTGTTTGGACAAATCTTTCATTCACAAGCGTCGAACAGAGTTTAGAAGTCGATTTTATGGTCTGACACCCAAATGATGCTCACTATGTGTATGGTATGTTTTTTTTCTGCAGCGGACCATTCATCCGCTGCACTCTGAGCGAGTTGTCACGATAATTTTTAAGTGGAAAACAATGTGGAGAATTGCAGCACCTCGAAGCTTAGGCATGAAACAAACAGTGGCCTCAATGATGCAGCGCACCGTAGTGCTTCCTCCACATCATGACAGACCAGAGGTTTCTGCCTGCCATGCAGTGAAGTTGTTCAACAGAACCATCATTTCAGTGCTAGTGCTCCGCTTGGCACTTGACACATAGAAACTACCAGTGTGACGTGTATTTCCGAGGCCTACCATCCCAGGCGGTGATGTGGAAGAAAATCACGAGAACTAGTTAGTTGCAGCGTCTAGCACCACTCTGTATCTCCTTCCCTCTAATCATCCTCTTGGATGTGATAATAACGCAGGTTTAGGTGTTCTGAAATTCCTAGCTATACACTGGCACTTGCAGACTTCTAGTCGTTTGTACAATTTTTTTATATTTTTTTCACATGGTACACTGAGACATGATGAAGGGTGAGAGGGGTTGGTCTTAGCTGGGGATGTCAGAGAAAATATTCAGTTCAAACGGGTACATAAGAAACAAAGGAGTGGAACACTCTCTCTTCCTGCTCAGTCGTGCCACACAGCTCCATCCTTTCCATGTCAAGGCAAGGACTCAATGATAGCTTCAGTCTGAAACTTCCTTGTCCTTGAACAAATATGTTAATGTCTCCATCCCAAGGTATCTAAAGTCGAGTGGTACATAAAACATTTCTAGTGGCTGTTCTTATGCCATTTCTAGTTGTTGATAGTGAACCCCCACTAGCTTACTGTCACTGAAAGTTGTCAATCTCCACTTGCGGTAAAAAAAAAATGTTTTTGGAACCGCCGGGGGGCATATCATTTCCGCAGGCTGTTCTTTAAGAGAACTGCAAAGACAAATATGGTTTCTATGGTTAGTTAACTCAAATGCTGGTAGAAACACCATCCCTGCTGGCGGTTGCTGGTGGAAATATCAAATATTGTTTTTCATAGTTGCAAGAATGTCAAAGAGAGGGTTTTATTGGCAACCGATAATTAATTATCCATGAGAGAACCATGTCTCACATTTTAAGACTAGAACTACGAGGAATTATTTTATTTAAATAATCAGCAACGAGATGGATGCTAGATACAATATTAAATTATTTCACTACGATAAGTGGATGCTCCTATTAAGAACAGTATCTGCTACTGGCTCATAGCAAAACTTGTTTACTACTCCCTCTGTTCCGTTTTATAGGTCGTTCAGGCCATTTTTGGAGAAATTAAGAAACCAGCAAAAGGTCAATTATACCCCTCAGTTTGAGTAAATCAAATCACAAGTTCCACCCACGCTTCCCTCCCACGCATGATAGCAATCAATTTGAAAATTTAACCCTTTCACCCTCCACCCGCAGCCGTGATTCACGTACGCAAGGATGTGCGGATGCTCCCGCCGATCGCTGCTTCCGGCCAGTCGGCCGGCTGGGCTTCTCGGCGAGCTCGTGCACACGCGCCCTCCGCCAAGCAACCTCCTGGATGTGTACCTGTACCTTGAGTCCTCCAGCAAGCCAGCAAGCTCGCTCCTGCGCATGCAATCTCCACCAAGCAAGCAACTCCTGCACGTGCGTTCTCGGCAAGCAAGCGGCTCTCCACGCAAGCAAGCAGTCCTCATGGCGGGCGCGGACCCAATGCGCCGCCAGCTCCGCCTCCCCACACCACAACTGCTTTTTGGGTTGTGCCCCGCTGTTGTCGGCCGTGGAATCGATGCGCTGTGAGCTCCTCCCAGCGCTGCTGATGCTCCTGGGCTGCGCCGCCGTTGCCGCCGGGTGCGGAGCAGGTGTCGAAGGAGGGAGAGGCTAGCCGAGCTGGCTCTGCCGAGGAGCGTTGGATCGAATCGAATCGAATATAGGAGTGGGAGAGGTAGAGGCAGAGCTGCAATGGCGATTTGGGGAATAGGACGGAGAGTGCGAGCCTGCGAGGGTGGAGAATGGAGACAGAGCGCGAGGGTATTTTGGGAAGAGTTAAAAGCGGAGTGAACTAAACGGCACAGGACGACTTACATTTTGGTAAAAATGACCGGACCTAGAACGACTAATAAAATGGAACAGAGGGAGTATTTATTTGTGCACACAAAGAAACCAGCAGACTATCAAACATCATCTGTGTATTTCAACCTGATTCCAGTCAACAAAAGAATAAGATTCTCAAATGTGGAGTGCAGAGTGCTCATAGGCTCGCGGTGCATTGCTGCGCAGCGGTGAGGATCATGCCATGGCATTCAGCCTATACCAGGTCAGGACCACGACAAAAATTAAATAGTATATATGCCTTTTGTCTAAGCAGGAAATTATAAATCAATGCAAATTAACCATAATTTAGTATGGGATTGCTTCATGTTATTTATGGAACATTCTATCATGCCTTTATCGAAAAGAATGGGGCATTGGGTAGATAGTTGATCTGAACTCAATTCTTGTCCTGCCGGAGACAAGAATTGGTAAAGGATTTGGAGGAATTGGTAAATGATTTAGAGGAATTTAGTTCAATTCTTCATCCATCTCCCATTCTTCTCCTGATCACACCACACAGTATATGTAGCTAGTATAAATGGGAGAGTGCACGAGGAGCAGGAAGTGCTGATCAGATAGGCAGCTCTCTATCATTGTGGTAACTAGAGGCAAGTCAGCACAGCATGATTTTTTAACTATGGTAGCTATAACACAGAGAACTGGTGCTCCTTTGATTCTCAGTACCTCCCATCCCTACAGTAAGCAACAAATATCCTGCATGGTTTGAGCCCAACTCTCTCCTTCCTCTTTTCCGTCCCTCTCTCCAACATGATTTATAAATCACAGCATTTACCGTAGCTCAAAAGGCTGAACCCCCACCCTATCAAAATAGCAGTCCATTATATAGGGAGGGCTGGTTCCTAGTAACGTGGCATGTGTGAAATATTAAATAATTTTGCAGATATTCTATCGCAGTTGTGAGCCATCCCTACCCACGAAAACAAGATCCACGACAAACTGTTTGATGCAATTTCTACATACATGGCTAGGTTCGTCTAATCTAACCAATTTTAGCCTAAACGGTAAACGCTAAACAGTCGGTCACCTACCGTTTAGGTCTTTATTCAAGCTAAACGGTCATTTAAACGGGTTAAACAGTCATTAAACGAGTTAAACAGTTGATTAAACGGACATGGCTAGCCAGTGTGTAGCGTTTAAGCGGCGTGTAAACGGGCTAAATGGCCGAGTAGGTGAACAGTGATCACGAGAAAGTGAGGTACTACATAACCCCGCAGGCACGTTGCTAAGGGACGAGTGAAGATTTCTTCATAACTAAAATTTTAAACCATGTCTATAGTGATGAATATTTCTAAGGACAATGATCATATGATATAACTGATTGTGGGTGCACGGTTTACCTTCCATATCCTCATCATTTTTGCCGGCGGGCGGGTTACATAGCATGCCCACCAACAGAGTATAATTTGTGCTGGGCGGGCATACTACATAACCGGCTAGTCACTACAACAGAAAAGACATCACCAGCGGTTCGTAAGGGGCCTTCACCAGTGGTTTTGGAGGCGCTGCTAAAACCGGCGGTGATGCCAAGGGCTTCACCGCCGGTTCTACTCCCAAATCGCTGGTGATGCACCGGCATCACCAGCGGTTTGTATTACGAACTGGCGGTGAAGATAATTTAAAAAATACATTAAAAGCAGCGTAAAAAATATCAAATTATAGAAAAAAATTTATATTGGAAAGGGAGAGGCCCCCTAAGGAACCAACCATCCTCCCTTTCTAACACCACAATTTTTTTGCTCTTGTTGTAAATTATGGGATTCGAACTGATGACCTCAGCCTCCGTGTGTTACTTACCTTACCAAGGCACCATACCATCACTTGTGATTGAATAGGAGATGCAATCTATTTATATTAACCTCTCTGAATCTTTATAAATTTCTAGAGGCCACAACTAAAGTCCGATCAGGCTGTAATTTTTTGTGGTTCTCCGTTACATGCTCCTAGATAAAAAAATATCATAAAAATAAAAAATATTTGTATGAAAAATTAATTTATAAGTACTTAAAAATTTATTTAATCTATAAAAATAGCTAATCATGTCAAAAAATTCAAAGCTCATCACCAGTCATTTAATTCAAAGCACTTAATAGCTAATCATCAAGAAATGTTAGAGGGGGTCTTATACTGTGCGGGGCCTTCACCAGCGGTCCGTGATACAAACCGCTGGTGAAGGCGGCTAGGACCTTCACGAGCGGTTTGTAATACAAACCGCTGGTGAAGGGTACCCATCACCAGCAGTGCCAACGGCTAGCGGGGCCCAGCCTGGCCACCCACTTATGAATCGCTGGTAATGGGTCTTCACCGCCGGTTCGGCCAAAACCGCTGGTGAAGGGTGCGCTGGTGAAGCCCATATCTGTAGTAGTGAGTCCAAATGAGTCTTGCACAAACTACCATCTTACTATTGCTAATAGAATCATTTTGAAACCTCCACATTACAAAAAGGATAAATCCTAAAAATTCTCAAAAAATTAAAATATCTGGCCATCCATATTTAGACTCTAATCAACATACCCATTGGATCTATAAAATCTTTCGCTTTTGCCATTACAAAAATAACCTATAGTAACACCATAAATTTGTAGGGAATTTACCCACATCTTCCATTACAAAAACAAACTAAAATAACACCCTAATATTCATCTAAATTATCCATCTACGCCATTATAAAAACTATTTACAGTAACACCATATTTTTCATCTAAATTACCTATATTTATCGTTATTCAAAAACAACATGACAATATAAAATATCCAACAAAACATACCGATATATTATCCAAATTACATATTTCTTCCATTAATAGTTGATATATAAAATTTTAACTTAGGGTGTGTTTGCATGACGTGTCTCACCTTGTAAATTACATATAATGTAAGAAAAGGATGAAAACATTTCCATGTTCAACACAAAACTGAAACTCTAAACTTGCATCAAAATTGCTCACATATGTCACTAAAAAAATCCTAAAGTGTACCAACATATAATTCTAAATTATATATATCTACAATTGTTATATGAAAAATACTAACTTATCAAGGGATATGAATGCAATAGAAGAAACAATTAGAATACCAATTTACTATGTTAATCTCGTAGCTCAAATTGAGAATTCAATAAAGCACATCTAGAAGTAATAAAAGATAGCACAAGGTATAGATTTTTTTCATGAACTTTAGTACTCATGTGTTCCAAATTATTAGACCATACGGGATCACGGGTTGACAGACTAGTGCTCGCTGAAGGATTGCTAACATGTGTTAGTAGGTCAGCACAAAGTAGTTTTGACCGATTGCACAAACCCTCAGTAGCGTAGGGTATATGTCACAAGCAATGTACCTCTCCCATGGATGTTGCTGCCCATCCACATTCTGTCTTTTGGTTATAACTAGTGGAGATGCACGTGCCCAGGCACGTGTTTTAAAAAAACTTGGCACATGAAAATTTATATTCATAAAAATTAGTAAAGAATAATACACATAATAAGGATATATATATTTAAAGATAATGAAGCGTACTATTTATCATTTAATTATTTTTATTCACTTCAAGTTAAACTAACAACATATATAGCTCACAAATATGTTAGATACAACAAATCATATAGGTCTAAAGTCTAAACCCTCCGGCGCCGCCCACCTCCTCCCTCCCGTAGAGCCGCGCCGCTCCCTGCCCCCTCCCGCGGCGACGCACCGCCCCCTCCTACCTCCCGCGCTGCCCCCTGCCCCCTCCCCCAGCGCCGTCGAGGAGGCCGCGTGGCTCCTCCTTGCGCCGGTCGGATCCGCAGGAGGCGGGGACACGGTGGCGCGAGGTGCTCCGGCGGAGGAGGTGGGTCGTCGAAGGAGCTCAATCGCGGTGGCCGGTGGAAAATCCCACGCCGCCAAAATCCCCTCCACCCCCAATCTCCCACGCCACCAAAATCCCCTCCACCCCAAATCTCCCATGCCACCAAAATCCCCACCCATGCGGCCACCGAGAGGGCGCGGCGGAGGCCGTGGCGGCCTCCCTCAAGCAGGGGCGTCGGAGGCGTTGAGCCGCTCGCTGTACGCGGTGAAGCCCAACTCCACGGGCGCGCCGAGCGCCGACCGGGGCTCCCACAGAGGCACGGGCGGGAGCGTCATGGCGTTGGCGGCGGACGCGGCCGCCCCGGCCTTCTTCTTGCGTGCGCCGCGCTTCTTGGGCCCGACGCGGGACTTGATCCGCATGATGCGCTCCTCGAAGTCGTCATCCGCGGTGGCCATCTTGGCGCTGGCCGGGGACGGCGGCGTCGGCTCCTGGTTGGCTGCTGCGGTGTTGAGGTATCGGCCCATCTCCCAGAGCTGCCTCTTCTTCTCTACCTCCGCCCGCCGTGTTGAGGTATCGGCCGCCGGCTCTGGTCACGAGAGCCTATGTTGCTCGATGCGTCCTCGCCGTCGTTCGTCGTACGCTGCTTGCCGCGACCGCTCGTTGTGCCACCGAGGAGGTGAATGAAAGGACAAGCATCTTCTTATAGTCCACAAGATCGGTTGTGCCTTTGCTTGCATTGGAAGGAAGGACATGAATCGGTGACGAGATTTTAGGCGGGGAAGAGGGCGGCAATTGCTAGCGAGATTTTAGGCAGGGAAGAGGGCGGCAATTGCCAGCGAGATTTTAGGCGGGGAAGAGGGCGGCAATTGCTAGCGAGATTTTGGGCGGGGAGGAGGGCGGCAATTGCAGTGGACCCGGTGGGTATCGATCTTGGTGAGAAAAAAAGCGACGCGTTTGGGAATTTTCACAGGGAAACCACGCTGAGATGGTTCTCCCCCCCCCCCCTTTTGGTCTTCGTCCTACCTGACGGGTGGGCCCAAAAAGATGATTAGTGAGGTGAGGGTAGGTTTATAGCTGTGTAGATTTTGACATCAAATCTCTCACTCTTTATAGTATAGATTACATAAAGATAAATGCATGTTTAGCCTGCCAACCTCATACGTCGGACGACATGCGAATTGTTTGATGCAGTCTAACACAAACAGACCCAATATGCTGTTCCGTCCACAAGTAGTAATAAAATATTCTGGCCACTTGATAAATTATTTTCTATTTTCTAATTTGTCCGACAGTCTGCATAATAATAATGTTATGAAGCTCCCGACTATAAAGGGGTCCCAAATTTGGTTTTCCACAGGAAGATGAACTCGAGAGCCGGCTTTTCTTTAGTTTCTTCGAGCTGCTGCCACTTCAGACCTGTTCAAATACATAGGACTCTGAGCACTAAAGCACCTTGAGAACCTACCGACAGGAGACAAGTTTTCCATATTTTTTCCAAGAAGAATCAATTTGGAATACATAGATCAAGTTTCGTTGCTGTTTGATGGATGAGAAATTCATAGCAAGCCTTCTACTTTAACTTCAGGAAGGATACACGGATATATAATTAGTCACAGGACATATCAAGCCTTGCTCGATTAGCATGTGTTGATAGAAATCCTCCAGGATATATAGATGCAGTTTAGACAGCAACTGCCCACGTCTAAGTGCGGCACGAGCAGAACCGTAGCAATTGGCATCTCTGTCATTGTGATAGCTAGAGGCAAGTCAACATGTACAGCATGATTTTTGAACTATGTTAGGTGTTGCTGCCAGACGTGGCGTGCTCATTTGATTCCCGAGACCTCCTATCCCTATCAAAGCAACAAATATTCTGCGTGGTCTAACCCCTAACTCTCTCTCCCTTTCACTTTATTCTGTCCCTTTATATCTACCACGTACGATTTTATAAAACCACTCACATTTACCACAGCTCAAAAGGCTGAACCCTTCCTTTCACAATGGCAGTTCATTATATATAGTGAGGGGCTGCTTCCTCATAATGTGACATTCAGAAAATTGAAATATTGAATAATGTAGTTGAAAAAAGAGGCTCAATTTATAGACGTGTAGAGAGAGAGTGAGAGAGAGAGAGAGAGAGAATTGGTGCACCGTGCACAGATCTTTGTAGAATATTGCCATATGGCTAGGAGGTATCGGGAATGGAAGCCACAGTGAATTGGATAGTGGAAGGCCCGAAATTCCCAGCTCAAAGGTCCACCAGTGTTAGAGCTGCCAATGACTGATTCATGAAAGCTGCAACAGAACCCGACGAGGCAAATCCATCGGTTGCCGAAACGAGAGCACATTACGAAATTGAAGAGCGCCGCCAGGTGCACCGCTCCTTCCCGTTGCCTGCGTTGTCAGGGGGAGGGTCATGCGGCCAAGCACTGCAAGCGTCGTCGTCCTCCCTTGGCTGCATTGCTCGCGCCGCGGGCCAATCGGGGACGACCTGTGCGCCGCCGCGGCACCGCCACGGACGCACCCTCTGCTCGCGTGGAGCACTCCGCCGCGTCAGCTTCAACCACTTCCGCGCATTCCACCTCGACGGGTCGGGGTTACTCCGGGCCGCCGTCGCTGTGCGCGCCTTCACCGCGCCGCTCACCTACGCCGCCTCCTCCACCGCCAGAGTATCCGCGCGGACACCCGGCACGTCGGCCACCTTTGGAGCTGCGCGTCGTTCCTCGGACGGCCGATCTGCAGGCTCGTGATGATTTCCTGTCATCGTTGGCCCTGGTCGCCCTGGTCGTCGGCACCCGCCCTTCTGTGACCCTGCCCCAAATTCGCCAATTCCTCATGGATAATTACCAACTGGGGCGGGGAGATTTCACTCTTCACCGGTTCCGACCGGAAGATTTCCTCATCGTCTTCTCGGACCGGTTGATTCTGGAACGGGTTCTCCATGCTCCACCCTTGCCGGTCGCGGATCTTGTACTGCGGTTCCGGCCTTGGCGACGTCAGTCTATGGCGAGTGCGGCTGACATGGTGTTTCAGGCTCGGGTGGAGCTCCGCGGAGTGCCATCCCATGCACGGACGGTTGAGGTCGCACAGGTCATTCTGGGAACAGTTTGCGCAGAGCTCCATCCTCTTCCTGGAACGGTCGCTGGTGGGGATCACAGTGTTTACGAGGTTGTCACATGGTGCTCGGACCCTGATCTTATTCCCAACGAAGTAATCATTGCCATTCCTGAGCCTGTGAACCGTGATGGTGATCCGGTCATGTGCCTCCGGCCGGAGGAGATTATGCTGCATCGTCTGCCAACCATGCGCTACCGCATTGAGGTCACGATTGTGGAGGTCATTGATTGGAATGAACCCTCAGACTCGGAAGATGATCCCGGTGCCGGTCCGGACGGCGGTTCCAGTGATTCTGATGATAGCTACCCCGGCTTCCAGCAGGGTTGCCGCTCTAAACCTTGGCCGCGGCGCACGATCTTTGGCTCTGCTCCGGCCGGGAGCTCGGGGGATGGCGCGCCCACGCCGAGAGAGCTGACTTCCGGCGATGCACAAGGCCGCTCCGGTCGTGGGGGTGCTGACCGGCGTGGCGCGACGGAGCGTGCATGGTCACTCTCAGGCCGCCTACGCTTTGGTAAATGTGCCCATCGCAAGGCTGATTCGCTGCTGGCACAGACCCCTGTCGAGGGCCCTCTGGCGTCAGACCCCGGTCAACTGCCGCTGCGGCTCTCCACAATGGAGCTGTCATGCTTGGTGGACTCCGGCAGGACCCACGCAGGGGATCGGGATGATGCAGACCCCATGTGCATTGAAGCTGAGCTGGCGGGACAAAGGTCGTCTCCCGCGGCACGGCCATGTCCGCCGTTCCTGGGCGAGCTTTCCTGGTCAGGCAGCCTTGAACCTGGGCCGGATCGTGGCCTCGACCCAATGACCGTGGAAGCCTCGCTAGACATGGTCGACCGGCCAAGCTTGAACTTCGTCTCGCCCGGGCTGGGTCTTGTGGATGAGGTTTCGGCCTGTGACCTGGAAGCTGTCAGATTCGAAGATTGCACCGAACCCCTGCCTCTTGCCCGGCCTTCGCGCCCGGCGTCGCCGGCGGATTGTCATGTCCGCTTCTCCAGGGGATCGGATCAGGCGATGCCGTTTGATGTTGCTGCGGATGCATCCTCACCTGTCCGGGAGGCCGTTTCCATGTTCGCGCGCGCGGTAGCGAAGCAACGTTCGCCCTCGGCTCTCTCAGCAACGCCGCGCCTGCGTCGTCCGCTCTCAAGAGTCGGCTACTCCGTCACGCCGGTACGCCGGAGTGAACGCCTGGCGCGCAAGTCACGCCTTCGTGCATCGAAGCTGGTGGTGCAGGCTCAGAACGTCATGATGCGAAAGCTCAAACTGACGGCCTCTGCTTCTGCCCCTGATACACCACCTGACGCTGAGACGTTTCAGCAGTTCGTGGATCTGTTCAACGGACAGGTTACCGACTCCCAGTGTGACGCCCTTGACGACCTGATCCCGCGTGATGGTCCTGAGCTCTCCTTTGAGGAGCAGTGGTCAGAGTCCTGAACTCTGTGTGTTCTTGTGGTCGCATCTAATTTCATCATGAAGCACAAAACATCCTCATCTGGAATGCTCACGGCCTAAACAGTCGCGCCCGTCGTAATGCTGTACGAACTCTGGTCGCTCAGGAGCGTGTCTCCTTGATCTCGCTGCAAGAAACCAAACTTAATGTTTGTAATGACGAGCTAGTAATGGATATGTTGGGCTACGGCTTTGATTATGTTTACTTGCCTGCACTTGACACTGCTGGTGGGGTTCTTGTGGCCTGGCGCACGGATGTATGGGAAGGTTCCTCCAGGACGGTGAGAGAAAGATCGGTCATGGTGAAGGTCTCGTTACGCCAGGACTCATCGGTAGCATGGTGGTTAACATGCGTGTATGGACCGCACACAGACAAGGCCAAGGTCGCCTTCCTCCAGGAACTACATGACATCAGGGCCGGTCGCCCTGGACCCTCTGGCTCCTTTGTGGCGATTTCAACTTGATATATCAGGCCGCGGACAAAAGCAACGGCTCCTTACGCCCACGAATGATGAACCGCTTTCGACGGTTTCTGGATGATGCGGAGCTGCAGGAGCTCACTCTCCAGGGTCGTCGTTTCACCTGGAGCAACGAACGTTTGGTTTCGACCCTTGAACGCATTGATCGCTATTTCGCCTCGGAGGATTGGCTTTTGATCCACCCGAACTACAGCATGCACGCGCTGTCCACGGAGAGCTCTGATCACGCACCGCTCCTGTTGCGTACATGCTCGACACTCTCCACGTTTCGGCGATTTCAGTTCGAAAACATATGGCCGAGATTCGCGGGTTACCACGAGGTCGTCCAGGCTGCTTGGGACACACCAGCACCTCCTTTCTCTGATCCTTTCTGGGTCCTGGACCACAAGCTCAGGGTCACGGCCAAGGCCCTGCGCTGCTGGAGTACCAAACACATTGGTGGAGTCAGGTTACAGCTTGCCATCGCCAAGGAGATTGTCTTCCGGTTTGACATGGCAATGGAGCACAGGACTCTTTCGCCAAGAGAGCAGCGCCTTCGGAAACGAATGAAGATGAAGTGTCTCGGGTTGGCATCTATGCTGCGTTCTATCACCTGACAACGGTCCAGGATAACCTTCCTAGCCGAAGGAGACGCTAATACCAAATTTTTTCACTTGCAAGCTTGCCACCACAAGCGAAAGAACAACATCGCTGCCGTCCAAGTTAACGATGCCATCTACGTTGATGAAAAGGAGAAGGTCGCGGCCATAACCTCTCATTTTGTGGAAGTTATGGGCACTCGTTCTGATATTTCTATGACACTGGACTTGAACTCCCTGGGATTACCACAGCTGTCGCTAGAGGGGTTGGATTTTTGTTTCAGTAATGAAGAGATCAAGGCAACCATTGATGAACTGCCGCCGGATCGAGCACCTGGGCCAGATGGCTTTACAGGCCTCTTCTACAAGACTGCTTGGAGCATCATTCACCGCGAGATTATGGCTGCTTTTCACGCGCTCTGGTCACTTGATGGTCGCAGCCTTTACCTGCTCAATCAGGCATACATGATCTTACTTCGCAAAAGGCCGGAGGCTATGCTGATCAGTGACTTCCGACCCATTAGTTTGATTCACAGCTTCTCCAAATTATTTACCAAGGTCCTGGCAACACGACTGGCTCCACATCTCCACGAGTTGGTCAAACCGAATCAAAGCGCCTTCATCCGGGGGCGGGTGCTACATGATAATTACAGGTCGGTTCAGCTCACAGCCAAGTTGTTGCATCGCAACAAGCAGCAAACGGCTCTTATCAAGGTCAATATTGCCAAGGCGTTCGATACTGTGGACTGGTCCTTTCTACTTGCCGTCCTATCGCACATGGGTTTCTCTAGGCGGTGGATTAATTGGATCTCATTGCTTCTCACATCCACGAGCACCAAGGTGATTGTTAATGGAGGGCCGGGCACACCCATATGCCATGCACGTGGATTGCGTCAGGGAGATCCTCTCTCACCCATGCTCTTTGTGTTGGCAATGGAGGTCCTCAATGCCCTTTTGAGGAAAGCTGACACACTACAGCTTCTTACACCACTGGGTTCAGCTTGCATTAAGGAGCGCGTGTTCCTGTACGCGGATGATGTCGTGCTGTTTGCTGTGCCCCATGAGCAGGACCTCACCTTGATCAGATCTGCTCTAGACATGTTTGGGGCGGCGTTCGGCCTCTGGCTCAATCCGGGCAAGTGCTTGATTTCGCCAATCCTGTGTGACTTGGACGCCTTGGCTACGTTGATGAGCTTCTTCCTGGGGCGCTTCGAGCCTTTTCCTTGCACATATCTGGGCATCCCCTTGTCCGTCTACAAACTGCGTAAGGCTGACCTTTTGCCGCTCATCGACAAGGTTTGTAAGGGCCTTCCCTCCTGGAAGGCGGGCCTGCTCAACCGTGCAGGAAGATCTGTCCTTGTCAAAGCTAATCTATTCGCTATCCCGGTCCACACGGCGATCGCGGTCACCTTGTCGACTTGGGTCATCGAGCGCATTGATCAGAGGCGCAGGGCTTTTCTTTGGAAGGGCACGGAGATCGTCCTGGGTGGACATTGCCTGCTGGCCTGGCGTTGTGTCTGTAGGCCGTCACCTCTCAGGGGACTTGGTGTCCCGGACCTCAGACTGTAGGGCTACGCCCTTCGCCTTCGTTGGTTGTGGCTCCAACGTACAGACGCAGATAGACGGCCATGGTCGCGCCTGCCTGATCGTCCGGAGAGTGAAGTGCTGGCTTTCTTTGAGAGCTCCGTCTCGGTCGAGGTAGGGAATGGTGACAACTGTTTGTTCTGGAGGGACAAGTGGCTTGATGGTAGATCCTTGGAACAGGTTGTACCTTGTTTGGTCCAAGCAGTCGGCACACGTGTGCGTAATCAGAGGACAGTCTGGGATGCCCTTCATGACCGCCGCTGGGCAAGAGATATAACGGGCGCCCTCACTGTACAGGTCATCATCCAATACCTATTGCTCTGGGCGCGCCTTACATCTCTGAGTACACCTTGCAATGCCTGCAAGATTAAACATGGGCGTGGTTCAACCTTGATTGCTCCACTGGAGCACCACGTGGTCCAGATAATTAATGTGGTTACATGGGTCGATCCATTATTTCTTCGGCTGAGGGAACCAGACAGTACGTGGATCCCATGGATCGCACCACATCCGTAGTCTGTGTTAGTCTGTCCCACGTCAGTACATGTACCGCCGTGCTGTTAGTTACAGATGTAACATGCACATCATACCTGAAACTAGAAGCCTACCTAAAAATACTTACAAGCTAACATGCACTTTCACTCTGAAATGAGCAATGTTCATATGACATGACGACATATTTTCTTTTACTTGCATTACACAACAGTTTGACATCCTATCCTGAAAGAAACACATGCAAACGTCGTCTATTCAAAATGCATCATAATCACAAACAAGTTAGGTACTGTAATCCAACCCAATAGTCTGGTTGGACCATAAAGCAGGACAGATAAATCTTGCATGTCAAGGTTCAGAGTTAATCAGCACATACTCCAGTTCCAGTATGCAGAAAAATATTCGGACATGAAGTACCTCATAAACATAAACAAGGTTGCTAATTATAGAACTTGGCACTTAAAATCTCCAAAGTATCTGAAATGAGGACTGTAACTGCAAGGAAAAAGTTGTGCATCTACTCCATCGCACGCTGCATCATCCCCTCCATGTTGATTTGATCACTCATTGAGTTTTTATCCACTTCTGCAGAAAAGATATGGAAAACACATCACTTCAATTACTAAAGTTGAGTACAAAACAAGCATTAGGGAAAGTCTTCTCGATGGCCATTTTCCTGCTGTTCTAAATGCCGAGAAATGGTGGTCATGTTTGTGAGGTAACCAAACTTCCAAAAAGTCAAAATTCATGGCAATTTAGTTAACAGCCAAATAAATAATGTGTCTACAAGCAACGATTTGCTGACACTTTCACAAAAGGATCACCGGTATATACCATCACCGGTGAAGGTCGGAGAGCTCGGACGGGTGCTCTGGTGGGTGGATTTGGAGCGCGAATGGAACGGAGAGGACCGGGAGGAGGTGCAATGGCTTTTATAGCTGTTGTGGGGGATCGTGACCGGCACCAAGGAGGGGAACCGGAGAAGTGGGTGGTGGCCATTGAAGGCATGGTGGGCGCGGCCGTTCGTGGAGATGGAGGGGGAGAGGAAGAGGAGACGAGCGGGTGCGGGTTCTCCACTATGCACTGAATGCAAGCGCTAGTGGGGAAGGCAGGCAACGCTGGGAGGTGAGTGGAAGGAGCTCGGGCTCGCCATGGCCGGCTCGGTTTGGTGGGGAGAGAGAAAGACAGGCGGCAGGAGGTAGGAGAGATGGCTGACGGTGAGGGAGAGAGAGAGAGGGTGGAGGCGACCTGCGCCGAGCTGCCCGCGCGGGAGGGAAGGGGAAAGTGGGCTGAGAGTAAAAAGAAAGGCCGAGGTGCACCAGAAAGGAGAGAGGGAAGGAAAAAGTCTACTTAACCCCCTGACTTATTGATGTTCGTCTACTTAATCCTCTCACCTATAAAACCAGGTATTCTACCCCCCGAACTATCCAAAACCATGCAAATAACCCCCTAGGGTCGTTTTCAAAAGTGGTTTTGCCTACGTGGCATTGCACGTGGATGTGAGGTGGCAACAATATATTTAAAAGTCTATTCCACCCCCAAGCTATCGAGGTTTATCTACATAACCCCCCTCAACTACATAACATGATACTTAATCCCCCAAGTATTCAATATCGTGAGTCTGCAAGTGCTCCTTTCTCGCAGAGGAGAGGAGTTGCAGCTCGACAGTAGAGCAGAGGGACGGGAGGCGTCGTTTCTGGAAAGTTCGTTCGTTCCTGGCATGCTCGTCGCAACTGAGCGGCGCAGGGGTCACGAAGCGCTGGCACCAGTGTCCGTCGCCAAAATGGCCTCATTTTCAGAGTTATGCCCCCACTGTAGACTCCTTCAAAGCCAAAGTTTCAGGTTGAATTTGCCTGGGTTATTCTAAGAGCGAAGAAAAAGTATCTCCCTTCGATCTCCGAATGGCTGCAGAACCTAAATAAGTAGTACTCCACATAAGAAAATAAAATGTTTAAAAGTAGTCCGAGGGTTGGGGGCTAAGTATCATGTCATATAGTTGAGGGGATTATGTCCATAAACCTCACAAGTTTAGGGGATGAAATAGACTTTTAAACGTTCTTGTTGCCACGCCACATCCACGTGTAATGCTAGTAGGCAAAACCGCTTCCAAAACCACCCAAGGGGGTTATTTGTATAGTTTTGGATAGTTCAGGGGGTAGAATACATGGTTTTATAGGTGAGGAGGTTAAGTAGACGAACATCAATAGGACAGGGGGTTAAGTAGACTTTTTCCAGAGAGGGAAAGAAACCCTTTTGAGATTTGTTTGGGGAATTTGATTTGGGATTTATATTTGCAAACACCAACAAAAACTCATGCACTCAACATGCATGCAACAAACACTTGTTGAACCTAAATTATATCAAGTGTTCTTTAAATAATTAAAGGCCAAATTTTCAATTTAAAATTTATTAAGTCCTTAGAAAAATCTAATTAGCTCCCAGTTGTTTACATTGATTTAGTGATGGATTTTGGGTGTTTACAGCCTAGCTATAGAGGGGTTATTCTGGCAGCTAGCTGCTATAACTATAACCATACAATCGAGCATATCTTGATGTAGATGCTTCAAGATTGATGAAGGTCCCTCGCTCGATCAGGATATTGAGATAGTACAAGCCCACTTCAGAGTGCACGAGGAGCAACACACATTGGCAGCTCTATCATATTGTGGTAGCTAGAGGCAAAACTCAACACTGCATTATTTTCTAAATAAGATAGGTGTTGTATGCATGTAGTTCTCCTTCGATTCTGGATACCTCCCATCCTTATGAAAACAGCAAATATTCTGCATGGTTTAAGCCCCAACTCTCCCCTTTTTTGTGTCTCTCTGTACCACAATTTTATAAACTACTCACATTTACCATAGCTCAAAAGGATGAAGCCCTCCATTTACAATGGCAGTTTATTATATAGGGAGGGGCTCATTCCTCATAATGTGACATTCAGACAAATGAAAATTGTAGTTATTACCATATTTTACTGACATCATTGGAGTGGAAAGGACCGAACAATTTAATTAATATAGCATGTCACCCTTGATAACCTTGTGGAGGTCATTTTTAACAATTTACTTCTGTATAACATGCATGGTTTTATTTTTGTTGTTTTAAAGTATATTCAACGATAAATTTCATTGCATTTCATCATGTTCAAGTTGTATATATACACTGCCATAAGAGGAATAATGTATACGTGCTATAGTCCCATATATACTACTGAAACTGATATTCTGTAGTAAAATCACAGAAAATGGTAGAAAGAAGTTGCTTTGTTGTGTTTATATAACATGAAAGGTTTACGGTGCCCTATACTACTCTAAAGATGGACTAGTATAGAATAAAAAAGGACCAAATTGAAAGGATCGGACGGCTCAGAATTTTTGTATACTGGTGAAAACTTGACCTGTGGTATAGTGGTATAGGTGGATAGTATAGTCTAGTATGGGTATTTAGGGAAAAAATTATAATTGGCACAAATGTAATTTTTTGAAGAAATTTTATTTGCACAAATATAATATTATCGTAATGGCACAACTGTAAATATTTTTTAACAATCTATGTCAGGACATCAATATGGCTCGAACCTGGGACGGAGAAAGGGGAAAAAATTTCTCAATAGATGGAGATTACTAGAATGCCCTTCCTCTATACTATATACTACTGAGTAGTAGTATATGGCATTGTAAAAGAGCTCAAAAGGAACACATGGTCAGGTCTAGATGCACAGATTGCCCAGAAACCTAGATAGGTGCCATTTGACAAGGGCTTCATGATCTTTTTTTGTCCTTTAAAGATGTTAGTATTATTAATAACAAGTCTAATTTACAGAAGCATCTGTGAAGGGTCCTTGTGCAATTTTCATGGAAACAAATACGATTTTCCCTAATTTGATATGGTTCCTAGCTAGACTTCCCTATTTTGTAGCGCCATTGTCATGGAGTTGCTAGGAATGTTCATGCAGCCCCTCTAACTTGTAATACTTCGGTAGCCAGAATATGATAGTCAGAATCCAAATTGGGGGTGTGTTTGCTCATGAAGGTTGCTACGGGAGCATATATATAACTTGGACATGTGAAACAAATGTAACGAGATAACACCAGAAACAGCTTGGACATGTTTGGACTTGAAAAATCTAATATAAATGACACCAGAAACAATATCATGTATCAGAGGCTGTAAATATAAATGGTAAAAAAACCTGTCCTATGTTTGGTGATGAAGGGACACATGCTATAATAAATAGATTATTGGAACATTTTACCTAAAATGATGTTAGTTAAATATGGTAAATAATAACTACTATACAATTTCCTTGCTGCAGTCACATTATGAACTAGTACATCGAATTCCCTATAAATGGAGTACCATTGAAAAAGGTGGCTCAACTATTGACATATATAAATTCTGTAGGTAACAGAGACAAGGAGAGAGAGAAAACAAGAGGGAATTGGGTGCACAGATCTTGCAGAACATTGTTGCTTTGATAGGGTTAGGAGGCATCAAAGATGGAAGCCACACTGATGTGCAGTGAAGTTCCCAGCTCAAAGGTCCAGCCTCATGATTTCCGCTAGCATGCTCACTATTGGAGCTACCAACCACCGCGTGCCTCTGCTGATGAAAGGTGGAAAGATCAACCAGCAGCAGTGCAACCGAAAAAGAAGAGGCAGCACCAGCTCGTCCACCGCTATTCTGCTTCTCGAGCACGCACATTGCACTTCCAGCTGCCACTACTCTCATTGCCTGTCAAGGTTCGGAGTTAATCAGCACATACTCCAGTTCCAGTATGCAGAAAAATATTCGGACATGAAGTACCTCATACACATAAACAAGGTTGCTAATTATAGAACTTGGCACTTAAAATCTCCAAAGTATCTGAAATGAGGACTGTAACTGCAAGGGAAAAGTTGTGCATCTACTCCATCGCACGCTGCATCATACCCTCCACGTTGATTTGATCACTGTCATTGAGTTTTTATCCACTTCTGCAGAAAAGATATGGAAAAAACATCACTTCAGTTACTAAAGTTGAGTACAAAACAAGCATTAAAGAAAGTCTTCTCGATGGCCATTTTCCTGCTGATCTAAATGCTGAGAAGTGGTCAGTTTGTAAAGTAACCAAACTTCCAAGAAGTCAAAATTCATGGTGATTTAGTCAACAGCCAAATAACAATGTGCCTACCAAACAGCGATTTACTGACACTATCACAAAAGGATCACGGTAGATACCATCATCGGTGAAGGTCGGAGAGCTCGAACGGGTGCTCTGGTGGGTGGATTTGGAGCGCGAATGGAACGGAGAGGTCCGGGAGGAGGTGCGGTGGCTTTTATAGCTGCTGTGGGGGATCGTGAGTGGCACCAAGGAGGGGAATCGGAGGAGCGGGCGGTGGCCATTGAAGGCATGGCGGGCGCGGTCGTTCGCGGAGATGAAGGGGGAGAGGAAGAGGAGACGATCGGGTGCGAGTGCTCCATTACGCACTGAATGCGAGCGCTAGTGGGGAAGGGAGGCGACACGGGGAGGCGAGCGGGCAGAGCTCGGGCTCGCCATGGCCGGCTCGGTTTGGTGGGGAGAGAGAAAGACAGGCGGCGGGAGGTAGGAGAGATGGCTGATGGGTGGGGCTCTTTGGTCGGTGAGGGAGAGAGAGGGAGAGGGTGGAGGCAACCTGGGCCGAGCTGGCTTAGTTGGGCCGCACGGGAGGGAAGGGGAAAATGGGCCGAGAGTAAAAAAATGGCCGAGGCGGGCCAGAAAGGAGAGAGGGAAAGAAACCCTTTTGAGATTTGTTTGAGGAATTTGATTTGGGATATGGATTTGCAAACACCAACAACAACTCATGCACTCAACATGTATGCAACAAACACTTGTTGAACCTAAATTATATCAAGTGTTCTTTAAATAATTAAAGGCCAAATTTTCAATTAAAAATTTATTAAGTCCTTAGAAAAATCTAATTAGCACCAAGTTGTTTACATTGATTTAGTGATGGATTTTGGGTGTTTACAGCGTAGCTATAGAGGTGTTATTCTGGCAGCTAGCTGCTATAACCCTACAATCGAGCATATCTCGATGGAGATGCTTCAAGATCGACGAAGGTCCCTCGCTCGATCAGGATATTGAGATAGTAGAAGTCCACTTCAGAGTGCACAAGGAGCAGAACACATTGGCAGCTCTGTCATATTGTGGTAGCTAGAAGCAAAACTCAACACTGCATTATTTTCTAAATAAGATAGGTGTTGTATTCAAGTAGTTCTCCTTCAATTCTGGATACCTCCCATCCTTATGAAAACAACAAATATTTTGCGTGGTTTAAGCCTCAACTCTCCCCTTTTTTATGTCTCTCTCTACCACAATTTTATAAACTACTCACATTTACCATAGCTCAAAAGGATGAAGCCCTCCTTTCACAATGGCAGTTTATTATATAGGGAGGGGCTCATTCCTCATAATGTGACATTCAGACAAATAAAAATTGAATAATGTAGTTATTACCATATTTTACTGACATCATTGGAGTGGAATGGACCGAAAATTTAATTAATATAGCATATGTCACCCTTGATAACCTTGTGGAGGTCATTTCTAACTATTTACTTCTGTATAACATGCATGATTTTATTTTTGTTGTTTTAAGTATATTCAATTATAAATTTCATTGCATTCCATCATGTGTTCAAGTTGTATATATACTGCCATAAGAGGAATAATGTGCATGTGCTATAGTCCCATATATACTACTGAAACTGATATTCTGTAGTAAAATCACAGAAAATGGTAGAAAGAAGTTGCTTTGTTGTGTTTATATAACATGAAAAGTTTCGGTGGGAAAAAGGAACACATGGTCAGGTCTAGATGCAAAGCTAGATTGCCCAGAAATAGTAAACCTAGATAGGTGCCATTTGACCAGGGCTTCATAATCTTTTTTCTCTTTGTCCTTTAAAGATGTTAGTATTATTAATAACAAGTCTAATTTACAGAAGCATCTGAAGGGTCCTTGTGCAATTTTCATGGAAACAACTACGATTTTCCCTAATTTGATATGGTTCCTAGACTTCCCTATTTTGTAGCGCCATTGTCATGCAGTTGCTTGGAATGCTCATGGAGGCCCTCTAACTTGTAATACTTCGGTAGCCAGAATATGATAGTCAGAATCTGAATTGGGGGCGTGTTTGCTCATGAAAGTTGCTACGGGAGCATACAGCTTGGACATGTGAAACAAATGTAACGAGATAACACCAGAAACAACTTGGACATGTTTGGACTTGAAAATCTAATATAAATGGCACCAGAAACAATGTCATGCATCAGAGACTGTAAATGGTAAAAAATGTCCTTTTTTGGTGATGAAGTGAGACATGATATAATAACTAGATTATTGGAACATTTCTCCTAAAATGATGTTATTTAAATGTGGTAAATAAAAACAACTACACAATTTCCTTGCTGGTGTCACATTATGAACTAGAACTTCCCTATAAATTGACTACCATTATTGGAAAAGGTGGCTCAACCTATTGACATGTATATAATTCTGTAGGTCACAGACACACACAAGCAATACACACACACACACACACACACACACAGAGAATCGGTGCACAGATCTTGTAGAACATTGTTGATTTGATAGGGTTAGGAGGTCTCAAGAATGGAAGCCACACTGATGTGCAGCTCTATAAAGTTCCCAGCTCAAAGGTTCAGCCTCATGATTTCCACTATCAAGCTCACTATTGGAGCTGCCAACCACTTTGTGCCTCCGCTGATGAAAGGTGGAAAGATCGGCCAGCAGCAGGGCAACCGAAAAGGACGAGGCAGCACCAGCTCGTCCACCGCTGTTCTGCTTCTCGAGCACGCACATTGCAGTTGCACCTGGTTCGTGAAGATGAAGAAGTTCATGGTTGAACAATAGATAGGTGTATAATAACATGAATAATCGACCTCTATTCTGGTGAAATTTCATGGCCATGTATATGCCCGCCAGTCCACAACGGGCTACGTACATGTGATCCTTAATGGTGCTTGCCTGCTTGGTGACACCTGGGAGCTTCTGCATTTGAGCCACATGGCAGCAGAAGACCGGTTGGATTTGGGTGACTGGCTGAGTGGCAAAACAGAGGTGAACGTCCTCCTGTGACTAGAAATATCTGTGCTCCTTTCATTCTTGAGATGTGAGGGTTTTGACTTTGAAATTTTGGCTCCTTTCATTGTTGGCAGCTTTGGCAACTCCTAGCCCTATGAAACCAGCACTTAAAACCAAGTTAATGCAGAATTTGAATGATTCGCTGACTTCAACATAGTAAAACTGGCCAAATTATTTAATCACTGAAACATGTACTGTTTCTGATGCAGGACTTTTATATATTGTTGTTTTGTGGGAAGTTAATCTGTTCAAAGAGAATTCTAGTTATTAGTACATTAGTTTGCAAAGTGTTAAGAT
Source organism: Alloteropsis semialata (assembly GCA_004135705.1). Classification (NCBI taxonomy): domain Eukaryota; kingdom Viridiplantae; phylum Streptophyta; class Magnoliopsida; order Poales; family Poaceae; genus Alloteropsis; species Alloteropsis semialata. The sequence continues at coordinate 15,399,524 of CM014272.1, forward strand.
TAAACAACTGCACTACGACATTTTCATAATAGGCAGATTATGAAAAGAAAGTGTGGGAAAATTATGAAATGAATATTGGAACATCAATTTAAGAGAGATGGTAGAAACTGGAAATCATTTTGGTCATCGTATTAAGAAACAAAAACCTAAAATGATACAATACAATCCTATACCCTCCCACATCTGATCCGTTCGTAAATACATCATCATCGTAATATTTTGACTGTAGATGCGCCAATTTGTTGACTTTTTGCACTAAATTAAATATTTTACAAGTTGGTGTACCGATTTCCACCCACAAGCCAAGTTGTTGCACTATTTTGAGCATTTTATGAGTTCTTGGATTAATTTGCACCTACCTGGCAAGTTGTTATATGGTGGGTGCAATTTAGTCACTAAAGAATTCACCGCCACCAACTTTTAGCAAGATTCCTTAGAGAAACCCTCTTGTCTCCAGATAAAAATAGTATACGAATTTGACTTTAATATTTAAAGTGTAAAAAATTAAGATTCATACAATGACAAACAGTTACAAAAGGTGAATTATCCTATTCTTATTTTGTTAGAAGGTTTGCACTGTCCCGATAGGAAAATAGTACTTCTTTTCTTGTGCATAAATAAGAAATTTAAACATGCTTTCTATTACCATTAATACAAAAAGACATGAAGCAAGGAATACAAATTTCAGTAAGAAAGCAGAGCATCTAATGCAGACATATATAAATAATAGAAATTCTATTTAAATTGAACATTCACTAGCTAAATTCGTATGGAGTACAGTCCGACCTTAGTTATTTTCTCGCAGCCATTGGCACCATGCGAGGTAGAGACCGCTTATGTTCTGGAGAGGTAATGCCGCATGATGAAGTACTATTACTAGTGACGATCACATTCAAACGAATGACTATTACTAATGACAATCAAACATTATCCTGATGAAGTACTATCACAGTGTTGTTTTCGTAAAATAGTCCTTCATACTCTGTTCTGGAGAGATAATGCCGCATGAAATTGGCAGTGACAGGGGCAGCCATTGTCATCAACTGCACAACTACCATGATCATGAGGATGATATACCTGGGTATAGGACCTTGTATTAGGCTGGGTTCAAGAAATGGTTTCCATCTTACTCCTGATAAACAGATCCTCCCTTCACAAGAGAATGGCCGGACACAATAGCCTTCGATCCTATAAGATCTGTGAACAGCGCAATTGCTTAGAACTGTATTTTCGCTGGAACCTCTAGCCAGCATATCATCCCTTTATGTATGAAAACAACTTAATCTGTATACCACGACTTAAGTCATCTACTGTGCATATGATTTTAAATATCTGCCTTCTCTGTGATATGGCTTAATAATAAGGATTAAAAGATTACTAAATATACTTCAAATCTGTTACAATATGCAAACAAATGCAATAAAAACATGTTTCATTATAAGTCCATGCTCTATATTCTACCTAAAACAACTGCTTGCACCATGGGAGTCTTTCTTCTAATTAAACCATGTTTATTTTTTAACTCACGACATTTTCTTTACCACGTCACTCCTGCTGCTATGCACATCATTTGCTCTGCAGAAGCACAAGTCCCCATACATATTGTTCTCTGTTTTCTAAAAAGGAGCAGTGGTCAACGCTGAGGGTGGAGTACCGTACAACAGTACAAGATGCTCAAACCCTACGATTGTTATGATTCCTGATACCATCCATCCCTATCCGTAGAGTAAAAAAGACAATCTACTCAGTCAAAGCCTTGAACAAATCTATAGCTTCTTTTCTCATCTAGAGTAGATGAACTTCACCATCTCTACTATCCCTCGGGAGTCCTTATATAGCAATTTTTCTCAATCAAACATGGGCATGTGCTATTTATTACGTGTCAAATTAAAACCCATACAAAATAAAAGGCGTCTCAACACTAATGAAGAATGTGCACTTGCAGAATGTTAAATTTAGGGAAGTGAAAGTGTAGTAATGGAGTGAACAACAGGAGAGAGTTCTTTTACGGTACTCCATACTACACTATACTAGTGTTTAAAATGGACTAGTATAAAAAGATCGTACAGTTGAGATTAATTGTATACTATTGGAGACTTTAGCTGTAGTATAGTAGTATACAGTGAGTAGTATAGTAGTATATAGACATTTTAGAAAAAAATTAATGACATAATTGAAATATTTATATTTTAAAAAATCACTTTGATCCTTGATATATTTTTTTACATCTCCAATCTCTAATTTCATTTTCATCCAAGTGAAATTACTAAACTACCCCTTACTCATGAAAGTTTATACTATATATCACTCATTGATAGTATGGAGTACCGTAAAAGAGCTCGGAGGAGATCCCTCCTTTCGTACATTTATGCATACGGACAAGTTATGTGAGTATTTGTGCATACGGCCGGACAAGTTAAGGAAAGTAAAAGTAGCATGTATCAGTGTGTGTATACTAATCACAGCCTCTTTACAAAGCCAACAGCGTTACCACTATTTAACAACTAACATGAAAATATATCTCCCGACCATGACCCATTGACATGGAATCTACGTACAGGGGGCTAGAATTGAAATATTTAATTCGGACATACCATTACGATTCCTTGCCATGCATGCAGTTAAAAATTAGGACGGTTTAAATGACTGTCTCTGCTACCATGAAAACTAATTAACCTAAAATACTGCTGTAACGGCTTCTCTCTATTACCCCGTCTAGGTCAATATTGTCATAATAATGAAGTGACAGGCCAAAATTAGGTTAATTTGATTAATACATACGTTAGTTACCCATCTCTCTCACACACACAGACAATAAACTTAAATGATTAAAATTGCTATTATTTAGAACATCATTTCATATAAACATAGAAGAGAAAAAAGTTGACCATGCTGAACAATGTATGGGATTGACAGCGGGAGCCCATCGCGCGGCATCTAACCTATGTTCAATATACTGAGCTAATGTCACCAGGACATAGGTGTAGAGCGAGGGTCACCTTCCACCCGATGCTGAGCTACTTAAGAAGAGCCNAGTCAAATATAAGGCTGAAAGAGGGCTGGTTCAATGACCATATCATGCAGAATATTGTTGGCTTAATAGGCCTGGGAGGTGTCCAGAATGGAAGCTGCACCACCAGAAGGGCAAAGAGAACTTTCCAGATTCAGAGTTGCTGGGTTTCCTCACAACCTCACTACTAACAGCGAGCCACCACCTAGTATGTGTCTCAATTCACAAAAGCAAGCAAGGCTGGCCATTGCCAATGATGGAGAAGAACATTACAAAGCAGAACCTTCACCTGCTGCTGCACCCTCCACCTCTTCTCTGCTCCTTGAGCATAGGGATGACGTCTTCAGGTAGCAATACCTGAGCTTCCTGCATCTCAGAGCATTCTCCTGCAGAACAAGCCTTGTGAGTAGCAAAATTAGGCACAGAACAGTAGTGTTTCATCGCGGTTCGCTGACTTCTCTTGCCATGTAGAGATGACTACTCTTAGAGGCCGTAAGCATTTCTCTTGTCTTAATTAGAAAGATCGACAATTAATTAATCCTGTAACTGAAATCAGTGGAACACCGCCAATTAAGCTGCACACAGTCATCATCGTCATCTTCTCATCGCTCGACAATTCTTCTATGCACGACGTGTATATGAACCAAGATGTTAGTGTAGGTGTTGCGCAATTGGTAACATAGCCATTACCTAGTCATCTGGCCTCATAGGTAACGGCGGCCAATGTGTGAAAGATTGCTGGTTGTTGGCATATGCAGCATGGAAACAGAGAGTATCTGAGCACATCAACTACCTCAATATCACAGGTTCGTAGTACAAGAGTTTAAATATGTTATAGGCCCTCACGTCATGGCATCTCGCATGTACATGTTTTTTTTTTGCATATACCCTGTGTATGTATCACGTTCTTGATCTAACAGTGTGACGGAATTGATGTCAACGATAAGCAATAGGGGTGCGGACTGAGGAGTGGATGAGATTTTTCATCTCCTTTGTGGGGACTTGTGTGTGTGCGTGTGTGTGGACTGTATGGTGAATATTAGTGATCTTTTTATCTTTGCTCATACCCTTTCAAGCATGGAACTGACTCGTAATGCTTAAAAGACTTGTCTTTATTATTATTCAAAATTTTGATACAGTTTGCATTGTGGCTGACATGTGTTGCTGTGATGTGCACATATTGCAATGGCCTCCATGCCTAGTGGTCTAACAATAAGATAGTGTGGTTCTTTTGTGCTGTACTGAGTCTGCATAGCGTTGCTGTGGACTTGGTGAGAATCGGATAAACTCATCCTTGGGCACACTATTTCTCTGCTACACCACTGTAGAACGGATGCTATTTTTTCCACTAGAACTTGGTGTTTTATGTTACAAAATAAATCCTATCAACATCAGATAAAAATTTGTCAAGATTAATTTTCAATTTAGCCTTTGCACTTTATGAAAGAGTTAACCAATATCAGAAATATACAGGAAGACATCTGACATGCCATGCCATTCGTAATATAAAAGTATTACAACATCATCATTGATTAAAAATAAATTTTTTTATGGATTTGAAACATAAAATTGACGACCGGTGATGCAAATGGGCATGTAAATCTGTCATTTGCACTATGAGCACCATCAACTTGCATGGGTATGTTGTCTCTCTATCAATCTACCATTTGCTAAGACCATGTGTGAAATTTTGATTTCTCTAAATCCTTTGAAGCCTTGTGTTTGGGGCCCCACCATGAAAAAAATGGATTTCTTGAGTCTGCCATTTACATGTTACCTACTACAGATGTGCTAGCAGGCTTTGAGTACGCCAATTGATGCGCACGGCATTCTTCTTTGATTGTTCATCTTATTATAGCAGTATTGGCGGCCTTTATACATTTATCAGTAAAAAATGAACAATAACCTTGCCACCGTATTCAATTTGTTTCACCTGCCTCTGACATATATTACGGGTTGAGCCCTTAAACGAACTAACCAGAGCAAACTGATTTTACTGGTCAGGGTTTGGTTTGATTTAGCAGGTTATTAGCTTGTTTTCTTCCAACCACTTGATAGGACTAGTGTTCCTTATTTTCTTCTCCTCGTGTTGGTGTGCGTATAATCAACACGCAACATATCTGGCAAAATAATTATTAAGGCAATGCAAACGTTTATGAAGTGTTGAATCATTTTCTTACAGGCATACATATGTGATTCAGGAAAGAACCATAATATATGTAAGATATCGGGAACCTTAAATCATTAACTAATGCTGATTCACAAGCTGCAGCCGAATCCCATGCAGCCACCAAGTCATAACAGTACACAGTGGTGCACTGGTACGATGGAGTGGGGAAGCACAGGTGGAACGCTCCAGGACACAAGTGTGACTACACACGCTGCGATATGTATGATTCCTTGTGCCTCCAATTTCTATTTGATCAAGGGAAAAACGTTATGGGTCATTGTGTTGCTTAGTTCTGTGCTTCTGCCCTGAAAGCAGCGCACATCCCTCGTTAGTTCTTCCATTTACCATAATTCATTTCGTGGATCCTAGTACACCTATTCCACCTAAGAAGCCCTTTTGTAGCCAAGTTTCTGGAAACAAATAGTTAAGATGGTCTGCAATTTCAATGGCCAAAGCTTTCATTACAGCAAACTCTGGCCACACATATTTGATACGCATCTTATTTACAGCACCCACATGGCAGCATCAATACACAGATAGGAAAATGCGTGCTCACACTACCGGAATCCGCACGTTTGCCGTGTGCCAAAGACACACGGCAAAGGCTTCGCCGTGTGTGACCCACGGCGAAGCGTGCACGACAGTCAGGGCGACGGCAAAGCCGGCTTTGCCGTGGGCCTTCTGTCACACGGCAAATGTGTCCTGATTTGGGCACACGACAAAGGACGTGTGCCTGTGCCACGGCACATGGCAAAGTTATTTTCCGACGACCATAAATAAACCAAAAATAATAGCAAAAAAACTTATTCCAATGTAGCAAGTCGCGCAATTTTTGCGGAAATTCCCGCGCTACGCGTCCGGTGGGATTCAAACCCGTGACCTCCCCATCGAGCATGACCTCCTCTACCACTGCACCACACTGTCACCTGTGACTAGATGCTGTTTTGATTCCTACCATATTATACTAAACTGAGTGTCAATTGATTATATGAGGTCCTAAATGATTTCAAATTAAAAAGTTGTCAACTATAAAGTTTTATAACTTTTTGAAATCTACAAGTTTCATTTTGGTAGTTTCTCCATCCGAGGTCGTTTACAAAATTTGAATTTTAAATTTGAGAACATTCAAACTTAGTTTTCATTGACAAGATCACTTCAAATAAAAAAGTTGTCAACTACAAAGTTTCATAACTTATTGTGCTCTACAACTCTCATTTTGATTGTTTCTTCATCAGAGGTCATTTGAAAAAACTCAAATTTTAAATTTTGAGAACTACAAACGTACTTTTCGTTGTCAAAATTAAATTTCAAATTTTGAGAACTACAAACGTAATTTTCATTGTCAAAATTAATTCAAATTAAAAAGAGTTCAACTACAAAGTTGTATAACTTCTGAAAATCTACAACTTTTATATATGTCATTTGTTCATCCAACATTGTGGTAGTCACATTGTTCACAAATCTTATATATCTCTCTTCTAGCTTCAGGAAACTGTACGAGACATATAAATTTTGTGAACAATTTTAGTATCGTTTTGTCGAATGAAGAAATCACCAAACTAAAAGTTGTACATCTTGAGAAGTTAAGCAACTTTATAGTTCAAAACTTTTTAATTTGAATTGATTTACTACTTCAAAATGTGCTTTGATTTATGGCTTTGCCGTGTGCCGCAAAAATGCACACGGCAAAGCCATACTTTGCCATGTGCCAAAAAAAGCACACGGCAAAGTAAGGCTTTGCCGTGTGCCAAAAAAACACACGGCAAAGTATGACTTCGCCATGTGCCCGAAAAATTGCACAGGGCAAACTTCGAGTTTCTTGTTGTGTCACTTATTGCAAAGTCAATGTTATCACTATCAGATGAACATTTATTTTGGTTATTTTCAAATTATAACCACTAGAATTTTCTAGAAGACTGAACAAATAGAATAATAGATGTGCATGAGTACGTGACACATATGAGGGGCTTGGATGTTGATTGAAAAATATTGAACCTGCACCATGGTGCGTGGATTGAAAATTGGTAGCATGACATTGCACATCTGTTTCTACAAGATACAAAAAAAGGATAAAATTTTTGTGTTTGCCACTCACAAGGAACTCAATTTGTTATATTCCGCCAAATAAAATAGCGAACCGGAAATGTATACAACCAATAGAACATTCTCTCAGCTTGCGTGCTTGTAGCTGCCATAGACACAAACACTCATCACAATCTGTAACAATTCCCCATTTGACATGGCAAGTGAGTTGTTAACTGAGATGCAACAGTGGCTTTCTTGTGGTATTTGTTGCTGTTGATGTTTTTTCTGGTCAACACACCGAAAATCGCGCTAGCTCGCGCGGATCTGCAAAGGATCGATCACCAGCAGCAAGCCCAGGCAAAACCGGTGGAACCAGTTTCCTAGGATTCGCTGCGTGAGTCTAAGATCGCCGGCCCAGGAGGGACCCCGTCAGGGTAGGCGCGCCTAGTATTGCTCTGAGATCGGCAGGCCACTCAGAACGCCGTCAACGCCATAGAGACGAAGTACGAATAGCAATTAGGGTTGGAAAAGCTAGGATTTGGAGATGACAAAAAGTAAAGGTATTTTGATTTGATCGATTGGATAAAAACCTCAATCGGTCGTGGCCCTTTATATTTATAGGGTGGAGAGGTCTTGCCCCGCAAGGAAAGTCCTATTACAACTCGGATCTACAAAAAGAGTCCAAACTTACTAGGACTCGGGGAAAACTGGTTCCACCGGTTTCTAAATCCGGTGCCACCGGATTGCCCTGCCAGACGGGCAACAGGAACCAAACTGGTTCCACTGGTTCTTGAATTTGGTTCAATCGGTTTCCTCTGTCAAACTGTCTTGTGCCAATTTTGATCGTCAACATATGCCCCCCTGTTTTTTGGTAAAGCTTGCGTACCACAAAACATTTTAGCACAAGAAAATACTCCTGAGGGCTATGTTTAAACAAAATCCATCGGCCTTTTCATTCTAAGGGCGATATTCAATACTATCGGCCATATAAATTAAGCTTACTACCAAATACTCGGATAATACTTCTTCAAATACCTCCCATTGAGAGCTCTTGGCAGCCGCTGACCTTGCAAAGTCTCCACCATATAAGAATTGCCGAAGATCATTTTGATTACCTTGTATGGACCTTTCCAACTTGGAGACCATTTACCAAACTTGTTGCTCTTCGATCCTATGGGTAGAATTGTTTTCCAAACCAGATCACCAAACTGAAAAGACTTCTGTTTTACCTTCTTGTTGTAAGCCTTGGCAACCCGAATTTTGTGCTTCTCAATTTCCTTCAAGGACTTTAATCGCTTGTCGGTCATCTCATCAATATTGTCCATCATTAAGTCATGATAATCAACAGCATTGAAATCATTTTGTCTAGCCAACCGATAAGCACTCAAATTCACTTCAACAGGTAAAACAGCTTCCTGGCCATACACAAGCTCAAAAGGAGTAACCTTAGTAGCACTATGTCTAGATATACGATGAGCCCACAAAGCCTCATATAAAACTTATCTCATGCCACCTCCTAGGATTCTTCTCTATCTTCTTTTTAATAAGCTTAATCAAAATCTTATTACTAGACTCGGCTTGACCATTAGCCTGAGCATAGTACGGGGATAAATTGAGCAATTTAATCCCATACATCTCAATAAACTCACAAACTTCTTTTGAAACAAATGAAGTACCTTGATCAGTAGTCAAAGTTTGTTGAATAACAAATGTGCTCAGTAATGAACTCAATTACCTCCCGATGTGTCATATTCTTCAAAGGCACAATTTCGGTCCACTTTGTAAAATAACCGGTAGCCACTAACATGAAGCGATGTCCTTTGACGAAGGAGGATGAATTTGCCCAACAAAGTCCAATCCCCATCCTCAAGAAGGCCAAGGTTTAATAATAGGATGCAATAATGCTGCAGGAACCATCTGAATATCTCTAAACCTTTGGCATTCTTCACAACCTTTGTAGTACCGAAAACAATCAGCTATCATATTAGGCCAATAAAAACAAGCTCTTCTCAAAAGCCACTTCATCTTGGGAGCCGATTGATGTGTACCACAAATTCCTTTATGAACTTCACCCATTGCAACTTTAGCTTGATCAGAATCCAACCATTTTAACAACAAATCCTCAGCCGTTCGACGATACAATTCACCATCAACCAAAGTAAATTTAAACGCCCACCGTCGGACTTTTCTGTCACATTTATGGCTAGAATTTTGTAAATATTCAACAATAGGTATTCTCCAATCAGTAACTTCGTCTTCATTAATTCTAGAATGCTCAACAGACGAAATGCCACTGTCAACAGGTAAACTGATTCCACCTGTTTCAAAATCGGTATCAACGAAAATTGCGGTACCACCGGTTTCGGAATCCGGTGTCACCGGTTTCTCCTGGGCAGAAAACTCAGTGACGCAAAGTGTCAGCTTTCTTTGATAAATTTTTTTTCTGAACACCATAGCCAGACGCTTGCTGAGCCAGAGCATTTGCCCTTGGATTCTCATATCTTGAAACATGATATATAGAGAATTCATCAAATTGAGCAATCATATCCAAGCATTTATCAAGATATGCATTTAAAAATCCATCAAAGCATTGGTACACCTTATTAACTTGCTGTACAACCAGCAGAGAATCACCAAATGCTTCTACATGTTTTACTCCCATGTCATGCAAAATTTCTAGCCCAAACAATAAAGCTTCATATTCGGCTTGATTATTAGTACAATCATTTTCTAATCGGTTAAGAGCCTCAAATTCAGCACCATTTGGTGATATAAAAACAACTCCAATACCACAACCGCTCTTACAAACCGATCCATCAAAATGCAATTTCCATGGAGTAAAAGTAATATAATCGATATCTAAATCATTATAATTAATGCTATACTCAACAATAAAATCATCTTTACTACCATTTTTTTTATATATGTTGTTTTGCCAAAACCTTGCCTGCTATGACAATGGTACTTATTGCAGTCAATTTTTTCCTTGATATCAGTAAAATTAATATCCCCAGTATGGAGCTGCTGTAAAGTTACTTTACTACCATTTTTACTCCAATTGTGTCAGTTAAATGTGGTAACAACTACGTTATATCAAATCCCTTTATGGAGCCACGTTATCAATCAGCACCTTCCTATAAAATGGACTACCATTTTCAAAACGATAGGAACTTCAATTATTTGAACTGATCGTAAACGATAGGAACAACTACGTGACACTGAGAACTCCAATTGTGTCAGTTAAATGTGGTAACAACTACGTTATATCAAAACTGTTTTAGCTTGTTAGTTGATTACTGAATACCTGATTACAATGAGTTTTATTTGGAACTTGTTCCGTTTTATGGAAACAGCATAAACGGGTTTTTGGCCAAGAACTCATTATTCTGAGTTTCCAGAAAACTAGAAACTCTTATCCAGGTTTTGGACATATCCTGATAACAAGATTTTGGAAGGTTAGAAACTATGTTTTGTAAAAAAGCTATCCAAACAACCCAGACCATAGCATTAGATTGAATGGCTCCTTTTAGTTGCCCCACCCCCCCTGGGACAATTATTGGGTACTATTCATTCCTAAAATAAACATTGGAAGAGCCTGAGACTCGGCACCTTTTCTCACTGCATTAAAGTATTGGTAAAATGTGACCTATATCAATAGTTGCACTCTCAAATTTACTCTGGGATAAATCTTACTGAACAACATGGCCCAATAAAAGGATAAATGTTGCTAAGCAGAAGCAGCACATTTAGACAAAAATGTACATGTTACTTCAAAATATAAATCGAGAGTAAATCTAGAGTAGGGAGTGCCATTACTTCATGAGTAGAACAGTTGCACTATTGACTTCGAGAGATATTTGGTGCTTCTTCTATTGATTGACATGCTTCGAATGGGAGGACTCAGTACAAGAAAAAGAACAAGAATCTTGAGAGACCCATGAACTGTATAGGAACATGGTGAAGCCCCTCGCTCTCCATGGACAAACCTTGGGTATTCGAGGCATCGGATTCTCAACCCTTCTCCACAAAGCATTGGCACAAACGTCAGATTCCTGAATCTCAAAGGATTTGATGTACTCATGTGCACCTCACTCATGGTTGTTGTCTCATAGATGTCCCTGGGAAGCTGCAGGTCCTTCCAGTGTGCTTGGATATCTGTTTGCTTGGTCCGCTTAGCATATTTGGCCATTCCAGGCCAGTCTTTTCTTTTTTTCTTGTTTTAATATTCTTTCCTTTTTTTCTAGTTCTTAGTTTTTTTGTTTAGGGTTCCTCTCTTTCTTCGTCGTGTAATCAACTCATTTGTTCGGAGCAGAGAGGCGAATTAATGTATTCACCCATAATCATTATATATATATGTGTGTGTTAAATAACAAATTATTATAAAACATAAAAATATGTCGGAGGGCATGTGTACATGCTACAACATGCCTTACAGTGCACTAAAATGGCAAGACAAAGGCAGTGGAAAGATCTAGAGCGCATGAGTGAGAGAGAGAGAGAGAGAGAGAGAGCATGAAACACTGGTCAAATGGTACCTAGTTACACTATTTCTGGGAAATATTCTATGCCTAATATTATGATCATTTGTATGTATATATAGTTGCTTTCATAGGATTAGAAGGAATCAGGAATCAATGGAGAACTATCCTGTTCCTAAGGTCCTCATGGACAATATAACTGTCACATTTGATGCTCTAGTCGCTGCCTTGGCAACTAATATGGATAGAACTCGACTAATATGTGTACAGATCTTTCAAATTGTCCTAAAAAACTCCTAATATGGATAGAACTCGAGCAAGGGACTTGATCGCGAGAGAGAATCAGATTTACACACTTTTCCTTTCAAAGGATTGGGACGAATTATTAATGTAATAGTTGTTGTCATAAATATCGAAGATTCCTATTTATATGTCTCCAATCCTCCCATTACACTTTCTCCTTCCTTTATCCCCTCCACCGCACTCTCTCCTTCTCCATGCATGTGCAGGGGGCGGCGATGGCCATTAGCAGGGGCCGAACAGCTCGTTCCATCATTCAGTGTTAGATGCACCAGCCAAACACGCGCACAGACTTGAGTTCCGTTGCTCTCATCGTCACCATGTATATAAATTGACGATGCTAGATGCAACATCAACCTCTCAACCACCATATGTCCTTCTGGTTTGCTCAACAAATTAATTAATTATTATGCATTTAATATTCATCAGGTTTTGATCTGTGACATATATAGAATTATTGTATATCAACGAGTAGATTGCAGTTATTCCCTTTTTTTCATGTGACACTACTCTGCACCGATTATATTTACTGTAGAGTGAGAAGTGCGAGAGAGAGAGAGAGAGAGAGAGAGAGAGAGAGATGTTGTTTTCACATGATTGGGAGGAATCAGTAATCGAAGGAGCTAGCACTCCCATCCTTGGAGCACCATGTCGTGGAGAGAAATGGACAACACATTCGGATTCTGCCACTTGTGTTATGCTCAGCATGAAAACTGATCTTTTAGAGGTGTGAACTATGAAGAATTTCTCGGCGCATCATTGTTGAACTGAGCATCATTCAGCAGTTCTTGCTGCCAGACAACTGTGCTTCTCGATGGAACTGAAAATTTGATCTCCAATGTGAATGCAAATAAAACAGCGAGGACGCAGCGGCAAATTTCTAGTTATCATTATAACTAAATTTGATTGGATCCGGAAGCAAAACATGCTCCTTAGCTGGCTCATTGCTACTGTGTCTGCCATGCAACCAATGCTCGATTGCTAGCTCAAATCGACTGCAAGATGCCTCTATTTTTCCACACAAAGAAGCAGCCACCCGTCGTTTGCCGCCTGCGTGGACCGGAGCCCAATCGCTGCCCACTTGTGCGAGTTGGGCCAGATGCTTCTATCGCTGGGTCCAATTGTCATATTTGGCCATTCCAGCCCAAGTTTATTTTCGTTTTGGCTAATTTTCCTTCGTTGGTGTCCTCCCTTTCCTTGATTTAATATTTATTCGATTATATTTGTTTTGTAAAAAGTAGTAAAGATCTCAAACGATTTCTTTAAGTTTGCTTTAATGTAAGCATGTTCAATATTTAAATAGTTTCATATTCGTTACATTAGCTTACTACTAGTGTGCCAGTGGAAGAGCACCAATATAATGATCAAACAAAAACTATTGCGAGTGAATTAATGGTACATAATTACATTGTTTTGTAACAATATTGACGGACCAGAGCTTCACAACTGAACTAGCGGAATATTACTAACAAACTAATAAAACATCTAATGCAAATGAACGCAGGTCGTCATGTGGGCCATACGTAGGAAGCATGCATGGGAGATGTATCAATGTAGACCCTATCTTAAATTGTTGTGGCCATTCAGATATTCATGCTCAAGATGAAAGAGATTGCATAGCAATTTCACACTCGAATTTGCAGCAGTGTGTGCGCAAGGCTTCGAATCCTCACATATAAAGTTGTGGTGTAAAATAGTGAAAAAACATATCAAGTTGTCTGGTGCATATAAATTTCCTTCGAATTCACTATTTTTCAGTAGGGAATTGTCTCAATTTTTCACATAAAGTTGGGGTGTAAAATAGTGAAAATTCATGTACTCAGCAACCAATTTCAATTCTGAGAGTGCTGATATAAATGGCCCTTCCCCTACATATAATTAGGTAGTCAGACTCAGACACCCAGAATAGTGAATACGTAAGAGGTGCATTTGCAAGACTCAGGCGCTACTCTTCACGACTAGAACAGTTGCGTTCTAACTTCGAGAGATACTTGCTTCTGGTTGATTGCCTTGCTTGGAATAGGAGGACTCGGTAACAGTAGAAGCATGATAATAATCTTGTGAGACCCCAGTGGGCTCAAAAAGTCGGAGCCAGGATCGAATCCAAGTACTGTGTCTCTTCGTTTGCCCATGGCAACCTCACCAACAAAGGTGCTACCACTCACAAAGATTGAGACACAGCACGAAAACTAGCTAGACCCTGGCATACACTCACAGTCAAAGCATGGAGGGATTGCGTTGCTTTTAGATGATAGAGATGGTTCCACTTGTTTTCGTGCTCAAGTAGAACTGATAATTTTCAGAATATATACCATATCAGAAACAAGTAACTAAGGCCTCAGTACATGAAAGAAATTAATGTTCTGAAAGCAGTCATAACCCACGCATGTGTAATAACAAGCGCTTTGAGCCTAATCTTTTCCTGTTTGTTGTAGTATTAAGAGCAACTATATTTGCATTTGATCTTATTCTCAACTTTATTAAGGGAAAAAGGTATTTTAGGAAGAGAATAGTACACTAGTAGAAACCAAATAAGATATTCCCTCTGTTCCAAGTTGTAGTTCACTGTTGACTTTTAAAATACAACTTTGACCATTCGTCTTGTTCAACACATTAGTGCAAATATAAGTAGAGAAACTGTCAAGAACCATACTCATTTAGCAGGACTTTTCATGTCTTTCCATAGAAAGGACGATAGTTACTTTCATAGGATTAGGAGGAATCAAGAATGGAACGACAAGCGCAGTCCTCACCCCTTCAGCCTCATCCTGTCCAGCAGAATGGACAGGACATTGGGATCTTGCTTCCTGGTAAGCTTAGCAAGAAGGCTACTGTCTCAGGTGTTGTGCTCAGCAAACATTGAGGTTCCAGCTAATCTTGTTCTTCCTAACAGCTTACATTTGATCCTCTAACCCTTTACCCTTGTAATAACCCTGTCAATGCCGCAGAAATGCTTCAATTTTTTGGTTATCATGCCAATCGAGGCGACTAAGAAGAAATGGAGCTCAATAGCTCCTGAAATCTTTGATGGCCACATATGGATTGCCATATGAATTAGTTAATTTCACATGCCTGGAAAATGCGATTGATGCCTTGATGGATCCATTCAAGCTTCTTAACGAGCTCATTGTTGATGCGTCTGTCATGCAACCAAAATTTGATAGCTCATTTTTTTTTAAAAAAAAGAGACATGATTTCCATACCTGTGGCAGGTACGTGATCTTGTGCTACTTGAGGAGTACGGCGGCAATACCTGTAATGGGTGCACGAGCTGACCACTGGAGGTGGAGACGCTATTTGACTGTGATGTTCACCACGGCACCAAAAACTGAGTTGGATTGGCCTTGGAGAAAGGAAACCCGTGCACACCACTTGCATCTACTAGGGAGTATTCTAGCCAGCCTAGTTAAGTGCGGTACTCAGACTGTAAGGAGTTAGCGGAAGTGTGGGGGGAACTGGCAACAGCCTTTGTCTCCCGAAGGAGGCTCATACCCCAGGACCTGGCCGATGCGGGGGAGGCCATCACAGTTCTCGAACACCGAGTTGCGTCTTCAGTATATCCTAAGCCGAGAAAAGTAGGAGGGTACCATTCACTGGCTAGGGTCTGTGTTGTGGGCTGTATCTCAAGTCGGCGACAGTCGGCTTGCAGCCCGAGTAGTTCCAGGTGTACAAACTCTGCAGAGTATAATCTTTACGTAAAGCCGTATCCATGGTCAGGGACGACCTTGCCAATTCCCTTTCCGCCATTGTTTTAGGGATTTCTACCTCCCCTCTAGTTCTAAGCCTGCCTCGAGCAGTTGAGATGCGAAGGGTGAGACCTTTCGCATCGCCTAGAGAGTGCTGAGTGGAAGATCACTTCGAGACGAGAACCTAGTGCGCTAGGGATGCTCGTGGTGTTGTTGTCAGAATGGTTTAGGGATGAAGATGCTGCTTGCATAGGATTAACCTTAAGCCTATCCTTGATATTTCTTATACTTTTATTAGGCCACTTAAAGCTTGCATTACGGACGGATGGTGATGTGGAACTATTCCATTCCTTGGTAACAGCTTATGATGAAGCAGGTTATGAATCTGAGTACAACAACAATGTTGATGGCTTGTATAACTAAGGTTGCTGCTATGCTCAAGGAGAAGATCCTATGGGAGATGATCGCCAAGATTGAAGACTAGTTACCGCTTCGGCGAGCTTTATTTATATCGCATTAGCCCAAGAGGCTTGTAATAAACGTACTTTTCTCAGTTCTCCACCTATGTAAGACATTTATGTGTTATCTATCGAAGTATGGATGTGATATTGTGCTGGAATGAGTTCTGTATGTGCTAACTGTTGATTTTGGGACTAACACAATGGTATAGGGAGTTGGACTCTCTGAAATAAGAATCTGGGTCGTTTCAATATATGACCAACAATATCTTGCCTTTATTTGAGAAATTTTACTATAGTTGAAACAAATGAGGATCGTCCATGAGGTTGAATCTAATGGTTGTGACATAAGAGGTGCCAAGAGGTATCAGGTGCCAAGAGGTATCTAGAAAAGTAACAAACAGGTGGGACTAGTACTAAAATAGGAAAGTACCTCCCCATACCTCTTGGTACCTTACCAAAATAGGAAAGATGCCTCTCGGTACCTCCCAATACCTCCTGGTACCTTACTAAAATAGAAACGATGCCGAGAACGGGCTCGTAGCCCATTGGTAGCAGCTCCGGTGGGAGCGCTACCCGCCCGAGTTCGATCCCTGGGATCGGACTCGGGTGTCTCACCGGGATTTATTCCCAAAATTTCTTTGGGCGAAGCCTCAAGCACCGATGGACCACAATGGGAAGACGACATGCCCGTCGTATGTCTCTCAGAAGGCGTGTGTATAGGTTGTAGGTCTGTTAGATTAGAGTAGTTTAGGGTGTGTGGTGTGCGTAGTGGTGTGAGTTCAGATACTGCAACTTGTACCTAGGATAAGGCATTCAAAAAAATAGAAACGATGCCTCTCGGTACCTCCGGGTACCTTTACAACCACCATAACACAAGACCCTTTATAAACATCACAAAAATCCGTAAAAACTACAAAAGAGAGTGAGGGGTAGGGAGAGATGGTGTGTGGAGGAGAGGGGGCAGCAGGAGAGAGTGGGCTGATTTATATAGAGAGATGTTTTACTTCATTTGTTTGGTAGGAATAATCAAGAAATAAAGGAGCACACATGTGTATAAGAAAGCACTAATAGGGATAGAATGAATAATCGAAGGAGAAGAGCAGGGGAAGTTTGAGCACGAGTGCAATTGAGATTTACATAGTTTTTGCTTTCATAGGATTGGGAGGAATTGGTAATCTAAGGAGCACGAATACCTCACAACCCACATTTTGTCCAACAAAATGGGTAATACAATCGCATCTTATTCCCTGACCAAGAGAGTAGCTTAGCAGATATATGGACATCATAAGCTATCTGCAGTAATTAAACCAGCTGCTTATCTCCTTCGTTCATGATTATTCGAGATCAGTTTGTTAACAATTTATTTATTTTATGTTGTTTAGCACCTTTTTTTGCTGAAGAAAATGTTCTTCGATTTTCATCGTAATAATCACTATATATGATAAACAAATTCATTACAAAAAAAAATAAATGAATGTATCAGTCCAGAGGCTATGCTATGCTATGTCAAACATTTGCAGGCCCTTGTAAATGCATCATAAAGCCCTAAAAGTGGACAAACTGGAGCAGGGAAAGTGACCACACATGAGATCTCGAAATTAGTTTCACAGGAATAGGAGCTACCGTGAATCAAAAGGAGCACAGTCACAATTGCTTCTGGCCTCATCTTCTGAAGCCAATGGGCAATACAATTACTTCTTGTTCCTTGAAAAGGTGACCAAGAGAGCTGATGTATTATACATGTTTATTATACAATTGACTAACCTTTTTGTTGCTTAAACTAGCGGAAATAATTAAACGTGCGCATGATCAGAAATCCCATGTTGTGCAACGGGCAGAAACTGATCATTGATGTTTCACCCGAACACCTACATGTGCAAAGTACTTTCATAGGATTTGGAGGAATCAAGAATAGAAGGAGCACTGGGTTGACACTTTGAGGCTCATCTTATCCGGTGTAGAGAAACTCTGAGGGCTTTTTCCTATTCAATCCACTTGAACCATTTCTTTGATTTTGTTTTTACCAGAACCCTTTATTTGATTACTTCTAGATTTGGCATATGCTTTGGAATCCATCCTTGGAACCTAAAACCCTAGAAATGACACTTGGCAAATTAGTCCCAATAACTATGTTAACATCCAATCACCGAATTCACAATATAATGTCCTATGGGGCCATTTTCCTTACAGGTTCAAGTGATGCATAATTGTAACAGTGAAAAAATATATGTCAGATTAGAGGATAAGCTATGACACGTCAAACATTTGCGAGTCTTTTTAAATGAATCAGAATGCCCAAAAATGGACAAAACTCGAGCAGGGAAAGTGAGCACACGAAATCCAGAGATTGCTTTTACAAGATTAGTAGAATTCATGCATCAAAGGACAGTGGCAATGGCTTCTAGCCTCATCAATTTTCCAGCGAATCGGCAATACAATTGCTTCTTGTTCCTTGATATGGTGATCAAGACGGCTGTTGCCTGTTGGGTTATACATTTGTATGGTTGTTTAAACTAGTAGCAATAATTAAACCTGCTGTTAATATTTCTGTTTAATTGTGTTACAAATTAAAATGACCAGCAAAAGGAATTGGATATGTTACTTCTATTGCTTGTCTCTTTCACATCATGATGCCGTCTTCTCTTCTTCTTGCTACATATATATGCCCCCCTCGATCTTCTTCATTGGTTTGAGCATTCCAAGCAAGCCATTCTTGAGTTTCATACGTGCGAATTTATTGAATCCCATGGTGTGCAACGGGCAGATACTGATCATCAATGTATCACCTGAACCCCTGCATGTGCAAAGTAGACTGCGCACATCAGGGTCAGTAATATAGCAATTAGTACGTTACAGATATATTCACTTTCTGCATAAGACATTACTCTGCACCGATTACAGATAGAGTGGGAAGTTTCAGCTACTACTGATTGAACTTGGAAAACTGTTGGTAAATGGCAACTGGCTAGAAAGAAACACCGTTCTGACAGTATAAGTAGAACTGTCAAGAACCATACCCATTTTAGCAGGTGTTTTCATGTCTTTCTGTAGATAGGACGATAGTTACTTTCATAGGATTAGGAGGAATCAAGAATGGAAGAAGCGCAGTCCAGACGCCTCAGCCTCATCCTGTCCAGCAGAATGGACAGGACATTGGGTTCTTGCTTACTGGTAAGCTTAGCAAGAAGGCTACTGTTTCAGGTGCTGTGCTCAGCAAACATTGAGGTTGCAGCTAATCTTCTTGTACCTAACAGCATACATTTGGTCCTCTAACCCTTGTAATAACCCTGTCAATGCAATGCCGCAGAAATGCTTCTAATAGCTGTGTTATGTAGCAATTTCATAGTTTAACAAGCATAGGAGTGTCAGTTTTCTGGTTATCATGCCAATCGAGGCGACTAAGAAGAAATGGAGCTCAGTAGCTCCTGCAGTCTTTGATGGCCACATATGGATTGTCATCTGAATTAGTTAATTTCATATGCCTGGAAAATGCGATTGATGCATCGATTCGAGCTTCTTAACGAGCTCATTGTTGATGCGTCTGTCATGCAACCAATATTTAATTGCTGCTGCCAAAATCTATTGCAAGTCTATACACATCCTTCACAAAACTAGATGATATCCATAGCTCTTTTTTTAGAAAGAGAGATGATTTCCATAACTGTGTTGGTAACTGTTTGCAAATATTCCTTCAACCTATGGGCTATGCCCAGTGAAGAGAAATTGCATACAAAAGTTGTTACTAACGAGCTGGCCCACCTAAAAGCCCGCAAGACTAGCTAGTCAAGCCCACAACCCAGTAGCAAATAATTTACAGAAGAAGGAAGCTCAACCTACGGCCCAATCACTACTAGACAGATCTATTACTTGCAAAAGTACTACTTGTTGATTGTAGTACTAGAAAAAAAAACAACACCGTTTTCACAGTATAAGTAGGACTGCCAGGAACCATTCTAGTTCCTTCGTTCCAAAATAATGTCATGAATCAGGAATCGAAGTAGCACATATGTGCCTCCACACTCATTTTACAGGTTTTTTATTATGTCTTTCCCTAGAAAGGGCAAGAGTTTCTTTGATAGGATTAGGAGGAATCAGGAATGGAAGGAGCACTTACTGTGCTCACCCTTTCAGCCTCATCGAGAAGAGTGGACAGCACATTATGGGATCTTGCTTCCTCGTAAGCCTACCAACAAGGCTACTGACTCGCGTTGTGCTCAGAATGAAAGAAAGTAGGAACCATTCAGGTGACTAATTAATCTTCTTGTTCATGCAGAACCTATAGATTAGTTGCTAGTTAAACAGTTACTTATGTCTTTGGTCACACTTATTTGCAGAGGCAAGTATTGTCCTTTTATGTTTGGACAACCGAATAGCATCCTGCGGTGCTTCCCCTTGTTACAACTTTCCTTCTTGGTGAAACTGGAGGTGAAGCTTAACGTTTTCTCCTGCATGGCCCTTGTACAAGCTTAACGTTGGTATTGCAGAACTGCGTCGAAAAGCTGAGTTAGGTAGCAAATTTACAGTAAAACATGGATAGGAGTGCCAATTTTATGTCTGGTTATCATGCCAGTCAAGAAGTCTAAGAAGTGTTCCTCAATTGCTCCTGAAGTCTGATGTTCATATGGATTTTCATCTGAATTAATTTGATATACCCGGAAAATGCGATTGATGGATCAATCCTCCAAGATCCTTAGCTGACTTATTATTTGTAATGTGTCTGCCATGCAGCCAATAGTCGATTGCTTGCTTAAATTCACTGCGAGTCTGTAGCAATCCTGCACAAAACAAGATGATCCCCGTAGCTCTTTTTTGAGAGAGAGCGAGAGATGATCGCCATAGCTGTGTTGGCAACCGTTTGAAATTCAGGCACTGCAAGCTGCATGAGAAGTTTCAGCTGCTACTGATTGCACATCGTAAATTGTTGGTAAATGACAACAACTAGAAGGAAACAACACCGTTTTTACAGTATAATTAAGTAGGACTGGCATGTGGGTGTTTGACGCGACATGTTTTAGCGTCAACAGTAGGACTGGCATGTGGCAAGAACCATTCATGTTCCTTCCATAAGATTGGCATGAATCAGGAATCGAAGTAGCACATGATGGTGACTTCGCTTTTATTTTCTGTAAGACCTGGATTCTGTAATTTCGTTACCTTACTAGTAATGAAATTCGGGCTTAGCCCATGATGGGAAAAAAAAAAGGAATCGAAGTAGCACAGATGTTGCTCCATACTCATTTTGCAGGTCTTTCCATATGTCTTCCAGGACGGAGGGATAAGTAGGTACAACGGGCAGATAATGGTCATCATCACTCATTAGTATTTTGACCCCAACACATGCATGTGCATAGTATACAGGGAGTCTGGGTCAGTAATATATATAGCAACTAGTAACTTCGTTCCGAAATAATGTCATGAATCAGGAATCGAAGTAGCACATATGTGCCTCTACACTCATTCTGCAGGTCTTTTATTATGTCTTTCCCTAGAAAGCACAAGGGTTTCCTTTGATAGGATTAGGAGGAATCAGGAATGGAAGGAGCACTTACTGTGCTCACACTTTCAGCCTCATTGAGAAGAGTGGACAGCACATTATGGGATCTTGCTTCCTCGTAAGCCTACCAATAAGGCTACTGACTCGCGCTGTGCTCAGAATGAAAGAAGGTAGGAACCATTCAGGTAACTGATCTTCTTGTTTATGCAGAACCTATAGATTAGTTGCTAGTTAAACAGTTATGTCTTTGGTCACCCTATTTGCAGATGCAAGCATTGTCCTTTTACGTTTGGACAACTGAATAGCATCCTGCAGTAGTGCTTCCCCTTGCACAACCGTCCTTCTCGGTGAGACTGTAGTGAAGCTTAACTTTTTGTCCTGTGACCCTTGTAATGGTCCTGTTGGTATAGCAGGCCACTGCATCCAAAAACTGAGTTATGTAGCAAATTTAGTTTAACATGCATAGGAATGCTAATTTTATTTCTGGTTATCATGCCTGTCGGGAAGACTAAGAAGTGGAGCTCAATTTGCTCCTGAAGTCTTGATGGCCATATGGATTTTCACCTGAATTAACTTGGTATGCCCGGAAAATGCGATTGATGGATCAATCCTCCAAGATCCTTAGCTGACTCATGAATTGCTGATGTGTCTGCCATGCAGCCAATAGTCGATTGCTTGCTCAAATCCACTGAGTCTGTAGCCATCCTGCACAAAGCAAGACGATCTCCATAGCTCTTTTTAGAGAGAGAGAGATAGAGAGAGAGAGAGAGAGAGAGAGAGAGAGAGAGAGAGAGATGATTGCCATATACTAGCTTTGTTGGTAACCGTTTGAAATTCAGGCTACGCGCGCTGCATGAGAAGTTTCAGCTGCTACTGATTGCACATCGTGAACTGTTGGTAAATGATAACAACTAGAAAGAAAAAACACCATTTTTTTACAGTATAATTAAGTAGGACTGGCATGTGGCAAGAACCATTCATGTTCCTTCCATATGATTGGCATGAATCAGGAATCGAAGTAGCACAGATGTGCCTCCATACTCATTTTGCAGGTGTTTCCATATGTACAGACAAAGTCATTGTATAAGTAGGAGATGTGAGTTGCTAGCGAACTCATTGTATATATTCACTGTTGTACAACGGGCAGATAATGGCCATCACTCATTGTATATATTCACTGCATGTGCAAAGTATACATGGAATCTGGGTCAGTAATACATATAGCAACGAGTAGGTTGCTGATATATTCATCTTTTGCTAGTGACACACTGTCTGCACCGATTATATATAGTATAGAGAGTGAGAAGTTCAGCCACAACCCATTGGGTACATGGAAAACACACACACACACACACAGAGAGAGAGAGAGAGAGAGAGATTTGGATAGGATTGGGAGGAATCAGGAACCGAAAGGAGCACAATTAAGCGCTATTCTGGCCTCATCTTGTCGAACGAAATGCATGGACAAGGACAACACATTTGCATCTCTATCCCTGACAGCTACTGGCAAGCATTGAAATAGCTTCTATGATTGGTTTTAACCTAAAACTGTCTCTGAAAATAGGTTCCAGATTTTCAGCATAGCCAATAAATTCTTTTCACATCATGTCTGATGGAGATAAATCTTTTCTGACCTATAAAAAATAGTTGATGCTATATGAAAATGTCAACGTATTCAAAATGCTGAACGTGTATAGTATATTCAAAATGTTGCCACCAATCAATTGGATATATATTCAAAATATTGTGTTTATTCTTAACAGCGCTGGTTGCTTAAACAGGGCAAAAAAAACAGAATTAGGGTTTGAGAAAACAAATAAATTTGAGTTTGAGATTCAATATAATAACTAATCAACCACCTATTCCCTCCAATAAAATTAAACCACATGCCATATTTTCCCACCTCGTAATAGTTCTCAATCTACTATAGCACTAATTTCAAATATTGGAAGCTCAAACCTTCCGGCATGAATCCAGTTTGAATGGCTATTACACAGGGGCAGAGGAGCGAAGGCGCCAACACAGAAAATGTATGTATCAACGGTCTGTCCAAGGAAATAATCAATGTATGCTGCAGTAGTACTCTAATAAGCTACCTGCCTACCCCCTATACATAACGTATGCATATGCATGTGGTTTTACGGGCCCGGGCGGCACTGAAAATGAACAGTTATGTTTGGGAAGAAGTATATTTTAAAACTGAGATTCAAACTAAAAATTAGCCATCCACCCATCCCCACGATAACTGAATTGTGCCACATGTCTTAAATATCACTGGTTCTGACTTTCTTGTGCTCACTCCTACACAATGTTTTTCACACCCTACGAACCGGCTTGAAAATGAATTCGAATACCGACTTAAAATATCAATTGGCAAAAAAAAACATACCCGGATGGGAGACTGCCCGATGAACTTGCACCCTCTCCTCCAACTCCACGATTCTTTAGTTATTTTAAAAACCCACAATTCTTTTGCACTTGTTGCTTCGTCTAACATTCTAACCCATGACCTTTGGTTCGCGTGAGCCTCACTTAATCATTGCACCACATGATAACATATGATTGATTGGGATGCAATCCTTTTATATTAATCTTTTCGAATCTTTATAAATTTCTAGAAGCCACACCTAAGGTCCCACACTCCCATTAGGTTTCAATTTTTTGTGGTTGTCCCTTACATATTCCTAGTTCAAGAAAAATATCATTTAATCCATAAAAATAGCTAATGATTTCAAAAATATTGAAACCCCTCCATGGTAACTTATATGCACTATTACACATGTAAAAAATAATTCCATATAATATTTTAGGGTGTGAAAACTTCAAAATTTGCCTTGAGATGTATAAAAGAATGTGAGACATGTATGTGTTTGTGAACAATGTAGCCTAATTTCATAAAATGTTATCAATTTTTTTAAGATAAGGTTATACACCTATAAAAGGACTCCATGCAAATTTTCATAATTTTCAAATTAGTTTTAGATGATGATGATGATTATTATTATTATTATTATTATTACAAGTAAAGTTGTAAACAAAAGTGTGAACTATCGATAGCAAACCTTTTCATTTTTCATATATTTTTCAGGCTATGATCTATCCTATGACATTTATCTTTAGTTACTATTTTCCTAGAATTTTGTAGGAATTATGTGAGATACATGCATTTCAAATTAGAATTACTGATAAGTACCTAGAAATCTGTTTAATCCTCAGAAAATAGCAAATCATTTCAAAAAATGAAACTTCTCTATGGCGCATGTAAAAAATCATGTAATATTAGCAAAAATGATGTCTTAGGATGTGCAAACTAGTGGGGATGAACTTTTTATATTAATTGTTTGGATCTTTATGATTTTCTAGACACCACACCTTAGCTCTGGTTGTCCCATATGTTCTCCTAGTTTGTGACAAAATATTAGACAAATAAAAAATCAATGTGCACTGTTGGGATAGAAGCCGAAGCTAATGAACCCACACAACAGTTGAAACGGAACAACTGAGACAAGCAACAATAAATTGCCTATCAACAATATTCTTGGAATCAACCACCTCTACATGAAGGGGAAGGGTCCCCTTTTATAGGGAGACCAAGGGTCTTTTCATTCCCTTTGTACCCCTGGGATCAGGCATCATCCTTTAGACTATACAATACAAATAGCCTATGGACACTTTAGTACATTTATTCCTCCCCAGTGTGAATGCGTAGACTTGCGATTCCGTGTTTGACTTGGCTTGGACCTGGTCTTGTTGGACTTGGTCCACGCCTGCTTCGGCGGCTGCAGAAAGCTTCGCAGCTCCTGAATTCGGCTTCTTCCGAGTTGAGATGACCAGAAACTGTCCCTCTGCATCCAAAAGCCGATGGCTCCAACAAGAACCTGCAATACAGAGCAAACCGAAGCTAGCCCGTGACTCAATCATAGCTTTTGGCATTCAATAACATCAATACTTCACCAAATTGGCTTCTAACTTGGTTCCGACAACGTCACTTTGACATACTGCAAAGCGATGACCGAAGCCGATTGGCTTTATCATACAGCGAAATATGATGACCGAAGCCGATTGGCTTTAGTATATAACGAGACTTGATCACCGAAGCCGATTGGCTTTAGCATACAGCGAAACGTGATGACCGAAGCCGAATTAGAGATCTGCAGAGTAAATGAAGTTAAATTGGCTTCATCTCCTTTGTCCATTGCTGCCCTTACGCATGAGATAGAGCAAAACAAGTAGAAGGCGTTTATCGGCGGGCCAAATCCCCAACAGTAGCCCCTCGAGGACGAGGGCTTTCTTCAACAGACCGAGCTCCACGAATTTAGGATTGCTTGTCAGCCCGAGAAACGCCTCCTCCTTGTTGGAGAAAGCCCCTAAGTGTTTTGTCGTGATTATTATATTTTTGCTTCGTTAATCCAACTTGTGTGATGTCATTTGGCTTCGCTTGTTTGAATTTGAAACGTTGGCTCATTTTTTGAGGTTTTAACGGTCATATTTTACTGCCCTATAAATAGGACCGAAGGGGGGGGGTGAAAATCACTTGCTTCGCTTTGCGAATTTTTCACCTGGCTTGTGTTTGAAGCTTTCGCTTTCTTTGGAAGCTGTTAAACTCAAGCTTTGGCTTTTCTTCGCATCACAAGTAAGCTTTTTACTTTTTATACTATTTGCTTTTCTTCGCTTTTGTTTTCATGACTCTTTGGTGTTTCTTTTGCTTATTGTTTTTCTGATCGTTTCAGCGGCTCGCACGAAGCAAACCGCTCGTCTGATTGGCTACGTCTCTGACGAAGACAATTCGGACGCTGTTAACATGGATTCTACCTAAGCTGCGGCTTTTGCTCAGGAGATTGAGGGCAACGTGGCCGTGACCCCCGAAGCTGGAGCTGCTATGGTTGTTGATGATCGAGGCAAGGGACCTGCCGAGGAAGATGCAGCTTCAGGTGACGACAACATAGAGGATGCTGAATCTGCGGCCGGAGATGGCCTTGAGGACGTAGAAGCCGATGCCTCAGATCTTGTGGATTATCGGAAAAAGCCAAAGACCACTGTCTTTGGTAGGTCTAGTGTTACCCCTTCGTTGATTCGCTTCTATGAGGAAAAGGGGTATTTTGAGGCCGGTCAAGGACGAGCCCCTGGCACAGAGACTACCCCGACGCCTGAGCCAGACGAAGCTGTGGTATTCAAGGAATTCTTCACTGCCGGGCTTCGGATGCCCATAGATAATGTCATTGCTAATATCCTTGGGAAGTTTGGCTTGCAGCTCCATCATTTTACCCCCAATGCTATTACTCATTTACTTCGCTTCTTTTGGGCCATGAAGACCAACGCATCAGATGTTAATGCGGACTGCTTCGTCCGTTACTTTGAAGGGCATCGGCAGACAAAGAGTGTTAAGGTTGACGGCTTTGATTACGAGCCGGATTATGGTAGTGTTACTTTTTGCGCGCGGTGGAGGCAGACTGACAAGCAGAAAGTAGAACTTACCTTTTGTCAGAGAAACACGTGGGACAAGAGTTGGAAAAACTATTGGCTTTATGTCAAGGTGCCTGCGCTGGAGAATGTGCTGGAGGATGGAACGAAGCTGATGGCTTTTCCTCTGCGTAGTTTTATTGGTCCTTCTGATTTTGTGGCTTGCCCTTCCTTCGACAGAAATGCCCCCGGCTTTGATCGCTGTGAAAGTGCTTTTTTCAAAGCCAGTCGGGTCTCGAGCAGCCGGGACTTGATTGAGGAAGGACTTGCTGTTGGAGTCAATATTTTATCTGCTTCGTGGAAGCCATTTGCTGTTGAGACTAGGCTTTACAGAGGTATTCCTCATGTTTGCTTTCCCAGGTTTGGGGTGAAAAAGCCAGATAATATGTCTGATTTTGCCTTCGTTCAGTCCATTGAGTTAATGGCCGAAATTATTTGTGGAAAGTACACTACCAAGGAGCATGAGAGTTGTTTGGCTTTGGTGGATGGGGTCCGGCTTAACAGGGTGTTTGATGAGATGGGCGTTAGCTATCCTCAACGTTCGGCCCCATCGAAGCCGTCGAAGAAGTTCGTTTCTCAGGATCACCCCAGCGTGCTACCAGTCCCGAAGCCAGGTCGTGGCCGTGGGAGGAAAGGGCGTGCTGGAGGCCGTGGTAGCGGCCAGTCGGATGAGGGCGGTGACGAAGCCAGAGCCCCTTCGAGCCGCTCAAGGGTAGCTGCCACGAAAAAGCGGGTTGGTTCTTCCTTGGAGACTTCCAAGCGTACTTCTGCCTTGGAAGCCTCCAAGCGTCAAAAGCTTGGGAAAGCTCTTCCCGTCGTTCCGCTTGCCAGTGCGCCTCCTCGTCCTATTGCTTCGATTGCGGAAGCGCCTACCACCGTTGCATCTATGTGAGTTGATCCTGTAGCTTCCGCTGCAGTTGCTGTGCCCTCTTCTGGAGGTTGGTTTCTTGTATAACTTGCCTTTTTATTTTTGGCTTCGTTTTGCTTTTAGCTTCGGTTTGTTTATTTGTTTTTGTCATCTTATTAAAGTTAAAGCTGCTGTTCAACCTCTTCGTCGTGAGCGTGTACTTGACTGCATTGACGACGATGATGAAGTGAGCTTCAGTCGGCTTTTGAGGGAGGATGAGACAAAAGATTGTCCTTTGGCTGATCCTGAAGTATCGTCTATTCCATTCCAGCCAACGTCCTTGGACTTGTTGGCTGGTGTAGCTGCCACGCCCGAGGCGCTTACACTGACGGCTTTTCAGCCAAATGTTGAGGAGGTAGCTCAAACGGCTTCGGAGACGTTTACGCAGGAGGCTTTTCAGCCAACTATTGAGGAGGTACAGCGCACGGCTTCTGCTCTTGAGATTGGGCAGGGCTCTGGCGATTTGGCTCCAACAACCAGTGAGCCAGTTAAGTTGGCTCATACAGCTATCGCCGAGCAATCTGCCCCTGCCAAGGACGTTGAACCAGCTCCTGAGGAGCCAGCTCCTGAATCGAAAGGTATGTTTCGCAAAGCAGTTATACCGGCGATTTAATTCACATAACGGCTTATTTGATATATTGATTCTTTTGCCTTAGAAACAAGTTATGCTGGGTATGGACCCTTTACAAATCGGCTTCGTGAAGGCAGCTTTCGTCCTCCAGATGATATTTCGATTATCGCTCCAAACGGTTGGTAGTTTTTGACTGCTCATATAAAGCTGATTGATTTTTGCTTTTTTGTCTTAATATAGCTTTCTCTCTTTCAGAGCTTCAGACTCGTGTCAAATCCTTGGATTTGGACACGCTCTCTGTCTCCAGTCTTAGTGGCGGTATTCAGGTTTGTACCTTTTGCTTCATTTTTGAGTTTGCTGTCTGGCTTTTTGATACTTATACTTTTCTTGTTTTAGTCTATGATGTCTATGCAGGAGCTTTTCGCTCGCCTTTCGCTTCGTCTCAACGATGTTGAGAACGAGCGGGCTGAGCTCAATGCTTTAAGGAAGGAGCGCGAGGGCTTTCTTCAACTTAAAAGATCTTTGGACAGTGAGAAAGAGCAGCTTCATCTTGAGCGTGAGTCTGCCTCATCAGAAATTGCTTCGCTCAGAAGCCAGGTTATTTCGCTGGAGTCTACACGTGCACTTAATGCCCAGACTATTGAGGGGCTTCGGGACAAGGTAATCGATGCTGCTACTTTAGAGCATGACCTGAAGAATCGAGTAAAGTCTCTTGAGGCTGAGTAGGAAAAGGCTACTTTGGATGCTGAAAAATACAAGAGGGAGCTTCTTGTTGCTATTGACTTAAAGAACTCTCTTATTTCTGAAGCCAGTCAGCTTAAGACTCAAGTGCATCAGTTTAAGGCCGACAAGGAGAGCTTGGATTCTGAGATACTCAACCGTAGCTCCAGTGTCTACGCCGAATACGAAGCTGCTCTAAAACAATATGGAGCCAAGCCACTGCCCTTTCCTTTTGATAACTTTAGCGTTGGGAAGCTTTTCGACTGGCTTGATGATGAGTTCAAGTCCTTGCCAGACGTCTTGTCCAGAGTGGGTGATTACGCTGCCCGGACGTGCATCACTAATGTCTTTAAGATGCTGGCTGATGACGGGTGCTCTCATTACAAAGGCTTTTTAAGAAGGGACTTTCAGTTTCCTTCAGCTTTGAATCCTGACAAAAAAGAGCTTTTCAACGAGGCTGTTTTGGCGACTCGCGACCTCTTTCTCAGGAAGTTTTGGTCTGTAAGAGGGAGGGAGTGTGCTCGGCGCACTGCATATGATCGTCTGGTTATGGTTGGCTTCTTTTATCATTTCGGCTATTTGTTTTGGCTTCAGGCATATCCTGTTAGGTTTGCTTTTGGTATTGAGCGTTCTGTTTAATTTCAGTACAACGAGGAGCTGGCCCTCGAGCAGCGGCAGAAAGCCGAATCCGAAGCTGCTGCCGCCGCCACCGCTGCTGGGGCCTCAACTTCAAGAGCTGGTGCCGAAGCTGGTCGTGATGGTGCCGAAGCCGGAGCCTCTGATGCTGATCCGAAGGTTTAGCTTCAATAGAGCTGATGACTTTGATTCTTTTGTTGAGGGATGTTAAAACTTTTTAAATTTGTATATACTCAGATCCCTAATGAGGGAGGTGTTCTTGAAATCATGCCAATCACTATGCGCGATGGCCCCTTGTGTGTGTCTGGCTTCGCATGGGAACAATATTGGAAGTTATATCCAAGTCAAAGAATCGATGATTTCTGGGAATTTTGCCACGAGTTCTTTAGTCATTGCGAATTCGATGTGTTTGAGTTTTTTAACTCCTTCATCGTTCGATGTTCTCCTCGTGTCGAACTCGCTCGTGCAAGAAATGCCGAAGCTGCTCGTCTGCTTCCAGTTAAGGTCGAGCTGAAAGATTTAGATAATGATAGGGATTTTGCTTATGTATTTAATGCTCCCAGATTTAGGAGATCTGGCCAGCTTTTTGACGGCTATGTTTTTGAGATGTTCTGAGTCATCTCTCTGTAAAACACACTGTAATTCGCTTGGTCATTGTTTTGATTCGAAACACTTGAATGAATGTAAGCTCGATTTGGCTTCGTTGCGAAAGAAACGCCTCCTCCCCCCCCAAAGCGGGGTTTTATTCGTTCAAGTGTTTTGCACTTGTGGTTTGGAGCCGCCATAACTCTTTTGAGCTTTGTATGGGGATGAGTTTTGCGTGATTTGCCAAAGCGCATCTTATTTAAATCATTTTTTAAAATACTGATAATCGAGGCTGATTTTAATTTAAAATATATGTTTGAGCCGAAGCCCCTTTTGATCTGTTTGGAGTAAGTGTTTGACCGAAGCCCCTTTCACTCTGTTTTAGAGTGGGCTTTTCCTTAGATCTGAATTGGCCTTACTCTCGGTAGGGCTAATTCAGTTCTATTTGAGTTATCGAATATCAGCGACTTGGTCGAGGCCAATCGCTTTCGATGTTGCTTTTGTTGGTTCTAACAAGGTGCCGAAGCCCCTATAGGCTTAGACGAAGCTGCTAAAGCCCCTATGAGCTTTTAGAGTACTTCTAGCCGAAGCTGTTTTCGTTTTATAATAATTGTTTGGGTCAAAGCCCCTTTTACTCTGTTTTAGAGTAAGCGTTTCTGGACCGAAGCCCCTTTTACTCCTCATTGGAGTAAGCTTTTGCTTAGATCTGAATTGGCCTTATTCTTGGTAGGGTCAATTCAGTTCTATGTGGATTGTCGAATATCAGCGGCTTGGTCGAAGCCAATCGCTTTCGATGCTGCTTTTTTGGGGAATACCTCATTCATATATAATTTGATGAGTTACAGTAAGCGCCGCCTCGTTAAAAACCTCACCCCTTGGTCAGGGTCCCCTTGTGAGGAAAAGTGTACGGGCTTTTTTGAAAGAAAGTAAAAATGCTATTCTACTCAATGACTTCGTTTATAGAGTACGAAGCCATTTTACATCTTTTTCATAAGTAATATTTGCATAAGCTGTCTGCATTCCATGAATGCGGCAGCTCATTGCCTTCGTCGTCGCCTAAGCGAAATGAGCCAGGCCTGTTGCTTTTGATGACCAGAAATGGGCCTTCCCATTTCTGTTGCAGCTTTCCAGCGGGCATGCTTGGATTTTTCCTTAGGACCCAGTCCCCTGCCTTGATATCTTTTCTGACTACCTTTTTGTCTCGCCACTTTCTTGTCTCGGCTTGATACTTGGAAATATTTTTTGCTGCCTGTAGCCTGTATATCTCAATGAGATCCTTTTTTTTGAAAGAAAACTGTAGGGGAGTACCCCACAGCGCAAATTTTAAAGAAATGGTGTCGCACCCAGGATTTGAACCCTGGGTGGGAGTCCCCCTAGCCAGTGGCCTTTACCACTCCAACTGTGAGCCCCTAGACATCTCAACGAGATCCTTGTCAACGGCTTCGCTCTCTTTGGGAGCTTCTTCTTGGGTGCGAAGCCCTTTGTGCAGTATTTCCTCCGGGCATACTGCTTCTTCACCATAAAGCAGTTTGAATGGAGTAAACTGTGTTGCCCTTGATGTGGTGGTGTTGTGAGCCCAGATCACCTTCGGCATCTCTTCTACCCACTTGCCTTTTTTCTTACAATTTGCGAGGCACTTTCGGATGGCTGTAAAGATTAAGCCATTGGCTCTTTCAACTGCTCCATTTGTTTCAGGGTGATAGACCGAAGCGAATTTCGCTTTCGTTCCAATTGACATGCAATACTACCTGAACTCGTCACAGTCAAACTGCTTCCCATTGTCCACTGTTATTTCCCTTGGTACTCCAAATCGGCACACGATTTGCTGCCAGAAGAATTTGATTACAGTTTTTGCTGTGATGTTAGCCAAAGGTCTGGCTTCGATCCACTTGGTGAAATACTCAACTGCTACTATGGCGTATTTGAGATTTCCTTGAGCTGTTGGAAGCGGGCCGACCAGATCTATGCCCCATCTTTGCAGAGGCCAAGTTGGAGTTATCAGCTGTGATTGCTCCGAAGGAGATTTTCTGTTTGCTGCACACTTTTGACACTGATCACACGTCTTGACCGTGTTTGTTGCATCCATGATGATTGCAGACCAGTAAAATCCTTGCCTCATTGCCTTGCCCACTAAAGCTCTTGCCCCAAAGTGTGCCCCACATAAGCCACTGTGTATCTCTTGAATCAGTTCTTTTCCTTCGTTGTGAGAGATGCAATTCATCCAGATTTGGTGATAGCCAGAAAAGCAATCTAAGAGGGACATTATTTCACTTGCTGCTGCTTGGTCAACAATCTTGTCAATTCTTGGTAGTGGGAAATCATCTTTTAGGCAAGCTTTATTGAGGTCTGTGAAATCAATACACATTCGCCATTTTCCATTCTTCTTCTGAACTGGTACAGTGTTTGCTAGCCATGTTGGATATTTGACTTCGCGTATGACATTGGCGTCCAGCAGTCTTTGCACTTCGGCTTTTACTGCATCAGCTTTTTCTTCTGACATCTTTCTCAACTTTTGCTTTTTTGGCTTCATATCAGGACTGATTGCCAGCTTATGCTCAACTATGCTTATGTCTACACCTGGTAGATCTTTGATTGACCAAGCAAACACATCCTTGTTATTTCTGAGGAATTCGATGAGCCTATCTTCTTCATTCGGCTCTAGATCTGAGCCAATGATCACTTCTCTGTCAAAGACATCCGGCTGCAGCTGCACCTGCTTCGTCTCTGCAGCTTTCTGCATCTTTCTGCTATCTTTCTCAATATTTGGCTTTTCTTCTGGGTAATATGGATCTTTCTCTTCAAGCAAATGCACATTTCACTGACCAGGTGCTCTGGCTTTTTCGATGTTTCTGGCTTCCCTCTAGTCGCCATATACAGTTATAACTCCTTTGAGAGCTGGCATTTTCATGCATAAGAATGACTGCCTTATGATGATGTCAAAAGCATTTATGACTCCTCTTCCGAAGATGACATTGTAATCAAAGACCATGTCCACTACATCAAAGGTGATGTATTCTGTTCTTGCATTGGATGTGTCACCGAAGGATACTTGCAGTGAAATTTTTCTGAGTGTTTGGGTTCGCTTCCCCCCGAAGCTGACCAACGGAGTGTCTGATGGCTCCAGGTTATCTGGGTTGATATTGGTCATGTTTCTCAGTGTTTTTGCTAGGATGATGTCAGCAAAGCTTCCTGTGTCCACTAGCACCTTTCCAATCGTCCAGCCAGCAATATTGGCTTCGATCGACATAGCATCGTTGTGTGGGTAGTTGTGGAGCTTGAGATCTTCCTCAGTGAAAGTGATGGGCATATGAGACCATTCCGACTTTTTGTACGGGCCATCAACAGAGATGTTATTGACTTGGCGGAAGTAGCTTTTCCTTTGTTTTTTGTTCTCAAAAGCAAGCGATGATCCTCCAGAAATGGGCATGATGTGTCCATAGCTTGGGAGTGGGCTTGGAGCTTCTTTCTGATTGGCTTTTTGTTGTGAAAGTGGTGGTGGTGGTGGCAGCTCCTCAACCTTTATGTTTTGCGAAGCCACTTGTTGGGATGTTTGAGGGTATAGGTGAGGATATATGGCTTGTGGGTAGTAATGCTGAAATGTTTGCGGCGAAGGCAAATATTGGGTTGCCATCGCTGTTGATGGATGCACAGTGTTTGAGTTTAGCGAAGGATATACTGGGCAGTATGGTTGGATAGCTTGGGAAGGGTTTTGGGTATTTGGCTGCGAAGCCGATATTGGCTTCGTTTGTGTTGCTTGAATCTTCTCCGCTCTTAGCTTTTCTATTGTTTTCTTGATGTCTCGGCACTGCTCTGTGCCATGGGTGTGATTTCTGCCGTGGTATTGGCAAAACAGCTCAGGTCCCGCTGGACCTCTTCCTCTTCCTCGGCCTCTGCCGGCTTTTCCACCCCTTTGAGTGGACTCATTTCTCTGGTTGGTGTATTGGCTTTCTGGGTACGGTGGTTTGGTTTTGTAGGAAGGAGGCGGATTGTCTACCTTCATGATTGTTTGGTGGGAATAGTTTTGGTAATTGTGGCTGTGGTGATGGGTTTTGGCTTGTGACTCATATTGGTTTCTCATGATGGCTTCTCTAGCCAATCTCATTCGGTTGTCATTGTCAGAGCGACAGTATTTTTTGAACTCCTCATACAGGTCTGCCAGAGTAGCTGGTGTCTCTCTTGCGATATGCTGTGCAAACAATCAGGGGCGAAGCCCTTGTATTGCTGCAAATTTTGCTGCTTCATCAGGGATATGTGGAGCTTGAGCACGTAGAGTGACGAATCTGCGGAAGTAGTCCTCTAAGGGCTCCTTCAGCTGTTGGTGTAGTGTGAGTTCAGCATATGAGAGTGATTGGTCTCCCATGATGCTAAAGTTTTTGATAAGCTCCCTCTTCAGATCATACCAGCTGTTGATTGATAAGCCAGGCAGCTTCGTGTACCAGTTCATTGCTGTGCCATCGCAGACAATGATGAAGGATTTTGCTAGAACAACATCGTCTCCCCCTGCCGAAGCTATTGCAGCTTCATAGCTCATTAGGAATTGCTTTGGGTCGGTGAGGCCGTTGTATCTTGGTAGAGAAATGGGTTTGTAGGAAGGTGGCCATCTTGCCAGTTGGAGGCTTTCTGAAAGTGGGCACATATGATCGATAGGACGAGTATGGAGTGTTTGAAAGCCAGTTTGGGATGAAGAGTTGTGGTTTGGTGGGTTGTTGGTGTTTGGCTCATTAAGCTCTGCTTGGAGCTCAGCGACTTGCTTTTTGGCTTTCTCGAGTTCTTGGCGCAGCTTTTCAGCTCTGGAGCTTGTGTTGTTCAGCCTCCTCTGCTTCGCTTGCCTCAGCTCCTTGAGCTGCTTTTTGACTTGCAGCAATTGGTGCTGCTGCTCCTCTTCCTCTTCTTGCATTTGTTGCTCTAGTTCGAGCTGTGCCGCATCCAGCTCTCTCTGCTGCTCGAGGCGTCGAAGACGAAGCCTTTCTTCGAGTCGGTGCATTCTTCCTCGGTGGTAAGGGTTTCTTCATCAGTCTCTTGATCGTCGAGAATGGCTTCGGTTATTGGTGGTGGGTTTGTTGGTGGAATTGTGGGTCGGGGGGCAGCTTCGATGCTGAGGGTTGCATTTGACACGGTGGTGGTTGGTTTGGTTGGTTTGGTTGGCTTTTTTGGTGGCATGGTGGTTATCGTGGGTTTTGTTCGTGCACTGCACAAACGGTGGGCGCCAGTTGTTGGGATAGAAGCGAAGCTAATGAACCCACACAACAGTTGAAACGGAACAACTGAGACATGCAACAATAAATTGCCTATCAACAATATTCTTGGAATCAACCACCTCTACATGAAGGGGAAGGGTCCCCTTTTATAGGGAGACCAAGGGTCTTTTCATTCCCTTTGTACCCCTGGGATCAGGCATCATCCTTTAGACTATACAATACAAATAGCCTATGGACACTTTAGTACATTTACTCCTCTCCAGTGTGAATGCGTAGACTTGCGATTCCGTGTTTGACTTGGCTTGGACCTGGTCTTGTTGGACTTGGTCCACGCCTGCTTCGGCGGCTGCAGAAAGCTTCGCAGCTCCTGAATTCGGCTTCTTCCGAGTTGAGATGACCAGAAACCATCCCTCTGCATCCAAAAGCCGATGGCTCCAACAAGAACCTGCAATACAGAGCAAACCGAAGCTAGCCCGTGACTCAATCATAGCTTTTGGCATTCAATAACATCAATACTTCACCAAATTGGCTTCTAACTTGGTTCCGACAACGTCACTTTGACATACTGCAAAGCGATGACCGAAGCCGATTGGCTTTATCATACAGCGAAACATGATGACCGAAGCCGATTGGCTTTAGTATATAACGAGACTTGATCACCGAAGCCGATTGGCTTTAGCATACAGCGAAACGTGATGACCGAAGCCGAATTAGAGATCTACAGAGTAAATGAAGTTAAATTGGCTTCATCTCCTTTGTCCATTGCTGCCCTTACGCGTGAGATAGAGCGAAACAAGTAGAAGGCGTTTATCGGCGGGCCAAATCCCCAACATGCACTGTGGCTTAGGCCGTGGGTTCGTGGCAAGAACCAGATGTGAAAATGGAGTTGATTTTCACAGTCGGGTCTAACCACGAACTGGCTGTGAAAATGAGTCACAACGGGTCTAGCCGTATGTTCATTTTCACAACTGGTCTACGAACCGGCTATGAGAATATTTTTACACCACATTTTGCAAAACCGGCTATCAAATGGCGGCTAGAAAAAATAATTATAGCATGTCTTCTATCTCACCTCGCATCCACACATAGTATAGCGCTTGTATTACACACAGGAATTCGACCCATAGAAGATGCATAGACCAATAAATCATATAGAAGATGCATACCAATTCCAGCTGATGAAAGCCCACAATGCCATTTGGTCCAACCCACGACCAGAGAATCACATGCTGTACATACAACGGGTAGATAATTAATGATCATCAATATTTTCACCCCATCCACATGCAATGTATACGGGGCTTCCGGGTCATATATAGCAACGAGTAGGTTGCAGTCTTGCAAACATATTCATTTCTTTGCTTGTGCACTGCTCTGCACTGATCTTATATATGGTATAGAGTGAGAAGTTCAGCTACTATAATGATTGTACATGCGAGAGGTTGCTTCCATAGGATTAGGAGGAATCAGTGATAGAAGGGGCACTTGCGCCCTTGGAGCGTCATCTATGTCCAGTGAACAATGGCATACACGTCTCTAATAACGTGCTGACCAAACTAAATGGCCACAAGACTCTTGCTAACCAAGCGCACAGCCGCCACAAGGCCCACTACAACCTAGGAGTAAATTTACAGAAGAAGAAACCTCAACCTCCCGTCCCAGGCCAAGGCCAACACTATTAAAGTAAACAAGTTTCAGGCCTTTGTTTGTTTGTTAATCTCATCATCTTGCATGCGCATCCAGCAAGAGTTAACGGTCTATGTCCATAATAAATAGCACAACATTGTAGTGATCTTCGGCATCTCTCACATATCTGATCTCAGGAGCACAGCACTACTAATTTCCTTTTTTTTAATTTGAAGCCCGGGCCTAGAGAAAACAGTATCAAGAAAATGGATTTTTCTTGTCCTTCTGCAATTGTATTGTAGCTGGTCTTTTCCTTTTTATTATGTCATGTAGACATTGAACATTTAGTGCATCAGGGAATCCCATGCGTTGAACAAATGGCTTACTGAAAAATGCTAGAGGTCCTTCCCCTTGATGCAGGACAGCACCAAAACCTGTTCGAGATGCATCGCAATTCACCATAAAGGACCGTGAAAAGTCTGGCAAATGAAGGACTGGTGCAGTAGAGAGGGCATGTTTAAGGGCATTGAACGCTTGTGTGGCTGCATCAGTCCATGTATAGCAATCCTTGCGTAGCAGCTGGGTAAGTGGTGACACCAATGTTCCGAAATCTTTTATAAACCTGCGGTAGTATCCAGCCAATCCCAAAAAGCCATGGAGGCCACGAGCAGATGCAGGTTGCGGCCAAGAGGCAACTGCCGCCACCTTGTCACAGTCCATTGCAACTCCATCAGCTGAGATGGCATGTCCAAGGTAGTGAACAGCATCAGTGGCAAAAGCACATTTTGATCTTTTCACTTTGAGTTGATTGTCTCTCAGGACAGATAGGACTGCTCTAAGATGCTTGAGATGTTCAGACCAGGACTGGCTATATATTAGGATGTCATCGAAAAAGACTAGTACCCATTTGCGCAAGAATGGCCGCAATACTGAATTCATGAGGCTCTGAAAAGTAACAGGGGCATTGGTGAGGCCAAAGGGCATCACTAAGAACTCAAAGTGCCCATGATGTGTGTGGAAAGCAGTTTTCTCTACATCATCAGGATACACACACACTTGATGGTAGCCTGCACGAAGGTCTAATTTGGTGAAGAAACGTGCACCATTCAATTCATCGAGAAGTTCTTCCACAATAGGAATGGGGAACTTATCTTTGAGAGTATGATCATTGAGTGCATGATAGTCAACACAAAACCGCCATGAGTTGTCTTGTTTCTTGACTAGTAGAACTGGTGCGGAGAATGGTGAGGTGCTAGGTCTGATCACTCCCTGCTCTAGCATTGCAGCACATTGTGCTTCAAGTTCATCTTTCTGTAACGCGGTATGGCCGTACCGCAACTGGTGGAGTATTGGGCAGGAGGTGAATTCTGTGATCACAGTGACGAGAGGGTGAAAGACCAGTGGGAGCTTCAAATACATCTGCGAAGGAACTCAGCAGTCTGTCCAGTATTGTCGGATCAGGAACAGTGATGGAGTTCAGGCGACCGGTGGGAGGAATGTCTGTGCAAGTTGAACCGATCCCCTTCTAGAGAATCCGACGACCCTAGTACCAAAATGCCATGCACAAATCATCAAAGTCCCAGAGGATTGGCCCCAAAGTTCTCAGCCAAGACACCCCCAAGACCATGTCACGCGCTAAACCTCGGCAGGCCACACGATCCCCATTGGCTACTATCACACTTGCACCCTGACTGTCATGGAATTGGAGTCCAATCTTGTGCGCTGCACTGCTGCTAATGAAATTGTGAGTTGAGCCTGAGTCTAACAGAGCTGTGACCTCTAGATTTCCCACTGAAATTGTGCGGGATCACGGGTTGATAGACTAGTGCTCGCTAAAGGTTTGCTACGGTGCTAGTTGGTTACACAAAGTAGTTTTGACCGCTTGCACAAACCCTCGGTAGCGTAG
Source organism: Alloteropsis semialata (assembly GCA_004135705.1). Taxonomy (NCBI): domain Eukaryota; kingdom Viridiplantae; phylum Streptophyta; class Magnoliopsida; order Poales; family Poaceae; genus Alloteropsis; species Alloteropsis semialata. The sequence continues at coordinate 15,438,757 of CM014272.1, forward strand.
GGTATATGTCACAAGCAATGTACCTCTCCCATGGATGTTGCTGCCGATCCACATTCTGCCTTTTGGTTAATTTCACCAAGATGAATGCATGTTTAGCCAGCCAACTGCATACGTCGGACGACATGCGAATTGTCTGATGCAGTCTAACACCAACAGACCCAATATGCTGTTCCGTCCAGAAGTAGTATATATACTAAAATATTCTGCCCACTTTCTAAATGATTTTCTAATTTTCCCGACAAGCTGTATAATAATAACGTTATTATTAAACTCACGACTATAAGTGGTCCCAAGTTTTGTTTTCCACAGGAAGATGAACTTGAGAGCCGGCTTTTCTTTAGTTTCTTCAAGCTGCTGCTACTTTAGACCTGTTCAAATACATAGAATCTGAGCACTAAAGCACCTTGAGAACCTACTGACAGGAGACAAGTTTTCCATATTTTTATTCAAGAAGAATCAACTTGGAAAACATAGATCAAGTTTTGTTGCTGGTTCAAATTCTGATGCCGTGTCCCCTATTGCCGCATGCATGTTTGACGCATGAGTAACTCATAGCAAGCCTTCTACAATCTAGTATGTGTTGATGGAAATCCTCCAAGATATATAGATGCAGTTTAGACAGCAACTGCGCACGTCTAAGTGCAGCAGCACGAGCAGAACCGTAGCAATTGGCATCTCTGTCATTGTGCTAGCTAGAGGCAAGTCAACATGTACAGCATGATTTTTGAGCTATGTTAGGTGCTGCTGCCAAACGTGGTGCTCATTTGATTCTCGAGACCTCCTATCCCTATCAAAGCATCAAATATTCTGCGTGGGCTAACCCCCAACTCTCGCCCTTTTCTCTTTCTGTCCCTCTCTCTATCACGATTTTATAAAATCACTCACATTTACCACAGCTCAAAAGGCTGAACCCTTCCTTTCACAATGGCAGTTCATTATATATAGTGAGGGGCTGCTTCCTCATAACGTGACATTCAGAAAACTAAAATATTGAATAATGTACTTGAAAAAGGAGGCTCAATTTATAGACGTGTACAAATTCTGAGAGAGAGAGAGAGAGAGAGAGAGAGAGAGAGCAAGAGAGAATTGGTGCATCGTGCACAGATCTTTGTAGAATATTGCTGTTTCCAAATGGCTAAGAGGTGTCGGGAATGGAAGCCACAGTGACATGGATAGTGGAAGGCCCGAAATTCCCAGCTCAAAGGCCCACCTGTGGGATTTTTGATTGCAACATCAGTGTTAGAGCTGCCAATGACTGATTTCTGCAACAGAACCCGACGAGGCTAATCCATCGATTGCTGAAACGAGAGCACATTATGAAATTGAAGAGGTTCGTTGTTTAACTTCTTTTTAAATGGGGTGTACCAAATAGACGTTTGTACAATAACAAGAATTATCGACCTCTGTTATGGTGGAATTCTATGGCTCACAGATCATTGTCCCACAACGCACGGTGCCGGTACCGGTCTACCACGAGCAAGGCACTTGTGACCCATGATGGTGATTGGTGACCCTGGATGCTCCAGGATTTCAGCCAAACAGGAAGCAGAAGACCTGTTGGATATGGGTGAGTGGCTGAGTGAGAAAACAGAGTTCAACGCCCTCCTCCAGGGTCTAGAAATATCTGTGCTCCTATCATTCTTGAGATGTGAGGTTACGGCAGTCAAATTTCTGCTCCTTTCATTATTGGAAGTCTTGGCACCACCTAGCCCTACGAAACCAACAGTGTTAGGAAAGCCAAAACAACGTATAGTTTAAGACAGAGGGAGTATATTCTAAGCATCAAGTTAATTCAGTATTTGAATGCTTCACTGACTTCAGCAAGGTAGAATTGGTCAATTATTTAATTACTTGAACATGTTACGATATGTTATAACATTGGTCAAATTTTAAAAAATTACTAGATATACATCAAATCTCTTACATTATGTAAACAAATGCACTGAAAACATGTTACACCATAAGTCCATACTCTATATTCTACTTAAAAGCATAGCAATTCCACTAGGAATCATCTTTCTTCACAGATCATCTCACGCAAGGTTTAAACCTGTGCTTACTTTTTTAACTCGTTGCATTTTCTTTACCACGTCACACCAGCCTGCTATGCACATCATTCTCTGCAGAAGCATAATTCCCCATGCATACAGTATGTATTATGGCAATTGATTTGGGTTTCAATCCACAGAGTGGAGGGGGAGCAATGGGATTTGTATGATTTTTCAATTAATAGAAGTAAAAAAGATTTAATTTGGTTTATTGATGTAGAGAAGCAGTAGATTGAACTAAATCAAGAGCACCGAGGCATCAACTCTCACCGATGCTTGAATTATCTGATGCACAAATGGAAAAAGCTGTTTCAGGCATTGGTATTTTACAACGCACTGCCTGTTACAAAATTAACAAGGCCTATGATTAATTTCATTCCGAGATTACTAGCAGCAACAAAACCTAAACATGCTAGTACTGCAGATTCATACGAATAGGGGTTTCTTAAAGGTTACGGGGTCTCCAGCTTCTCTCCGTGTTTGCTGGCCCTCAGCTACCTCTCTGAGTGGACACGTGGCCTCTCCCGCCACACTTCATCTTTTTTGCCAAGCTGCTAGGTACACCAAGGGGTGAGTTTCATGGTTGTTGGCCCACACAATGTATTATTTATTGAGGACTTTTACAATGGTTGTTGGTTCCTCCTGGTTCCTACCGGTTCCTCCCCTAAATAATTAATTTAATTAATTTCAGGTGCGGAAGGGTACTAAGGTAATTTCGTCCTACACCCCGACCCCCCAAACCCCACGCCCCCGGCCACAGGCCCCCCCAAACCGCACGGCCTGGCCTATCCGCCCGCGGAAGCGCGCTGCCTCGCCCCCTCCGGATCGCCGCGAAGTCGTCCCCGCCGCCGCACCCCTACTCCGCCGCCGCCAAAGGCCGTCGCCCAACTCCGCGCGCTCGGTAGGGTTTGAACGCCGCGTACGTTGCCGCCTGCGCCTGCTTCGTTCCTCGCCAGCTGCACCGTGTTCGGTCATCTAGCCACAGGTACTTGGACGCCGCCTCCTCTTGTTGTGTGCCTTGTTTCATGATCAGATGGTAACTTGCTCAAGATAGTATTCGATGGTTGCAGCGAAATGTTTTGTTTGTAGTCTGGGTTCTCAAGTGACAGAAATGGTTTGAATTTGTTATGTGGATATTTAATTTGTTAAATGTTGTTGATGGATGCAGGAGGAAATGGCGGATCTAGAGTCTTTGCTGGAGTACAATGAAATTGTTAGCAAGATGTTCGCTAACGAAGATGAAGGATTTCAGTTTTATAACGCATACGCTCTTGATAAAGGGTTTAGTGTGAGGAAAAGCTATGTTGAGTGGAACAGTGGCCACACTGAGATCACCCTTCGGAGGTATGTTTGCAGTCGTCAAGGCTACCGTGAAGAGAGGTACATGAAGAAGGAGAATAAGCAGCGGAGGCCACGGGATATAACTCGTGTTGGATGCCCTGCAAAATTGGTGATTACACTAGATCAGAACACCGGGCAGTGGTATGTGAAGGATTTCATCGATGAACACAACCATCCGCTGGCTCCAGCTGACCTTTGTTGTCTGCTGCGTTCACATCGAAAAATCAGCGATGAGCAGAAAGCTGAAATTCTCGAGTTGGCGATATCTGGGATCCGCAAACACCAGATATTTGAAGTTATGGAAATGCAGTACGGTGGGTATGACAAGCTTGGCCATACATCAAGGGACATGTATAATTTCTGCCATCTCCATAAGCAGGACATAACTGCTGGTGGTGATGCTCAAACAGTCATTAGTCACATGAAGGAACGTCAAAATAGAGATTCTGATTTCTTTTTCAAGTGCATGACTGATGACAAAGGACACCTGCAGGGGCTGTTCTGGTGTGATACTCAATGTCTGCTTGATTATGCAGCATTTGGTGACGTCGTTGTATTTGATAGCACCTACAAAACAAATCGGTACAACCTGCCTCTTGTGCCTTTTGTTGGGGTGAATCACCATTACCGCACAGTAATTTTTGGATGTGGAATTATTGCTCATGAGAATATTGAGTCATATGTGTGGCTGCTGAAAACATTTACTGAAGCTAATGTTCAGAAGCATCTTGTTTCCGTCATCACTGATGGAGACCTCTCTATGCAGAGAGCAATCAGTGTGGTGTGGCCGAATTCACCGCATAGGCTTTGCGGATGGCATATTGAGCAGAACCTCGTGCGCAATGTTCACGATGGTACAGTGAAGGATGACTTCAGGATTTTTATGTATGACCGTTGCTCCATACAAGAGATTGAGAGGAAATGGCAGGTATTCCTGGCTAAGCATGAGGTCAGAGAGGGCTCGTGGCTTTATCAGATGTATGAGATGAGGGAAACCTGGTGTGCTGCGTATCATGCCGGTAATTGCTATTTAGGATTGAGGAGCAACCAACGGAGTGAGAGCTTGAACTCTAGGCTTCAGATGAAACTGGAAGGTAAAATGACCCTGTTAGAGATGGTACAGCACTATGAGAGCTGCCTTACAAAGGTGCGCAGAATGGAGGCGGATGACGACGCTAAAGCACTCCAATCTGAGCCATTCACAGAACCAGATGCTTCAATTCTTGAGATAAATGCGAAGAAAAGGTTCACACCAAAGGTTTTTAAGGCGGTCCAGTTCAGTATAGAAGCATCCAAGAAGTGTTCTCTGATTGAGATTCTAGATGGCGATGACATATCTGAGTATATTGTTGGAAGGAACGATAGAGACATCATGTACTATGTGAAATGTGAATTCAGTGAAGAGGCCAATCTGAAGGGAATTTCGTGTTCTTGTCGTAAGTTGCAATCCCTTGGAACCCCCTGCTCACACATCTTCTTTGTATTGGGCCTTCGGGACGATAGCATGCTTCCAGACTGTTGTGTTTTGGAAAGGTGGACATTGGCGGCGAAGCGTGCATTTCCGCCGATAAGGAAGAGCACCATGTATGACTATTCCTCTACCCTACTGAGGTACCGTGAGCTACGCAATCTCAGTCGCGCTGCAGCCTTCGTTGCATCTCGTTCAACTGAAGGATACGAGCGGTTGAAACGTGTCCTTGAACACGAAGCTGCTGTGATCGTGCCAAATGCAGGAGCGAACGAAGGCAAGATTTATGGACCGGTGCTGCCGCAAGCGCCAGAGGTTGATTGTGAAGAGTTCGTAGATGTCCTGGATCCCATGCATGTGCCTGGCAGAGGGGCCCCTAAGAAAAAGTTCAGGACAAGTTCAGATAAGACTAGATCTAAGACGAAATGTTCCCTGTGTAAGGGCCTGGGTCACAATCGGCGAACATGCCACTTGAGACCAGAGGTAGTTCTCAGTAATGTTCATCAAAGCTGTCAACTGGCCATGTGTGAGGCATGTGTAGTTATGACTAATGTTAATCTTCATTTGTAGGAAACAAAGCTCCCTGAAGATGTGCTAGATTTATGATTTACCAAGGATCTGATTGCAGCTACAGAATGTTTATAGGTAAGGTGCAAATTTACATATTCTTTCGCTGGCAAACTCCTCATTACGATGACTAAATTATTCTTTCTTTTCCTTCTTTTACAGAACTTGGTCTATTAGCATGATCCATCTTCTTCATGCGCTAGCTCGTTTCATTGTTCTTATCCCATTTTGTTAGCACAGTCAGTAGACTTAGTTATGGGTGTATCTCGATTCTCGAGACACCTTCCTTGGTAGAATTGTAACCCTAAGTATTACCCTGATATGAAGCGCCGGTATGCGTTTCTGAATACATTTTTGTCTCCCCAAAACTTCTTGAATTCTCTGTGTGCAATTTGTTGCAGTGAAATGTGCGGCAACATCACGTCTTACTGCACTTACAGGTCCGACCGGTGAGAGCACCGTACAGCATCACCGCAGCGTTTTCCTGTACTTCAAAACTTTTGAAACTGGTTAGTGTATCAAGATCTTGGTAGTCACCAGACAATATTTCAAGGTTGACTGTTTGAACGTCTTGACATTCACCGGACAATAATTCAACGTCTTGACATTTACCGGACAATATTTCAACGTCTTGACCTTCACCGGACTAATTTGAGGTAATTAGTCACCGGACAATTGTTGTGAAGGAATTTGAACCGAGGAATTGAACTGAGAACTCACCACTCACCGGACGTTTTGCGAAAGAATTTAAGTAACGAACTAGGACTTGAAATTTGGACGTGTTCCTCTTTTACTGCTCTCACCCGTCGGACCCGTGGACTCACAGGACATTTTCTGATGGACTCGGCAGATATCTTGATGGAACTGTTCTTTTCGTGCATCTATTGACCGGTGTTCACAGTTCTTGACACCGGTCCATATTTCAGAAAACTGCGATCTGCATATGCCCTTCCTACTCTGCATTTGCCCATCCGGCCCATCTGCCTCGCGGCCTGCTTCCGTTGCTCTCACGACTCAGACCGTTGCTATCACCGGACATGTTTTCATGTGCTCGACAGATTTTCTGATGGTCTGCGCTCACCAATTGGACCGCTGAACACCGTTCAGTATACCGGTCATTATTTCAGGATGAGCCCCACTGCATGGCCTATTGGACCAGTCGGACCGGTGCCAATCAAACGAGAAGCCTTTTCTTTTGCGTGGCAGCACCCGTCGCATCGGTGCTCTCTGCAAAAGTTACCATGCTGGCTCCATCGATCCGGTCCCAATCAACGGTCTGAGAATTGAACTGAGAACTCACCACCGGGCGTTTTTGCGAAAGAATTTGAGTAATGAACTAGGACTTGAAATTTGGACGTGTTCCTCTTTTACTGCTCTCACCCGTCGGACCCGTGGACTCACAGGACATTTTCTGATGGACTCAGCAGATATCTTGATGGAACTGTTCTTTTCGTGCATCTATTGACCGGTGTTCACAGTTCTTGACACCGGTCCATATTTCAGAAAACTGCGATCTGCATATGCCCTTCCTACTCTGCATTTTGCCCATCCGGCCCATCTGCCTCGCGGCATGCTTCCGTTGCTCTCACCACTCAGACCGTGGCTATCACCGGACATGTTTTCATGTGCTCGACAGATTTCCTGATTGTATGCGCTCACCACCATCCCCACCGCCTGGCCTACCTGCCTCCCCCGGTCGGCCCCTTCTATAGCCGCCGGAGTTTGAGAAGAAGATGATGGTGACCGGCCGGCCCCTTCGCCATCGCCGCCCCTTCGCCCTCGCCGCCGGGCCGCACCGCCCACCTCCCACCCGCTTGCTTTCTTCTTCCTCGAAACCCAGCTCGCCCGCTCTCATCTCTGTTTCTTTTGCAGGAGGTTGAAGAAGAGGGACGGGTGGACGAGGTGATGCCACGTCGCCCGTTCGCTGCGGCAGGATAGCAACGCGCGTTCGTCGTACCCGCCTCCCGTGGAACCGTCTCGAAACCAGGCGAAACTGCTGCGCCTGAACCGCCATCATGGCGAGACGACTGCCAAGGCACGAAGAGTCGAACCGCTACGCGTTCAAACTGCTGCGGTGCGACTGACAGCGAGGCCACCCCCAAGGTAAAGGGCCCGCGTTTCAGTGCCCTCGAATTCGAAATGACGGCACAAATGCGGGCGTCTTTACGGGAACACCAACCGTCCGCTGGGCGCTGGGCGCCCATCCGTCCAGTTGATAAAGCCCATCGAGGTATCGACTGCCGACCCCCGGATTTGCTCGCCCCTCTCCTCTCCCTCATCACACGCCGATCATCGCCACGGGGCAAAACTTCCACTCCATCGATATTTGCCATGGCGGGGAGCAAGCGCTCGCGGGAGCCAACGCCGGACTCCGGCGCCCGGTCGCGGCGTCTCCGCGCCTCCCTCATCCGCCAAGGGTAGCAGCGTCGCCGCCGCTCTCCAATGCCGGGGCACGTCTGACGGCGCTAATGCATTTTCTTTTTCTCCTCAGGGGACCTTCCATTGCCACTCCGCCGCCGAGCGTCCACGAAGAGCAAGCGGAGCTCTCCCCCGCCAGGCAGCACTCATCCCCATCGGCGTCGGTTGCAGCCTCGTCGTCCCAACCGAGCCGCGAGTTCGAGATACGCGACCTCGTCCGAGTTGCGCAGGAGGCCCGCGAGGGTTACTCCGCCGAATGCATCGAGACCGCCCGCCTCAAGAACTGCCTCGAGGCCGTCCAGGTAGCACTGCGGGCCTCTGATGAGGCTGTGGACGAGAACCTTGCGAAGCTAACAGGTACGTGCGCTGCGCCCTAACCCCAGTCGTTTACTATTGGTTCAACTCGTTTCTTACGCCCTTGTTTCGTCGTTATTGTAAGACATGGAGGAGCGCCTGGCAGCCTCCGAGCGAGACGCAGCAGATCTCCATCGCCGCCTCATGGCACTGGAGGTCCGCCACGAGGAGCTTAGGACGGCAGCTTTCGTGGTGGTCCGGGCCGTGAACCCAAGCGGCCTGTCCCTGGAGGAGCGCCTGAACGCCGTCGCCGCGCGCCATATCAGCGCCGTGAGGTACGGCGTCGAACAGGGCGCTGGCGTGGCGCTCGCGGCGGCACAACTCGAACAGGGTGCTGGCGTGGCGCTCGCGGCGGCACAACTCCGGGGGCATGACCTCCGCGGCCTGGAACCTGGATTCGCGGAGGGCGCTGATCTGCGTGAGGTGGAGCGGCTTGTTGCCGAGTTCACTGAAGCCGCATCCGCTGTCACAGCAGCCGTCGACATCGATGACGTGGCGTCTAACGCCCCGTAGGTCATTGTCTATGTACCGTATCGGCCAGTGAAATAAAAAAGACGAATGCCCCTTTGTCGAATTTTTTCCTTTCCATTTTGAATTTTTTGGAACCGTCTCCGTGCCCAGTGAGAACTCGTTCGACGGACTGTATAGGACCACGCGCAGTCCCCAGCGCCTGGATACAATCGATCCCCTCCGACCTCGTTTACCGCCGCACCCCCTCCGGCGCCGGCGGCTGAGACCGCAGAGCAGCTTAGGAAATCTCCTCGGCTTCCTACTAGGCCATAGAGCAACTTAGGAAATCTTCTCGGCTGCCTACTATATCGTAGACGTACAACAACTAATAATAAGGAAATAGGAAATCTCCTCGCTCCCTACGATCTGGAAATCTCCTCGCTCCCTACTAGATCGTAGACATAGAGCAACTAATTAGGAAATCTCCACGCTCCGAACAAAAAACCCAAGAAGATATTCACAACATACCTGAAGCTTCTTAATCCCCAAGCAACTCTTCCCGATGCGACCTCAGATCAAAAGCTACACTAAAAAGTAGAAGATGGCGGCGGCAAACAAGCACGAATGAAGAGCATCAACATAAGCACCACAAACAAGCATGAATGAAGAGCATCAAACTAGTATACAACATAAGGTCATGAACCCAAAGCACACATTTCTTACATGCCACATAAGGTCAGCACTTCAGATATTTTACAGCACACATATATAGTAGGTCAGGTGTTCACTTCGTAGTCAAACTAGAAACTTGATGTTGCACCAGATATCCCCAAAAGACTGTCACTAACTCAACATAATCAGGTCTTCACTTCTTCCTAGCAACATAGTCAGGTCTTCACTTCTTCCTGCCAAAAATAACACCAAATAGCAAAGCCAGCATCAGACCAATCGTGGAACTGTATCTACAAAAAACCTTGCATATAGCTGATATATATAGTCATGTCATCAACTATGATAGGCGAATGGTACTCAACTCTGACAGCCGCGGTACCGGAGTCGGTGTCTGGGCTGCTGCCTGTCTGATCTGTGGCCTGACCTGCAAGCTCTAAGGGCTGCTGCTCGGCTGTTTGATCTGTCGGGATCTCCTCGCCCCCGGTCTCCTCTGAGATGCTGCCTGCCTGAGCTGTCTCCTGACCTGCCAGCCCTGAGGGCTGATGCTCGTCTCTCTGCTCGGCTGAGCTGCTGCCTTCCTGAGCTGTGTCCTGACCAGAAGGAGGAGGAGAAGTTGGCCCCTGGCCCCTCTTGGGTAGGGTTGACCTGTTCGGGTGCTAGAGTGCCTTGTGAAGGGGGGATGGGAGGCTCCATCGTGTCACCTTGCTCGGTCGCAAAACGCTCTGGAGGTGCTGATGGCTCCTGCACAGGGGCTTCACCAGCACAAGCCGTGGAGAAGTACAAGGAATCAACATCAATCAAGCTGCCGGCATGTAATTCTGGTAACTCATGATCTAACACTAGAGGTGAAACTGGAGTACTGGAAACTGGCAGAGTCACCGGCTCAGCTGGAAGTGTAGCAGAAGTAACTGGCTGCAGCGGCAACTGTCCAGGCAGAACTTGTAAGTGAGCTGAGGGCACTGAGATAGCCAATGGAGGCTGTACTGGAAGTGGCTCAATGCCGGTACGCTCATAGAGGCGTTCAAACATGAGTGTCGTAGACTCCCTGGCACTCGCCATTGCCTTTGTCATCTCTGTCTGCTGCTGCTGGAGAGAAAAAAACATGGCTGAGTTGCGCTCTTCCCTTGCTGCTGCCTCCTCCTGCATCTTCATCATCTTTTCGTTAAACTGCATCTGCATCGTGAGCATCATCTGCATCAGTTCGGTAGTCTGAGTCGGTGCTGCAGGTGAAAATGGAGCTTGAGCTGGTGCTGGATCTATCTGAGCTGAACTGGAACCACTCGCCTCTGCATCGTGAGCTCTAGGAGGTGGAGCTGGAACTCTGTAGTCTTCGTCAGATGAGTCAGAGCCATGGACGTCGTCCCAGAACCCCTGAACGGCATCCAAATCCTCAATAGCATCATCCTCCTGTATAGCTGCTTCTCGCTCCTCTTGAGTCAGCCCGCTCTGAGCAGCTACTAGGGCTCTCGGGCCACGGCGAGGATCCCTGGAAGACGGCGGGTTGTAGACCTTGTAACAAGAAGGGCTGTCTGCAAGCGGGTGACGAACCGGGGTCCGCGAATGCTGAGCAATGGCCCTGTCCAACAGATAACTGATAATATGTGCATAGGGCTGCTGTCTTCCTGCCTTCAATCCATCTGCAATACTGTCCTCAATCTCACACAGAAGAAAGTCTACAATATCAAACGGTGTATGGGACAGGATGTGAAGGAGGAGCCACTGCTGGATACTGGTCACAGCCTCTCCGTTTCCCATCCTAGGAAGAAGTGAACGTCGCAGGGCCTTGTGCACTACCTGAGCCTCAGTAGTAAGTCTGTCGGGTGCACGGGAGGACTCAGGACGGAATGGATCGCGGTAGCAGATAGATACCATCTCAAAAGGTGGAAGAACACCGCCAACACGTGCACGTCTGGGAGGATGGGCACCTCGGTAGGCCAACTCGTGAAGGCGAGTGTCGTTGAGATCCACTCCCAAGGCGTCTGCTATTTCTGCCCGAGAAAGTCTACAAGCCTTGCCCCTGAACATGAACTGAATGAATTCTCTGTTCCCCTCAATCCATACTGTGGCGTAGAAAATTCTAACCCAACGCGCCACATATCGGCCTGACCGGGAAAGCAACTCGGCAAGCCCTCTCAAGTAGGTGAAATGCTGCTCAATGTCTTCTCCCCCTGCAGCACAGCTTAATTTGTGGTAGTTGAGCACATTGTGCCTGCTCAACTGAATCCCCCTGGCCTCATATGCCCTGAAGAAGGCTTCCTGAAGGAGTGTGTAGAAACATCTACCAGCACGGTCGTCTCGGGGTTCCCTGAACCACTCCTCAAGAGAAACAAACCGCAGCTTCTTGACTGTCCTGGCTGTAGCATCAAGAGGAACTAGCAGCTCTGATGCAGTCTCGGTGCGGGCTCTCTTCGTACCGGACTGAGTGGTGGGTGGAGCTACCGTCCCAGCATGCGAGGCTCGACTGCGGGTGGATCTCCTACGAGGTGGACACTCACCCTCTTGGGTAGGTTCTCTGATCCTCAAAGCTCCTGAACTTGCTGCTGCTGCTAACACTTCCAGTGCCTCCTTGGATAGCTTCTTCTTCTTTCTAGGCTCATCTGCAACACCCTTGCCATTGTCCTTCGCCGGTCTGCGAGGTGGCTCGCTGCCTTCACCCTCATCGTCACGTCTGGCAGTCTGCTTGACACTAGCCATCACTGACCACAGAAGCAACAAATGCAGCAGTGGCAATCACCTTCAGAGGCTTGGCCTCAATCCCCAACTGTCAAATGACTGCCTCTGACTCCAACACAGCAAGCAACCAACCAACTGAACAAACCACACACTGCAAGATAGGATATAGGGCGATGAAATAATTTGTAAGCATAATTCTAGAGCTAAGCAACCTATCTGAACAGCAACAAAAAGGTTAGACAGAGGGGAGCATAAATACCTCGAACAGTGAAGGTGAAGCCCGGAAACTCCGAGTGACGCGAGAAATTTGGCGTGACGATCGCCGAACCCCTGACGTTGTAAACAGGATTATCTTACTGGTATAGAAAAAAGTAAAAATTATAACTGGAAACTTTTATGCATGAAATCGGGCACTAGCTTTATCGCAACAAACATTGTTGAATTTCTAGAACCATTAATAGAAAAAAAAGATAGCTTCTGAGACCAAAATGTAGCCAGAAAGGGGAATCCTCACTCACAAGCCGTCCGTCAGGAGGCGAATCACGCCGGCGAAGGAGAAGGACGGGGACGCGAGGGAGCGAACGGGTCTCGGAGCCGGCGCGAGTACGCGCCAAGAAGCGACCAATGGCGGCGGCGGCAACCTGGGGCGGCGGCGCGACCTAGGGTTTGGAGCACCGGCGGCGCTCTAGGGTTTGGAGCGGCGGCGGCGCTGCGCGGGACAGATGAGGCCGCGGCGCTCCGCGAAGGCGACGCGAGGGCGGCGGCGCGGCGCGCGGCCGCGATGGTGATGGCAAGAGGAGGCGGCGGCGGCGGCGGGAGAGAGACAAGGGCGTGCGAGGGCAAATGAGGGATATACAGGGTAACCGGGCCCCACGCGAACGGTTAGGTCTTACGGTTCATGGTCTGGCTGGCGGTTCGAAATGGACGACTGAGATGCGCCGCAAGTCTGCCCCTCTCCCTCCGATCCGACGTGTCACGAGCGCCTCTCGAGTCTGCGGCGACCGGGGTCTGCGCCCATCTTTGCCGCGTGCACTCCGTAACGCTTCGGTGGTGGCGCACTTCACAAGTACGCCTGCTCGCCTAGGGTTAACCGTTCGGTTTACCTTGTCGGTAAATCCCCAATTCCAACAACAGCTGCCATTCCGCCGCTACTGTCCCCAATTCCACAAATCTGAATCCCTCGAGCCTCCAATCCTCAATCCATGGCCGTAGCGCCCGAGATTGAAGCTCGAATCACTAGTCCACCAAGAATGTCGCCAATTGGGGTACCAGTGCGAGGAAGAAGACGACTAAGAAAAGGAAGCTTGCTCCCTTCGGAGACCCGCAGTACAAGACGATTCTAGCACAAGAGGCCGTGTGGAAACCACACTACGATTCAACTCCAACACAAGCGATCGTGTGGAAACCATCTTCCGTCAAGAATGAAGACCTGGAGAAGCTTGTGAAGGATGGCTTACTGCAGCCAAAAGCAGTCGCAGGCTGGAGGGCGGACCCAGGCATGCCCTGGCCCTTCAATGAGATCCACGAGATCGTGGTGTTCACTTCCTTCTATGAGCGCGGATTCGCCACGCCGGCTCACAATTTCCTCCGCGGCCTTCTCTTCTTCTACGGGTTAGAGTTGATCCATCTCGACCCAAATTCCATTCTTCAGGTCTCCCTCTACATCCATTTTTGTGAAGCTTTTGTGGGGATCGATCCCCATTTCCACTTGTGGCGCCATCTCTTCCATGTCAAGCCAGACCCGACTACCGTTGTCGGAGGTGCGACCTTCCAGCTGCGCCAAGGGCGCGAGGCGGACTACTTCGAGTTCAGCTTGAAGGATTCGAAGAAGGGGTGGCAACCCGAGTGGTTCTACGTCAAGAATCAGCCGCCTCAGCTCGTTCCGCACACCGGCCATCTGCCCAAGCATAAACGCCAACTGGAACAGCGCCCCTTCCGGCGACGAAGGCCACCAGCTCCCTGAGCTCCTCGGGGTGATAACGTTGGCCAAGCAGAAAGGCCTGACGGCAGAGTCGGTGGCGCTGAACTTCATCCGCCGTCGCGTGCAACCCAGTCAGAACAGGGTGCACGCTGGCTACCAGTACTTGGGTCCTGAAGACCCAACGAGAATGTGCAAGGCTGAACTCGGGGTGACCGAGTGCCTTGCCCGCCTGCAGAGGATTTTCCATAATCTTCAAGCGTTGCCAAAGGCGTTCTTGGGTTGGCACATGTACAGTCCTCCGCCCGATGTAAGTAAAAACTACTCGGCAATGCATTGCTTGTATTATCGTTGATGATTCAGCACTTTCTCATATCTTACAGCATTCATGTTCGAACTTGACTGAATCCTGTATACTAAAATTTATGCAGAATCGTTGTCATGTGTACTCGTGCAAACCTCCGTTGCCCGAGTACCTAACTGCCGAGCACCTGAAGCAGCGTACCAAGAACTCGGACTTGGTCCCACCTGGCGCGCGTGAGGCGGTACTGGAGATGAGGAAGAACAAGGTGACGTACCCATTTTCTCCCCAAGGTGAAGAATGGGATGACAACTTCAGGGCCCGTCATCCTGGAGATAAGGGCCAAGGTGGCTCTGGCATCAAACCCTCTGCATCCGAAGAGCCGGGCGAGCCAGAGTCACCACCTCTTACGAAGAAGGCCCGTTCCGCGCGCAGGACGATCCCCTCCAGGAACCTGCCACACTTCGAGATTCCTGCCACCACACGGACTAACTGTGTGGCTGACAAGATACCAAAGGTTGAGGAAGGTGCCGCGGATACCTTTGTGGCGCCGCCGCCAGAGGTACCGATATCGGCGACTGTGTCTCCGCCAAGGCCGTCTCCTGAGGCCAAGGTATTTGTGCCGCTCAACAAGCCGAATGTTTCCAACATCGTCTACAGTTCACGAAAAAACAAGGCCCCTGTGGTGCCGCCAAGTCCCTCGACGGTACCGGCTGTATGTCCTACAAGGGCGTTGGCTTCTGGCGAGGAGGCTCGAGGTGCCTCCGCACCGTCTTTTCCAAGTTCTCCAGCCCTCGAGAACGTCAACCCTGCCCGCGAGGAGCCAGCTCCTTCTCCAGCTCCGAGCACGACTCCGGCTGCCGCGTGGCCTCAATCGGCCGGAAGCATTCGTCGCGCCGCGGCCCGCGCGGAGGACTCTAATATCACCGGGTTGGTGATCGAGGAAATCCCCCGCCCCAAGGTTGCTGCTCTGCCGCGGCCCTTTCAAATTGGGTGCGCACCTGCCGGAGCTGGATGGGACGACGATCGGAGGTTCGTATTCAACTCCGAGACTGATGACAAAGAATTGGAGAAGATGAAGGAGCTGTACGCACGATTTAATGATATGCAGGCACTAGTTGCGGAGTGCAATGAGGTAAGTTTCTCTTGTAGATTTATCCTTTGTGAGGAAGAAATATCCCATCTTGATTGTTCTATCGTCAAAAACAGAGTGTCCTCCGGCGCTCGATCCAGAAGAGCGAGATTCTACGCCGAACAACCACCACCGTCGCCAGGGCCGAAGAAGCTGAAGCAAAGCTAGCGCAGGAGCAAGCAGCCTGGGACGTGGAGCGCGCTCGCACCAAGAAGGAACTGGACGAGTGCTATAAGAAGATTGACTGTATCCAAAATGAAAAGGAGGAACTAGTGATCAAGAATGGGGAGCTTCATGCGGATATCAGAGGTGAGCCCTTTGATTGATGCTCCGAGGTCTCGATCAAATTTTGCCCTATTGCTACGCTTGAATTCTTGTCCCTGCTGTCTTTGCCAGAGCGAGACAAAAAGCTTGGAGCTTTTGAGGCAGAGGTGACTGACTGTCTGAAGCGTGAGGAGGAAATCAGCCGTCAGCTGGAGACACAGAAGAAGATGCGTGAAGAAGGGGATCAGCAATTGGTGAAGGCCAGGAGCAC
Source organism: Alloteropsis semialata (assembly GCA_004135705.1). Taxonomy (NCBI): domain Eukaryota; kingdom Viridiplantae; phylum Streptophyta; class Magnoliopsida; order Poales; family Poaceae; genus Alloteropsis; species Alloteropsis semialata. The sequence continues at coordinate 15,454,634 of CM014272.1, forward strand.
CCTGAGCAACAAGCAGCAGGAATTTGAAGCGCTGCAGAAGGAATTTGAAGAGCTGCAGAACACCCTGCGCAACAAGCAGCAGCAATTTGAAGCGCTGCAGAAGGAGATCAAGGATCTGTCAGCCGCCGCTCTCCCGATCGTCAACATGATTGCGCCCATCCAACCAGGAACTGCACCGCCTTCTTTGCTAGACCGCCTTCGTCAAGCTCCGTTTGTGCTGCGGCCGTACTGTCGAACCCTGCTCACGATCTGCGCGAAGCATGTCCTTGCGCTGGTGAAGTCGTGGTGGCCTGACCAGGATATTAGCCGATTAAGGGGCATCAACCCGGCCGTCCCTCCCCAAAGGTTTAGGGAGCTGTCGAATGAGGTCGAGGGTACCGCCAACCAGATTGTGGCACACATACGGGTTTAGGCTGTTTATCTGTTGTAAGATATGTAGCATGCGGGAAGAAGTCAATGAAGCCTGTGGGAAGAACTTGATGAAGCGGTTTCCTTGCACTCCAGAATGATCATACGGTGAGGGTGTACGGTGTCACAACAGGTCTAACCGGTGAATGCAGTAAACTTGGAATGTTATCATGCACACCAGAAAGATCATCCGGTGAGGATGTACGGCCACCACAGGTGTAACCGGTGAGTGCAGTAAACTTGGAATGTTACCTTGCACACCAGAAA
>CM014272.1:15456308-15488937 GCA_004135705.1 Alloteropsis semialata
GCTATTCAACGCTTCTTTTCAACCGTAGAACAATGTTCTTTCTCTTACAACGAATCAACCATGCAAATTAGCAGCGTGCCGAACAAACCCAATCGTGCAGATATATGTGTGTGTGTGTGTGTGTGTGTGTGTGTTGAGCTCCCATCTGCCTCTCACACACGCGCAGCAGCTCCTCCAATGGTGAAAGGGCTGCACGGCCAAAAATGGTCGCACAGATCTTCCTGCACTCCTTTTTGCTCAGCTACCTGCTACTGTGGACCCTCCACTTACCTCATGCTGCTGCTTTTTCCTTCGACTTCGATTTCTCCCGACCAGAAACCTACAACCCTGCAAACTTCAGTTTGCAGGGCGACGCATACTTCAATTCCCAGTTGATTGAGTTGACAAGGAATGACCAGAGCAGAGGCTCGGACAACAGCCTAGGCTGGGCATCGTACGCTCAGGCGGTGCTCATCTGGGACGAGGCCACCGGCGAGACTGCAAGCTTCACCTCCACCTTCTCCTTCCAAATTCTGCGTGACAACATAGGCAACCATAGCAGCGGCGACGGCATGCATGGCGTTCTTCCTCGGGCGTTACCCATCAGCCATCCCTAGCTTTAGCGGCGGCGGCAACCTCGGCCTATTCAGCCCCAGGCCCCAGCAGCACGCATGCTACCGGCGACCATAGGGCGGTGGCCATCGAGTTCGACACGTTCAAGAACACGGACTACGACACCAGCAACAACCATATGGGCATTGACATCAACTCCCTCGTCTCCACGGCTCATGTGAATACCTCTGAGCCTGGCAGGACCTTGACGTCTGGATCCATGATGACCTGCGGTGTCACCTACGACAACACCACGCATGTGGGAAAATTTATTCAAATGTGGGAAGGCACCAGCCACCCAAGCCATCAAGCCGCAAGGCGCGGTATTTTTCGCGGAAAATTCGGGCGCTACGCGGTCGGCGGGATTCGAACCCACGACCTCTCCCTCGCGCGTGACCTTCTCTACCACTGCACTACACTGTCTCTAGTGACTAGATGCTGTTCTGATTCCTACCATATTATACTAAATCGAGTGTAAACTACTTGTTTGAGGCCCTAAACGATTTCAAATTAAAAAGTTGTCAACTACAAAGTTTCATAACTTTTTGAAATCTACAAGTTTTATTTTGGTAGTTTCTCCATCCGAGGTCGTTTATGAAATTTGAATTTCAAATTTGAGAACATTCAAACTTACTTTTCGTTGACAAGATCACTTCAAATAAAAAATTGTCAACTACAAAGTTTCATAACTTATTGTGCTCTACAACTTTTATTTTGACTGTTTCTTCATCCGAGGTCATTTAAAAAACTCAAATTTCAAATTTTGAGAACTACAAACATACTTTTTCTTATGAAAACAAATTCAAATTAAAAATAGTTCAACTACAATATTGTATAACTTCTAAAGATCTACAACTTTCATATATGTCATTTGTTCATCCGACGTAGTGAGAGTAATATTGTTCACAAATCTTATAAATGTCTCTTCTAGTTTCAGGAAACTCTACGAGAGATATAGATTTTGTGAACAACATTCATATGAATTTGTCGAATGAAGAAATGACCAAACTAAAAGTTTTACATCTTGAGAAGTTATACAACTTTGTAGTTCAAAGCTTTTCAATTTGAATTGATTTACTAGTGCAAAATGTGATTTGTATCTCATCTTTGCCGAGTGTCAAACAAATACACTCGGCAAAGGACCTCTTTGCCGAGTGTCTTTTTTTGACACTCGGCAAAGGACTTCTTTGCCGAGTGTCTTTTTTTGACACTCGGCAAAGTGCCTCTTTGCCGAGTGTTTTTTCTTTGCCGAGTGTTTTTTTTAAATGCACTCGGCAAAGAAATCTTTGCCGAGTGCCCGTATAATTGCACTCGGCAAAGAGGTCGGCACTCGGCAAAGGCCCGATTTCCGGTAGTGAAGAATAAATAACTGAACACGGTTTCAATATATATAATATTGTTTCTCCCATGATTTATTTCGACTACTTTTGTCTTAGCGATATAAACTATGGCCCGGGTCATTAACAAATTAAAGGACTTGGTTGTGTTTGTCAGGTTTGCAATTATTAACACTGAAAAAATAGAACTTTCACTACAACACACCATTTAATCTGCGACGGAATTATTCTGTCGCAGATCGTTGAAAATCCATCGTAAAAAAATGTCCGTGACGGTTTCAAAATTCGTTATTGATTGAGCGTCATTGATTAAATCGACCGACGGATCTTCAGAATCGTCGCGGATTGCCAGGATCCGTGACGGTTTCAGATCGTCGCAGACCAACCCGAGGCCCTCTTAGCCCAGCCCAAAGCCCAACTTTAGCGACGAAAATAACCATCGCGGATTGCTGCTGACATGGACGACAATGTGGCTGCCTATGTGGATGATGACGTGGCTGCCTACATGGGCGATCACGTGGTGCCTACGTGGACGATGATGTGGCACCTACGTGGTTGATGACGTGGAACCTACATGGATAATGATGTGTAGCATACATGGACGATGATGTGTCACTTATGTGGACAATGACGTGACGATGACATGTCGCCTACGTGAACGATGACGTCAACTATCCCTGTTGGGCCGTTTTTCAGCCCACTGCATTTCAGCCCATATACCTTTTTTTCTAAACACTTCATTTCAGCCCATATGCCCATGTATCAGAATGATATTTCAAACCATTTAACAGTAATTATTTCAGCCCATTTACAAAAACAGTATACAACCCGTTTTCCAGAATTCAGATAAGACAACCCACTTCATAAACAAATCAGGTACAAACAACCATTTCATCATGAATCAAGAAAAGAATAAACGAGTTCTCAATTAACCAAAACCATTAGTCATTCAAATTCCCTATACTGCTTGTTCCTCGCTTCTTTTTATCCTCAACCTGAAAAGAGCACATCACAAAATACTTATCAGCAGGAAACATTTGGATGGAAAATACTAAAATGCAAAACAAGAGCACATATAGATGGAAACTGAGAACTACAATCTGCACAACCTCATCAAACTGCTATAAATTATTCATTTGGAACCTTACTGACCATGTCAATTGTCTAATCTAGTGCTAGAAAATATCCCTTCAGGAGATCATTAAGAACTAATCTAGTGCACTCACTGCAAGTCACAGAACTAATCATTGTATTTGCATTTTGTAATAGTTATGCATTTGCCACAGATATGTATCAAGGCCACTCATGAGAGCAACAGTTGAAAAGCTCTGGAACTGGATAATAGTATATAAACATGATAAGGGACAGTTCTGAATACTCCAACTGCAGCACAGATAAACTGAATAAATAAAGAGCAAATTAAAGATTGATTAGCAGAAATTTGGATCTGCCGTATCAGGAACAACCAAACTTGCAAGATTATCATGGCACCAAGAAGGGATACACACTTCCATTCGATTTGCTAGCGGAGCACTAATCCTATCAACACCAATTAAAAGAACCTGAAGAACTACAGCCGGAAGCAATTACAGAGTAGCTGCTCAGTGCTTACCATTCCAGGATGCATTGAAGGTGGAACTGAAACAACAATTTCCTTCTTTGAGCTGTTACAAAGCTGCAAACAGGGCAAGCTGTCGTACCACTGTTGACTCCAGCAAACACAATCTCCCTATGAAGCATTATAGAAACCAGCCAGTCAGTCAGCTGAAAACAAACAGGGTTATAAACACAGCTGTATAAAGAACTGATGCTATAAACAAACATGATACTTTTTCTATAATAATTAATTACTCTTGTAATTGATGACTCTTGTAGCATGGCATTAAACAAATAAATTTGTTCCTGTACACAGCATGGATATTTCAAACAAGTGCAGACCTATAAGATGTCTCTAGTAATTTACAAAGTCAATGTGACAGTGAATATGCAATTTGACATCAGTCCAACACTCAAATGGATACTCAGAAAATAATATGGCATGAAACTTCTAAATTCTAAACAATTGATGTTCTAAAAAATGTAGAAGCAAGCAAGCCACAAGTAGTCATGAAGAAGGTGGATATACTCCATATGATCGCTTAAAAGTAATATACTAGTGAGCATGTGGAAATGAAGCCACCATTGTGGCTACAACAGTTATAAAAGTGTTGATCTAGCACTTATAATGAACACGACAATCTAAAGAGAAATGCTAAGCAAAAACAGCATACATGAGAAAAATGGCAGCAAGGACCTTTGGTTCAAGCAACCTTCGGATTCCAGCAAGGACCCCCGAACCCAAATAGGAACAGGCCATGCTCCTGCACATCAATCGTTAGGAGCAAAAGGCAGGTATAAGATAGGAGAAGCGGCTCACATGGATCGATCTAGAGGAGAAGCAGCTCGCGTGGATCCATCTGCAGGAGCTCGCATGGATAGATCTCCCACGTGTGGATCGATCTGGAGGAGCAGCAGCTCGGGTGGATCCCGTCACTTCAGTTCCCCTCCACCGTGCACTTGGTGGTGGCGGCCCCAGGTCCTAGGGAGCACGATTGAGAGAGGGGCCGCGCGCGGCGGCAGCCCCAGGCCATCGTTGCCGCCCGCCGAGGGAGAGGGGCCACCCCTCTTCGCGCCGCTCGGAGGGCGGCCGGCGGAGAGGGAGCGACCCCACGCTGTGCTGCACGCCGAGCTCGGGGCCGGCCACGAAGAGGAAGCGGGCGACCATGAGAGGCGCCGGGCCGGCGGAGAGGAAGAGGCGTCGGGCGGGCCGGCGGAGAGGATGGGGCGACCATGAGAGGCGTTGGGCGCCGCGGAGCCCTCGGGCCGAGCGCCGCCGGCCTCGCCGCGGAGCCCTCAGGACGAGCGCGGCGGAGAAGTTGCGGAGGCCGGTGTGGCGGCCTGGGAGGGGAGGGTGGCGGCGCTGGGAGGGGAGGGTGGCAGCGGTGGGGATTGGAAGGGGAGGGGGCGGTCGACCTGCAGTTGGAGCTCGGGAGAGAAGCGGTGGTGGTGGTCGCGGGAGGCAGAGGCCGCAAGGAGCAGACGGGCGGCGCAGATCTGAGGCGGGCGGCCGCAAGGAGGAAGGAGGTAGGGAGACGCGAGAAGGGGGAGGCGCCGCGGGCGGCCGCCAGGCCACGGCGCCGCGGTGAGGAAGGAGGGCGGCGGCGGATCTGAGCTGAAGAGAAAAGGAAGGGGGAGAAGTGGCTAGGGTTCCAGATGACCTCGGTTGCAAGACATTTTATATTTCGTGGGATCCATCTGAATCGTCCATTTTCAAGATAGATGGTTAAGATGAGTCGGGCCTTAGAAGAAAATGATTGGGCCGTGCAAACCGAGCCCAAAAACAGCCCAGAAAAGCAAATTTAACATTTATTTCCTTTTGATGGTAGAAATGTATTAAATTCTAAGACACTAAAAATGATTTCAAATGAGAAAGTTGTCAATACAATAGTTGTAGAACTATTCGAGATCTATAACTATTGTTTTGGTCACTTCCCCATCCGAGTTAGATTGAATTATTTAAATATGAAATTTCAAAAGTTGAGAATTTCACATATTTTTTACGGTAATAAATGATTTCAAATGAAAAGGTCATGAATATCAAAGTTGTACAACTCATTAAGATCTACAAACTTTATTTAGTTCATTAATCCATGTGACAAAGTTTGAATAATTCAAATTTTGAATTTCAATATTTGATAACTAAAAGCAAGATTTTGGAACACTAAATGATTTCAGCTGAAAAAGTCATGAATACCAAAGTTTCATAACTCATCAAGATCTACAATCTTTATTTAGGTTATTTTTTCATTTGAGAAAGTGGTAGTATACATTGGTCATTAATCATAAATTCACTCACATAGTTTAAGAAACTATATTAGAGACTTGTCAAATTTGTAATACATGTTCTTACCACTTTTGAAAATGACAAAATGACCTAAATAAAGATTGTAGATCTTGATGAGATATGAAACTTTGGTATTCATCACTTTTCCATTTGACATCATTTAGTGTAAAAAATCGTGCTTGTAGTTGTCATTTTTTGAAATTCAAAAATTGGATTGTTCAAACAGACTCACACGAGAATATTTTTTAAAATAATAGCATTAATAAGTTTCATAAATTGATAGAGTATGATTTTAGATGATTTTAGGAAAAAGAATCACCAAGTTTGGAGCTAAAATGAGATAGTTATGCATGTTTGAAAATCAAATTCAGGATTAAAAGGTGAAAAACTACTATGCGGATGAACTTCACAATTTTCTGATTTTCTTCATTTATTTTTATACTGAAAATTCATGTGAGTAAAGTTCATTTCATTGACATGTGGGGTCCACTGTATAAGGTATAACACATGTATAACAGATGTATTTAGAGATTTAGCTGACCCCACATTTAGAGATGTGGGGTCAGCTTGCTCGAAGTCGAGCAGGGCAGCTGCGCGCGCCAGTCTTGGGCCGGCCCAGGGAGGGAGGGAGAGAGGCCCGGTGGCCTGGTGGGCTGATAGGAGAAACTAAATGTATATATAAAATAAAACCTATCTATATCACACGCATGGCTGTAGCCCGGTGGTAGGGCGCCCAAGTTGGAACTTCAGGTCGCGAGTTCGATTCCCATGAGCATCTCATTTTTTTGGGTTTATTGGTAACCGTATAAATACCAAATATTACGATACGTAGGCACCAAAGTGCGTGTAGCACAATGGTAAGGTCACAGCACCCTCGCCTCAATTGCTTGGGTTCGAATCCCAGCATCTTCACCCAGCGCAAATGTTTTTTATCAATTATCTCGAAATAAAACACAAATATTAATATATAAAAATTTATTACAATACATAGACACCAAGGTGCCTGTAGTGCAGTGGTAAAGTCACAGTGCCCTCACTGCCTCTGCCTGGGTTCGAATCCCAGCTTAGGCGTGTTTTTTTTGTCAATTAGGTGGCGGTTCAATTCGTGGTTTTGACATGTTTTTTTCTTTTTTTTCTGATTTTTATATTTATTTACCATTTGATAAGCTATATATAAAAAATGCGAGCTATGTGGTAAATAAAAAATAAAAGCTATATATAAAAAATACGAGCTATGTGGTAAATAAAAAATAAAAGCTATATATAAAAAATGCAAGCTATGTGGTAAATACAAAATAAAAATATTTATTTGTCACAATTTTGAGCTGGTTCATAAATAAAAAATAAATATATTTATTAGTCAAAATTGTGCTTGGGTACGATATTAAATCAATACGATTTATCTACGACGGTTACTGAAGTTCGTCACAGAAATCAGGCCCAAATTTGAGCCCGAATGGGCTATTTGCACATCTGCGACGTTCTAGACTTCGTCGCGAAAATTCCGTCACAGATTCTGGGCTTATCTGGGCTAAGAATAAAATGCTGACGTTTTCTGAAACCGTCGACAGAGTTCCGTCGCAGATTAAATAGTTTGTTGTAGTGTGATTACACTGCAGGGCCGGCCCTGGCATGCATGAACAGGAAGATTATTAGTTGCTAGCTTGGATTTCATTCTCGGCAGGTAACAATAACACAATGCAAATCTGTTGTCCATTGTTTATGCCCACAAGATGGAAGGCGAGTGCTCCTTCGATTACTGATTCCTCCCAATCCTATGAAAACAACTCTCTCTCTCTCTCTCTCATGTACAAGCAGTCGTTGTAGCTAAACTTCTCACTCTATACTATATATAACCGGTGCAGAGTAGTGTCACATACTCACATGCAAAAAAAGAAGAAGAAGAAATACTATATCTGTAAGTTACTCTTTGCTATATATGTTACTGACCCTGAAGCGCCCTGTATACTTGCACATGGTGGGTGTGAAATATTTATGACCATTGTCTGCCCATTGTACAGTATACGTCCTACACCTACAGTCAAGAATGTCATGCTTGGGAGGTTCAAACGAATGATGGTTGTCTCTGCAATCATACTGATCTCTGTACTAAGTGTATACTTTTTATTTTGAGGAATATTAAGAGCAGATTAAATTTTGAGAAAATGAGGGGGGTATATGTAGCTTGGAGAAGAAAAGGACGGCATCCCATGAAACTGACAAGTCAATTTATGTAACACATTCAACACCATCTGGGGTTCATTTCATTTTATTAATCTATAACACAGCTCAATTAACAAAATGGAGAGCTAGGGACTGCTTTCACTGACAGGTCTGGAGAGACAGTTTGAAGGTTTAATCGACCGGGTTGGAATCTTCTATACAGTTGAAGAACAAATACAAATGCATTTTGAGCGGCTTCTCTAAAAAGTACTAAAAAGGAAAAGAACCGCTACAATTGCAGAAAGAAGAAAAATGCCCATTTTACACCATGTTTGAGGCCTGGGCTTTAGCTGTCTATGGCTTCAAATTGAAAGAAAGGAAATTAAAGGCGAATAATGCTGTGCTCCTGAGATGGCTGCAAGCTTGTACTATTTATTATGCTTCAAATTAAAGCATGATCAGATTAACAAACAAACACGGCCTGAAACTTGTTTACTTTGTGGACCAGTCATTTCTACTGAGATATATGGAATAAACTGGAGCCAAACACGGCAACAACGTAATGGTTTACGACTAATACCAGAGGTTGAGCTTTCTTCTTCTGTAAATTTGCTCCTGGGTTGTGGCCTTGTATCCAATGCAACAAATTGATAAAAGAGGGATAAAGCAGGTTTGATGTGCTGATGGGCGATGAATTTAGTGTCTGTTGAAAGAGCCTTCTGTGCTATATACAGATATTTGCGCAATATAATATCTCATGGGTGGCTTAAAGACTTTATATTACGGTTTACGCTTTTAATGTAGCGACTTCGATGTAAACGAGTATGGTATCAGTTGTTAGTATCAATTATGTTTATCATGCAGTCCGCACCAACTAATTTTTGGGGCGCTGGTATGCACCTGCAGGTGCCTGTACTGTAGGAATTTACGGACACCCTAACCTTCATTACATCCATGCGGACGATATTGGTTAGGCCATCGAGTCATATTAAATTCTGCACCTATATTGACATGCGCCTGCAGATTTGCTTGGCCATTATTTATATGTGTGCCTTGCGGCTCCTTTGTATTTGAAACAAAAGCTGGACAGTTTTCATGCCATCCGAGGGAGAGACAGAGCAGTGCTACCCACATTGCATCTAGTTCTTGCGATTTTTGTCCCAGGGTTGCATTTGGGATCGATGGGGATGGAAGACCTCAGGAATATACATGATGCGGTCACCTTTACATTGAGGGCACAAGTGATCCCTTGCGTCCTATTAGTGTTAATGTCTACTGGGCTATTACATGCTTCTGGCTTGTAACAGGAGTCCTTCAACACTACTAGCCATTGTACACCGATGCTTCCAAAATTGGATTGTCCAGGAACGCTATCACTTAGATAAAGAGTTTCTCTCAGCTACTAAATTCATGAAAAACCGTAGTTGTTTCAGCAAAAAGTACATAAGCAGGACCTGCGTGGTCAATGCAACATTAACTAATATCACATAGGTATAAAGCTTCCGTAAACTAATTAACTTGCCACTAATGAAACCTAAGAATTTCGACAGTTGTTATACATAAGCAACACCATGAAACGCTTGTCAAGACAGGACCTAGTTTCACTGTCTTTCAAGTTATTTATGCTTGAGGAGTTGACTATTTACATCATCTAGTCTTAAAATGAGATATGTCTTCCACGTTTTCTTTTGCTAAAAACTTTGCCTGCTATGGAAATATGCTACTTCACTTCTTACAATCAGGTCTTCCTTGATCTCAGCTAAATTAATATCCCCCATATGGAGCTGCTAAAAAATAATTAAGATTTTCTATTTTTACAATTTTTATTCCATTTATGCCAGTTAAATGTTGTAATAACTACAATATTCAATTTCCTTTATGGAGTCAAGGTATGAACCAGCACCTCCCTATATAATGGACAACCATTTTCAAACTGAGCTTCATTTGCTTGAGGTGTGGTAATTGAGCCACATATAAAATCGTGGCAGCAGAGACAGAGGCAGAGAGAAAGGGGGAGAGATTTGGTGCATAGACATAGCACTAATATTATTGTTGCCCTTTTAGGACTGGGAGGTGTCGGTAATCAAAGGATCACCATTGGTTCAGGAAATACCACTAATATGGAGGTTTCTGCTTTGCTCTAGCAACCTCAGGCTATCTGCAGCGATGGCCTGTATCCCGTTCGGACCCGTTAGTGTAGGGGTTTTCACCAGTTTTTTCCTCTGCAACGGTGCCCTGGATCCGCTCCTCCATTGTGCCGGTCCGCCGTCCCCTTCCCCAAATTTCGCGGACGCCGCGGCGTCCTCCGTTCCGCCCTACTCCTGCCTCGCGTCCTGGGACTTCGCCCGCGACCCCTGCGTCGCGTTCCCCTGCGGCCTCCGCTGCGACGCGCCCGCCGGCGCCGCCGCCGCCAACTCCCACCTCCGCGTCACGGCCGTCGCGCTCGACCCCGCGGGCTACTCGGGCGCGCTCCCCGCGGCCGTCTTCTCCTCGCTGCCGTTCCTCGCGTCGCTGTCCCTCGCCGACAACCGCTTCTACGGCGCGCTCCCGGCGGGGGTCCCGCTGCCGCCGAGCCTCCGCGTCCTCGACCTCTCCGGGAACGCCTTCTCCGGCGCGATACCCCCGTCGCTGTTCACCGCCGCCTCGGGCCTGCAGGAGCTCTGTCCTTCGACGCGGACCCCGACATGGAGGAGGAGGCCGAGGTTCTCCGCCGCGCCGCCGGGTCGCCGCACGTCGTCGACTGCCACGCGCTGCTCCGCGGGCCCCGCGGCGAGCCCGCGTTCCTGCTCGAGTTCATGGACGCCGGCTCGCTCGGCCGCGTCCTGTGCCGGCGTCGCGGGAGGGGCATCCCGGAGGCGGCGCTCGCCGAGGCTGCCGTGCAGTGCGTCGTGGCGCTGGCCCAGCTCCACTCCCGCGGCGTCGCGCACCTGGACGTCAAGCCGGACAACTTCCTCGCCAACTCCCGGGGCGAAATCAAGATCTGCGACTTCAACACGTCCAGGATCCTCTAAGGCGGCACCGGCGAGCGGCTCTACGTCCTCATCACCGGCGGCACCAGCTCCTACTTCAGCCCCGAGCGGTTCGCGGCCAGAGCCCACGCCGGGCCGCACGGCGCCATGGCCGCCGACGTGTGGGGCCTCGGCATCACCGTCCTGGAGCTCTTCTTGTGCCAGTTTGCTGTCCTATCCGGGGAGCCCTCTGTTGAGGAGCTGGAGCAGGCGATCTGCCATGGGGAGGCTCCTCGCGTGCCGGACGAAGCAGAGGCGTCGGCGGAGCTGCGCGGGTTCGTGGCCGCGTGCCTGCAGAAGGAGCCATCGCCGCGCCGGGGCAGCTGCCCCCGTCGCTCTGGTCGTTCACGGCGCGCAACAACTCCTTCTCCGGGCCGGGTGCGCGCCGCGGCGCTGGCGGCGGTCCCCGCCGTGCGGGTGCTGGACCTCACGGAGGATGAGGCGCGGNCGCCCGCCGCCGCCGCCAACTCCCACCTCCGCGTCACGGCCGTCGCGCTCGACCCCGCGGGCTACTCGGGCGCGCTCCCCGCGGCCGTCTTCTCCTCGCTGCCGTTCCTCGCGTCGCTGTCCCTCGCCGACAACCGCTTCTACGGCGCGCTCCCGGCGGGGGTCCCGCTGCCGCCGAGCCTCCGCGTCCTCGACCTCTCCGGGAACGCCTTCTCCGGCGCGATACCCCCGTCGCTGTTCACCGCCGCCTCGGGCCTGCAGGAGCTCTACCTCTCCCGCAACGCCTTCCCGACATGGAGGAGGAGGCCGAGGTTCTCCGCCGCGCCGCCGGGTCGCCGCACGTCGTCGACTGCCACGCGCTGCTCCGCGGGCCCCGCGGCGAGCCCGCGTTCCTGCTCGAGTTCATGGACGCCGGCTCGCTCGGCCGCGTCCTGTGCCGGCGTCGCGGGAGGGGCGTCCCGGAGATGGCGCTCGCCGAGGCTGCCGCGCAGTGCGTCGTGGCGCTGGCCCAGCTCCACTCCCGCGGCGTCGCGCACCTGGACGTCAAGCCGGACAACTTCCTCGCCAACTCCCGGGGCGAAATCAAGATCTGCGACTTCAACACGTCCAGGATCCTCTAAGGCGGCACCGGCGAGCGGCTCTACGTCCTCATCACCGGCGGCACCAGCTCCTACTTCAGCCCCGAGCGGTTCGCGGCCAGAGCCCACGCCGGGCCGCACGGCGCCATGGCCGCCGACGTGTGGGGCCTCGGCATCACCGTCCTGGAGCTCTTCTTGTGCCAGTTTGCTGTCCTATCCGGGGAGCCCTCTGTTGAGGAGCTGGAGCAGGCGATCTGCCATGGGGAGGCTCCTCGCGTGCCGGACGAAGCAGAGGCGTCGGCGGAGCTGCGCGGGTTCGTGGCCGCGTGCCTGCAGAAGGAGCCATCGCCGCGCCGGGGCAGCTGCCCCCGTCGCTCTGGTCGTTCACGGCGCGCAACAACTCCTTCTCCGGGCCGGGTGCGCGCCGCGGCGCTGGCGGCGGTCCCCGCCGTGCGGGTGCTGGACCTCACGGAGGATGAGGCGCGGGCGAAGCGGGCGGGAGCGGAGAGCGCGGCGCGGCGGCGCCGGCGGGCGCGGAGAGCGCGGCGCAGCGGATGGATATACAGGGCACCGTTGCAATTGGGATTAGATTTAGAGGAGAAAAAATTTTACAGGGTCTCTAAATTTTGTTTTAGAGGGTGAAATATAGAGACCACCATTGCAGATAGTCTCACTAACACAGCCGGTTTACTGGAGCACCATATATATCTTGCAGTGATTAGGCTGGAGGTCGAGGTTTCTCCTTTGGTGAATTTGCTCCTGGGTTGTGGCCTTGTGGGGCTGTGGGCTTGGTTAGCACTAGTCTTGTCGTGGGCTTTTAGGTGGGTCGGCTCGTTATTAGCAACGTGTGTGCAATTTTTCACTGGAGATATCCCACAGGTTAAAGAAGTATTTGCGAACGGTGATCATCTCTCTCTCACTAAAAAAAGCTATGGTGATTATCTTGTATTGTGAAGGATGACTACAGACTTACAGTAGATTTGAGCAAGCAATCGAATATTAAAATGATACGGACTAATCTCTTTGCTTCTACTTAACTGTGAAAAGTTTGGAATTATTGAAGCATTGCATATTCAGCCAGGCCGCCCCTAATCACCAACGAATTGGCACAATTAGATAGGCATTAAAATAAACTTTTATATGTTTCTGGAGCCTTATTTTATAAGCACCCAATTCAACCCACTTTGTGTGTCACGTGAGACGCCTCCCTTTGCTGATGCCAGGATATCTTTTTTGCTTAATGAAATAAAATAGGTTACCCCTTTATAGAAAAAAGTCTATCAGTCATTAAAACATATAAAAATGATTCTTATGTTTTTGTTTTTGATATGGTCATGTTTCTACATCCCATAGAGAGGTGATAAAAGGTAAATACGATTTTTGGTAAATTATGTACATAATATGTAGAAATACTCTTTGAAGAAGCTAGTGGAGTGTACTCGCCATTCCAAGCTGCACATGATTAAAGCTCATTTTTCTTGAATGATAAACGAGTAAGACGGGAGACTAAAACTTGGCGAACTTCTTGGTGCGCAGTCTGGGCCAGAAAACAAGAGAAAAAAAAGTTTTTTACCCCATAAGCTTTTTTACATTAACATCCTCCCGTAACTGCTTTACCATGAAACTTTTAAGAGAATAGTGAGGATGTATGGAAAATGGCCTTATGTGCATTATATTGTGATTTTGGTGATTGAATGACAATATAGTCATTAGAACTAACAAGTTTGTTAAGTGATTTACATAAAAATTACGTCCTAAGAACGATACCAAAGCATAGCAAAAAACTAGAGTCTTATTTTGGAGTACTCATGACATGGTATTGGAATGAGAAATCATGGAAAGGGCCCAAGTTGATTGCATTGGATAAGCCCGCTGAGTTTGTACATGGCGTATTATATGCCGATACATGGCGTACAAACCAGAAGCATATGGCGTGTAGAGGTTGATCAAACAGAGCAAGAAGATTCTACACGACGTATGATACGACGATGCATGACGTACAAGTTAGAAGCATACGGCGCTCGAAGAAGGGTATCGAGCGTATGGTCCGGTGTTACTGTGCGCATGAAGGGCGGATGATATGTCGTTCAAGGCATGGACAAGTTCAAGATAGGGTCATCAATACCTTACACGGCGTATCGTACACCGACCATCGGCGAACAAACAACGTACAAGTTACACAAGGAAGATGTCTAGAGAAGATGGAGGAAAAGGCTCGGTGTATGAAACGCTGACCGTCGGCGTACAAATTGGAAATCATACGGCGTGTGCAAAGAGCCGTTGGAAAAGAGAATCCGACCGTTGCAAAAGCACACGTAGTATTATACGCCGATGGTGGTTTGGTGCACGGTGGAATATACGGCGTTCACGATTTCTGTGCAGCTTTTGAGCAACGGCTAGTCCAACCCTTTGGGCTATATATACCACCCCCATTCAGCTATTTGGAGTTGCTGGATTCCAGAGAAGTTCATCTACATCAACAAGACATCCAAGCCACCATTTGTGCTATATTTATTATCCATAGTGAGTGAGAGAGCTAGGATAGGCTTAGTGAGAGAATTGGCAAGGCATTGAGCTTTGTGCTTGGTTCTAGAGTGAACCAACACTTGTAATCTCGGTGTGCCGGCCTCTGGGAGTTTTGGTGACTCATCGGCAAGTCTTCGACTCTCCAGCTTGGTGTGGAGCGGCGACGACGATGTGCGGGGGAAGAGGAGTCCCCCTCCTTGGTGGAGAAGCTCCGTAGCGAAGGCGGCGTCAAGATCTTCGGGAGAGTAGGTTGATGAGAGCATGGTCTTGATGACTTGCTCATCATCCCTCTTGGGGAGCCTTTGTGGCGAGCTCAAGGCCTTGACCGTGAACAAGACTTGGTGACTGAGAGCAGATCCTTTGTGGAGCTTCAACGTGGAGTAGGCAATAGCCGAACCACGGGATAAATCTTTGTGTGAAGTTTGCATCCTTTTAACCCTCTCAAGCTTCCGCATTTCTTTCTTCAACTTGTATGCCTTTACCTTTCTAGAGTAGTATCTTGATAGGATTGGCTCTAGGTTGCAAAACTCCTTTGGGTGGGTGCAAACACTAGTTTAACCTTAGTTGCATATCTATATAGCATATCTTAGTTTTATATTTGTGCAATTAGAAGCATGTGGTAGGTTAAGTTTTTAGAAAGCCTAATTCACCTCTCCCCCTCTTAGGCTATCACGAGCATCGATTACTTTCAAAGGAAAAACTTTGAAGGGCCCTAGTTCTTCATAGAACTTCACATATGTTTATATAATATAGACGCGTACAATCGTTACATAACATGCGAAACTCCAAGCACAAACTACGCCAAGCAAATGTACGCGTGCACCAGGCACTCTACCAAGCCCAAGCTATAGCACTCGAGCTTCTTTTTTCAGCAAATTTATTTAAGGAGACTGTCATCGTCCCATGGCACACGGCCGGCACACACGGTAGAGGTAGCCAGCAGACCTAGCGGCTGCTGAAGAAACCTCGGAGGCAAATACAGACGCCGGCGTAAATCTGGCACCCCAAAGAGCATGGGGCTGAAATAAGCCTGGGGCCGTGGGCACCATCGACCACAGCTTCATCAGGACCCGGATTCCCGACGAGAGCATCGTCTGGGCCTGGACTCCCAACGAGAGCTTCGTCTGGGCCCGGGTTTCCGGCCAGAGCTTCATTGCGGGGTCTGACCAGAGCTTGATCTGGGCCTGGATTGCCAACGAGAGCTTTGTCTGGGCCTGGATTCCCAGCGAGAGCATCATCTGGGCCTGGACTCCGAAAGAGAGCTTTGTCCGGGCCCGGGTTTCCGACCAGAGCTTCATTGCGGGGTCTGACCAAAGCTTGATCTGGGCCCGGATTGCCGACAAGAGCTTTGTCTGGGCCCAGATTCCCAGCGAGAGCATCGTCTGGGCCTGGACTCCCACAGAGAGCTTTGTTTTGGGCCCAGGTTTTTGGCCAGAGCTTCATTGCGGGGTCTGACCAGAGCTTGATCTGGGCCCGGATTACCGACGAGAGCGTTGTCTGGGCCCGGATTCCCAGCGAGAGCTACCTCAGGGGGTCCGATGAAAGCTTTATCTGGGCCCGGATTCCCGGTGAGAGCTACGTCAGGGCCTGGATTCCCGGCGAGAGCTACGTCTGGGGGTCCAATAAGAGCTTTTTCGGGGCCTGGATTCCCGGTGAGAGCTTCATCGGGGCCTGGATTCCCAGTGAGACCTAGGTCGGGAGATCCGATGTGAGCTTCATCTGGGCCCGGATTCCCGGCGAGAGCTACATTGGAAGGTCCGACGAGAGCTTTGTCTGGGCCTGGATTCCCGAGGAGCGCTTCATTTGGGCCCGGATTCCCGACGAGAGCTTCGTCCGGGCCTGGATTCCCAATGAGAGGGGGTTTGACAAGAGCTTTATTGGGAAGTCCAACGTGATCTTTGTCTGGACCCGGATTCCCGATGAGAGCTTCGTTGGGAGGTCCAACAAGAGCTTTGTCGGGGCTCGGATTTCCAACAAGGGCTTCGTATGGGCCAGAATTCCCAGCAAGAGCTTCATCGGGGGATCCGACATGAGCTTCGTCTGGGCCAGGATTACCAACGACATCTAGGCCGGCTTGTGCCTCCAGCAGCTGCAGTGGTAGCGGTGACGCTTGAGTCATCAGCTGGCCCATGGTCAGGAGCAGCATGACCATGGAGGCAATCTTGACAGTGCTGGTGCAAGCCATGGCAGCTTTAGCTACACTTCAGATTAAAACAGCTAGAGAAATAAAAGCCGAGTAGTGGTGTGAGGTGCCAAAGATGGCTACAAGGTTCCTCTATTTATGGACCTCGACCACTAACTCTCTACCTTGATGCTAATGTAAGCACGATCGTATTGGCAATTGCAACTTGTTCCCTGTCTTTTTAATTTTCTAAAAAAAAAGGTAAGGGAGGTGCCAGTGCCATTCATTGAGAAGGGGGGGAAAGGAAAAAAAAACGGTAGGGTGAACATGAAAGGCATCCAACTATCGGTGGAGAGGAGACAAAGTAGGAAAAAGGAAAGAATCAACCAACAAAAAGGCCCGCAACTTATTTTCTCCATGGGCTGGTCATTTGAGTTTAAGATGGATTAGTATTGCTGTCCTGTCCAGTATCGTCGTCTAGTCGGCATAATCATAATGTAAAGTTTGCATTTCGTACTAATAATTGCAACCATGATCAGAGATTAATAAATGCAACTTCTTTTCTGTATTTTTTTTCAAAAAAAGAAAGGGATCTGCCATTCAGGAAGGATGGGACACTGTAGTTTAATAATCAGATGCCTCAACTAACCGGGCGAAAAAGAGCTTGCAACTTGTTTTCTTTATGGACCAGTCATTTCTATAAGATATTATCAAAAAGGAACCGGAGCCAAACAGCTAAAACCAACAATTAATACTTTGCAACGAACTAAGAGAAATGGCATGAGTATCGTATTTTTCTAGATTTATTTCAGGATTTAACCGATACTATTTTTTAGTTTAACCAATGCTATTCTTTCAGTGGTAGATAACGTGTCTGTGACAGCAAGACGACTGTGGTGACTTTATCAATCTCAAGATCGGATCAGCTGGCCCGATCAGATCTTTTATTAGCAATGTGTATGCAATTCTTCACTGCACATAGCCGACCAGTTGAAGAAGTATTTGTGAATAGTGATCATCTCTCTCTCTAAAGAAGCTATGCTGGTCATCTTTTATTGTGAAGGATTGCTACACACTTATAGTACTCCCTCCATCCTGGAATAAAGGGTATCCTGAGTTTATGCTAGAGAACCAAAGAGAATTACTTTCAGCCTCAAAATCAATTCTCTCGAAGATCAGATTCCAAGAGAATTACAATCAGATGGAGCTCTACCAAATCTTTAGTCCCATCGAGAAGCACAGTCATCTGGACATAAGAACAGTAGAATAATCTTCAGTTCAACGATGGTGCCGAGGTTCTTCACAGTTCAAACCCATAGAAGAATAACAGCCTAGCAATTGAGGGTGGCTCCACCGACATAAAGTACGGAGTAACTGCTTAACACGCTAGGATTTGGATGAAAGGAAGATTAGCAGCTGCTTCAACAATGGTCGCCCCTAGCTTCCATGCTGATTTCTGAGCGTGACGACGTAAGTGGCAGGGCCTTGGCGATGAGCTCAGCAGGGAACACGAACAAAGAAATACAAAGGTTTCACAAGATGACGAGTGCTCCTTCGGTTACTGATCCCTCCTAATCCTATGAAGCAAGCAACCTCTCGCCTGTGCAATCAGATATGCCATATGATTTCGGTGCGGAGCAGCGCACAAGCATAGAAAAAATTGAATATATCTGCAACCTACTCATTGCTATATATATTTCTGACCCTGAAGAGCCCAGCAGATTTTGCACATGCAAATGCTGGGGTGAAATATTGATGACCACGTCGAGCCTCATGACGCCCACCCCCTCCGGTTCTGTTTCCCGGGCCTATTTTGGCCCAATTAATATATACAAGCAATGCATATGAAGTTTGTGGTCCAAATAAGCTGTAATTTTAGCTTATTTAATATGTTTAGATCCGGTGGATTTTGTTTTATTAATTATCTTTGTTTTGCTTGCATTTATTCCATTGTAATTTCTCATTTGTTTGTGCATTTTTGTGTGAATTTATTTACTTATTTTCTTCAACTTTAGACATCTATATGCTTTTATTTGGCAAAAGTTAAGCAAAATTCAGCACGTCTAAGGTTTTGCCAATTTCTTATTTCTACTATTCATATAATATACTCATTGTTCCTAGTATATACAATTGTTGTTCCATGTGTATAAAGTTTATTTTCATGAATTTCTGATTTGTTCCGTTAGTATGTTTTTGTTCACAGAGTCCTATGGTTTGTCGGAAAGCCGTCCATCCCATCTCCTTTCTTATTATTTAGTATAAGTACCTAGATGGACTGATTGTGCATCAGATTCTTCCTTTCTTCCACTCAAATAATAAAACTCGTGTGTTGTTTGGTCCATTTTGTTCTTTCAATCCATATGAATTTTTTTCCATATGTTTATATAATTTTTATTTTAGGGTGCACGATTTGTTCTAGGCACCTAATTTCTAGCTCCACCTGATCAATTTATTGTCGCATGGTTGCATGATTTCTTCTATCCATATAATTTTTTATTCCATACCAATGTATATTATTTTGTTCCACAAATGTACATAACTTGTTCTAATTGCTTATTTTGTTTCCATATGAGTAATATTTTTGTTCTACATGAGTAATATTTTGTTCCACGGTGTTGTACAGATTATTCCAATAATATTCCTAAAATGTATCACGGTGTAACCCGTTTCTTCTATTTAAAATTCTGTTCCCTTGGTAATATAAAATTGTTCATCGTTCACAAATATTTATTATTTTCTCTCAATTCAAAGTTTGTTTTACTTCATGGAATATTATTGCCTATCAAATATTTTATCAATTAGCTATCCACCAATGTTCCAGGTATACACATTATTCTTTTTCAATCTATGAACATGTATTGACACTAAGAGTACAAATTGCTCTACCTCCATGAGTATTTGTTCTATGCTACTTGTATTTGCTCATTTCATTTAAAATTTTGTTCCCTTGGAAATATAAATTGTTCCTCATTCATGAATATTTGTTCCATGCTTCTGTATTTTGTTCCTGCATGAAATCTGATTAGCTAGCAAATATTCTATCAATTATCTACCCATAAATTTTCCAAGTGTACAAACTATTGTTCTTCGGTCCATGAACATTTGATCCGACTGCGAGTGCAAATTAAATCGCTCCACCTCCATAAGTATTTGTTCTACGACACTTACCATTTGTTCCTTCCGTCTAAATTCCATATGCAATATATGTTGTTCCTCATTCATACATATTTACTTTGCATTTTATATAAATTATTCCTTGCATTTAAATTTTATTCACTTGGAAATTTAAGTGGTTCCTCATTGACAAATATTTGTTCCATGCTCTTAATATTATGTTCCTTCTGTTCAAATTTTGGTTCCCTTATACAAGATTTTGTTCCACTTACACAATCTTTTGTTCCTTTGGTTTAAATGATTTGTTCCAGGAGTTCAACTTTGTGTTCCTCCTTTATAACATTTTGAAACACTTGACATAGCTTTTGTTCTTCGCGCTTGGATACTTTTTTCTATGAATGCAAGTATTTTTCACCCTCTACAACAGTTTTTATCCAACTATTAACGATTCTAATTATGAATACAAATTATTTATGCACTCTATATTTTAAGATTTATTGAATAAATATTTAATATTTATTATGTTGAGTATGCGCTATATTTTTTAATTATTGCAAGCTTTTTAGTCTATTTTATCTTTTGGGCCAGCGCATCATTTTCTGACTGATTTTGCTGTCCTCATCAACCATTTTCTTGGCACCCTAACCATGTTACACGGTACATTCTGAGTGGTAACATGCCAGCGGATAAAATTAAAAGACCTAGGAAATAGTCCCAAAATAATAAAAAAATATAGAAAAGTACAAAGGACCTGGCCTCTAGTTCAAGTCTAAGCAGTCTTAACGTATATCTTTTGGGCCAGTACTAATGCCCAGCATTAGTACCAGCCCTAACGGCCAGGGCTTGGGAGGGGCCTTTAGTACTGGGTAGTGACTCGATGGTACCAATGCCTCCCTTTAGTACCAGGCCTTGCCATATCGCTCGGTACTAAAGGCCCCAGGCACCTTTAGTACAGACAGTGGAAAGGCCCGGTACTAGTTAAAGGGGGTATTAGTACCAGGCTGATCCCTGTACAAGAGGCCTCTCCTATTCCCAGCAAGAACAAAGGACTTGGCCACTCAAGTCCAAGCAGAGGAAGGAAAAGTAGCAGACATCGAAGCCTTTGCCTCCAAGCTACCATATGAAAAAAAGATGATGAAATTAGGGTGCAAGTGCGATTAGATCTTGATGCATTCTTTGCGAAATCGGTGCCTGAGAAGAAGCGAAAGATCGATCCGACCATGATGAAGTTCTTCATTGACCAGGGTAAGCCTCTACCTCACAAGAAAAAAATATCAGACTACGCTCTATCATAAATGCCAGTTAGAGACAAGCACAGGCACGGAAGAGTTGAAAGAAAGTTGCCCAGCTTGGACAACAATCAAACCAATCCATTGAGCCACTGAAGGTGCTTACCAAATATGATCAGCATGTCCTTGAGTCTGCTCTAGACACTGGTCTCATCACAGCTCAGATTCGAGACGAGGACGATTGTCCAATTACGAAGGCACTGAAAAATGGCACTTTGAGATGGGGAAACCTCTTATCAGGCCATAGTTGGTAGACCTTCTACCAACACAAATGAGATGGTTGCATCAATTTTACAAGAAAAAGTCAGCAGAAGGTCTGATATCGGTTGGTGATTGTTTCAAAGAAGAACATTATTTTCATAGGAACGACTTGATATAGATAAATTTCAAAGAATTACACATGCTATACCATCAAGACGCCCTTGACAAGTCCCTCATAAGCACCTGGATTCTGTGAGTGAATTTAATTTGTTTCACTAACTAATGTTATATATATTGTTTGCGAGTCTCATCCCCCTTTTATTTTATTTCATGTAGGGTGGAGATCCGATACTGTCGGATGAACAGATTATATAAGTATGGTTTCATGTACCCTCAAATCATAAACGAGAATAGACTTAGAAAAAAGCCAAATCGGACAACGAAGTGCATATATCATTTTTTGGATAAGAAAAATTGCGCGAAATGGTACTTTTTCCTTACAATTTTAAGTGAGTTATATTCTTGTTTTTCGTAACCTCCTTATATTCTTTTTCTTGCATCCTCTGTAAATTGATGTTAATATTCTTATCATTTGCATTAATCGAAGCATGGTTTATGTGCTAGAGTCTCTTAAAAACCACAGAGCGATTACCAAAACCCCATAGACACGATTCAACTCGCATGGAAGAAATTCAGTCAAAATCATCTAGGTGATTTCAAGGACAAACTTTTTTTTAAAACTGAATTTCTGGTATGTATTCAAAGTGCATGCCTCTTTTCGTTTTTGTCGCTACCATTTATATTTCCTAATTATCTTTTCCACCCTAAATGTGTTTGCGCCAAGAACATGGAAACAATCTTTGTGGATATTACATACTGGACAACATCCATGGCCTCATTGCTAGCTCTCTATTATGAAGGATGAGGTTCAAATATGTTTCTATTGTTCATTATTTGTAATTTTTATTTTTTCTTTTTGTCACCATATCAATTTAGTTTTAGTTCTTACAACACTATCTTCTGCACGTGACGAATGATGGAGCTAAGGGACGGATTACTGCTAGCGGACCGAATGAGGGCAGTTCAAGAACAATTTTGTGGATTTCTTTACGAGCATGTCGTAGATCCTAAAGGAGAATTCTACTATGATGGCTCCAACTTAAGTGTGTGTAGCTCTTCAGACTCTGAGTGATACAATATTGGATATATGTATAATATTATATAATATGCAATGTAATATTAGAAATATGTATATTGCTTCTCAGTCACATAAAATTGGTGCAGTGCAGTGTCGTCACAAGCAAAGTAAAAGTATTGATGACCAGTATAGTTTGCACATGCAAATGTTGGGGTAAGATATTGATTACCATTATCTGCCAGTTGTACAGCATGGGTTTAGCTGATGCATTCAACGTTCAATATCTACATGACATAATAAAAAGGAAAAGACCAGCTACAATACAATTGCAGAAGGACAAGAAAAATCCATTTTCTTGATACAGTTTTCTCTAGGCCCGGGCTTTTAGCTATGGCTTCAAAAAATTTTAAAAAAGGAAATTAATGGCGAGTAAGAATTGCTGTGCTCCTGAGAACAGATATGTGAGAGATGCCGAAGATGGCTACTTATTATGGACAATGTTGTGCTATTTATTATGGACATCGACCGCTAACTCTTGCTGGATGCGCATGCAAGATGATTAGATTCACAAACAAACAAAGGCCTGAAACTTGTTTACTTTAATAGTGTTGGCCTGGGGCTGTAGGTTGAGGTTAATTTCTTTTTCTGTAAATTTACTCCTAGGTTGTGATGGGCCTTGTGGGGCTGTGCGCTTGGTTAGCACCAGTCTGTTGGGCATTTAGGCGGTCAGCACGTTATTAGCGACGTGTATGCAATTCTTCACTGGACATAGATGATTCTTCAAGGGCGTTAGTGCTCCTTCAATCACTGATTCCTCCTAATCCTATGAAAGCAATCTCTATCTCTCGCATGTACAATCACTATAGTAGCGGAACTTCTCTCACTCTATAAATATATAAGATCCTGTAATATAAGATCAGTGCAGAGCAGCGCACAAGAAAAAAAATGAATGTATGCAGTAAGTACTGCAACCTACTCGTTGCTATATATGACCCTGAAGCCCCGTATAAATTGCATGTGGATGGGTGAAATATTGATGATCATATATTAATTATCTACCCGTTGTACAGCATGGGATTCTCTGGTTGTGGGCTGGACCAAATGGCATTGTGGGCTTTCAGGTGGAATTCGTATGCATCTTCTTTATGATTTAATGGTCTATGCATCTTCTATATGTCGAATTCTTGTGTTTAATACTAGCGCTATACTATGTGTGGATGCGAGGTGAGGTAGAGGACACGTTATATAATTATTTTTTCTAGACGCCATTTGATAGCCGGTTTTGCAAAAAAAGTGGTGTAAAAATATTCTCATAGCCGGTTTGTAGACCAGCTGTGAAAAATGAACATACGGTTAGACCCGTTGTGACTGATTTTCACAGCCAGTTCGTGATTAGACCCGCAATTAGATCCGCATGTGAAAATCAACTCCATTTTCACGTCTGGTTCTTGCTACGAACCCACGGCCTAAGCTACATTGCACATTGATTTTTTATTTTTCTAATATTTTATCATGAACTAGGAGAACATTCGGGACTACAAAAAGATTGCAACTCAATCAGATCTAAAGTGTGGTCTCTAGAAAATAATGAAGATCCAAAATGTTAATATAAAAAGTGCAACCCCACTAGTTTGCACACCCAAAAATATTATCTTTGCTAATATTACATGAATTATTTTTACATGCGCTGTGTGCTAGATATAAGTAGCCATGGAGAAGTTTTATTTTTTTGAAACGATTTACTATTTTCTAACGATTAAATGGATTTCTAGATACTTATTATCAGTAATTCTAATTTGAACTGTATGTATCTCAAATAATTCCTAAAAAATACGAGAAAAATAGTAACTAAAGATATATGTCATAGGTTAGATCATAGCCTAAAAAAATATGAAAAATGAAAATATGGCATGTGGTTTAATTTGATTGGAGGGAATAGGTGGTTGATTAGTTATTTTATTGAATCTCAAACTCAAATTATTTTATTGAATCTCAAACTCAAATTTATTTGTTTTCTCAAACCCAGTCTGTTTTTTTGACCCCTTAAACAATCGGCGCTGTTAAGAATAAACACAACATTTTGAACATATATCCAAAACATTTTGAATATACTATACATGTTCAGCATTTTGAATATATACGTTGTTTCAACATTTTCATATAGCATCAACTAATTTTTTATCGGTTAGAAAAGATTTTATCTCCATCAGACATCATATGAAAAGTTAGGAATTTATTGGCTAAGCTGAAAATCTGGTACCTATTTTCAGAGACAGTTTTAGGTTAAAACAAACCAAAAGAATATATTTCCGACTAGCAAAAATCAGTATTGCAACAGTTGATTTGCGGCTAGATCAAAGTGACTGAAATATCCATGCTGTGCGTGAACAAGATTAGAAGCTATTTCAACGCTTGCCAATAGGTGGCAGTGAGTAACACTACGGGAAACAGCCCATTTGCTGAGTGCTTGGGGTACTCAGCAAAAGGCCAATGGCCCATGGCGAAGCCTTTGCCGTAGGCCGCCCACGGCATTGCGCATTGCCGAGTGCATCGCATTGCCGAGTGCAGAGTGCTAAAATGCACTCGGCAAAGTTTGTTTTTTCTGTGTACTGAAAAAATCGAAAATAATAGGAAAAAATTTAAATGTGGGAAGGCCACCGACCGTCACCCGTTATTTTTCACGGAAAATTCGCGCGCTACGCGTCCAGTGGGATTCCAACACGCGACCTCTCCCTCGCGCGTGACCTCCTCTACCACTGCACCACACTCTCACCTGTGATTAGATGTTGTTTTGATTCCTACCATATTATACTAAGTGAGTGTAAATTACTTGTTTGAGGCCCTAAACGATTTCAAATTAAAAAATTATCAACTACAAAGTTTCATAACTTCTTGAAATCTACAAGTTTCATTTTGATAGTTTCGACATCTGAGGTCGTTTACAAAATTTGAATTTCAAATTTGAGAACATTCAAACTTAGTTTTCATTGACAAGATGATATCAAATGAAAAAGTTGTCAACTACAAAGTTTCATAACTTATTGTGATCTAAGTGACAACCGCTTACAAGTTGATGGACTCAAAAATGCACTTTCAGAGTTTATGGACCTAAGTGACACCCGCTTACAAGTTGATGGACCTCTGGTGCATTTTCTCAGTATTTTTTCTAGTCACCATTTGATAGTCGGTTTTGCAAAAAGTGGTGTAAAAATATTCTCATAGCTGGTTCATAGACCGGCTGTGAAAATGAACATACGGTTAGACCCGTTGTGACTCATTTTCATAGCCAGTTTGTAGTTAGACCCAATTGTGAAAATTAACTCCATTTTCACATCTTGTTCTTGCCAGGAACCCACAATAAGCTACAGTGCACTTTGATTTTTTTTATTTGTCAAATGTTTTATCACGAACTAGGAGAACATTTGGGACAACCAAAAAAATTGCAGCCCAATTAGACCTAAGGTGTGGTCTTTTGAAATCATATTATCCATTTTCACATCTTGTTCTTGCCAGGAACCCACAATAAGCTACAGTGCACTTTGATTTTTTTTATTTGTCAAATGTTTTATCACGAACTAGGAGAACATTTGGGACAACCAAAAAAATTGCAGCCCAATTAGACCTAAGGTGTGGTCTTTTGAAATCATGAATGATCCAAAAAGGTTAATTTAAAAAGTGCATCCCCACTAGTTTGCACACCCTAAAACTTTACTTTTGCAAACATTACATGAATTGTTTTTACATGCGCTATTCTAGATATAAGTAGCCATGGATAAATTTCTTGTTTTGAAATGATTTACTATTTTCTAACGATTAAATGGATTTCTAGATACTTATTATCAGTAATTCTAATTTGAACTGTATGTATCTCAAATAATTCCTACAAAACTCAAGGAAAATAGTAACTAAAGATATATGTCATAGGTTAGATCATAGCCTAAAAAACATATGAAAAAAATAAAATATGGCATGTGGTTTAATTTGATTGGAGGGAATAGGTGGTTGATTAGTTATTATATTGAATCTCAAACTCAAATTTATTTGTTTTCTCAAACCTAAGTCTGTTTGTTTCACCCCTTTAAACAATTGGTGTTGTTAAGAATAAATGCAATATTTGAATATATATCCAATTGATTGGTGACAACATTTGAATATACTATACAGGTTCAGCATTTTGAATACGTTGTTTCAACATTTTCATATAGCATCAACTATTTTTTATAGGTCAGAAGAGATTTATCTACGTCAGACATGATATGAGAAGTTAAGAACTTATTGGCTAAAGCTGAAAATCTGGAACCTATTTTCAGAGACAGTTTTAGGTTAAAACGAATCATAAGAATATATTTCCGACTAGCAAAATCAGTATTACCACAGTTGATTTGTGGCTGGATCGAAGTGACTGAAATATCCATGCTGTGCATGAACAAGATTAGAAGCTATTTCAACGATTGCCAGTAGCTGGCAGTGAGTAAGATGCGCATGTGTTGTCCTTGTCCATGCATTTCGTTCGACAAGATGAGGCTTAATCGTGCTCCCTAGGTTCCTGATTCCTCCCAATCCTATGCAAATCTCTCTCTCTCTCTCTCTCTCTCTCTGGTGTGTGTGTGTTTTCCATGTACCCAATGAGTTGTTTCTGAACTTTTCACTCTCTATAATATATATAATAGGTGCAGATAGTGTGTCACAAGCAAAAGATGGATATACAGCAACCTACTCGTTGCTATATGTATTACTGACCCAGATTCTCTGTATACTTTGCACATGTGCAGTGAATATATACAATTAGTGATGGCCATTATCTGCCCATTGTACAACAGTGAATATATGCAATGAGTTCACTAGCAACTCACACGTCTCGGCGCCGTAACCTATGGCGCCGAGGTCTAGAGCAACAGACGACGTGAATGGAACTCGTGGCGATAACGTGGTACAGACCTCGGCGCCGTGAATCTTAGCGCCGAGTGAGGCATCAAGTCAAACGCACGGCCGCCCAGAAATTTAGACGCGCATGCAGCACACTCTTCCTGAGTGAGTCCATCACCTGGCCCACCTGCTACACATGCACGTACGCATCCATGCATGCACGGCATGTGTAGCATGCCTGCCAGAACAGCACTGCAGGGGGCTAACAGGGGGCTATAAAACTTGCTCCCTCTATTCCAAAAAGAATGTAACTCTCGCATCCCGAGAAGTTAAACGATTTCAAGTTTGATTAGATTTATACAAAATAATACTAACATTTATGGTACAAAATAAGTATCATTAGATTGATCATAGAATGTATTTTTATACTAAATCTATTTAAAAGCATAAATGTTAGTAATTTTTTGTATAAACTTGGTCAAATTTAAAATGATGTGATTTCTCGGGAAACGAGAGTTGCATTATTTTTGGGACGGAGGGAGTATTGTTTATGTTAGCATACTACAGGACATATGGCTACATATAAAAGCATTACTTCATAAGAGTCAAACTATATAAGCTGTAGTTTAGAATTACTTCCATACTTTGGGAACAATTTTTCAACTGATTGATTACAAACACTATAATCCTTAAGCGCTACTTAACGTTTTTTGAATAATAAGCGCTACCTAACTTTTCTTTCCAGGATTACAGGGAAGAGCCTCCAGCACTAGTACTGCACTGCCACTCCAATAACCTACAGCTACAGCACCTACTGCTACTAGTACGCAAGCTACAGCTACAGCACCTACAGCTACTAGTACCGCCGGTTCTTTTATTCTGGATCGAAGATAGATATGCAGCTACAGCTACAGCTACAGCACCCACACCTACCACAAGTGCATTAACTCTGACGTTTAAACGGACCTGAGCGTCGAGCTCGGCGCCAAGCTCGGCGCCCGAGGTCTGCGTCATGTCACCGCCACAAGTTCCATCCACGTCGTCTGTTATTCTAGACCTTGGCGTCACAGGTTATGGCGCGAGATATGTGACCTCGGCACCGTGACCTACGGCGCTTCACGGCGCCGAGTCTAGGATTCATTTTTGCAATTCTTTTTGCCAAATGTCTATTTGTGAAATTTTTTCGTGAAAAAGACTAAACAACAAAAAAGTCGGTAAAAACGGTGTTGTTTCTCTCTAGTTGTTGTCATTTACCAACAGTTTACGATGTGCAATCAGTAGCAGCTGAAACTTCTCATGCAGCGCGCGTAGCCTGAATTTCAAACGGTTACCAACACAGCTATGGCGATCATCTCTCTCTCTCTAAAAAGAGCTATGGAGATCATCTTGTTTTATGCAGGATGGTTACAGACTCACGGTGGATTTGAGCAAGCAATTGCACTACCAGAGAACCCGCCATCCATCCACCGTAATCGGTCACGGATGGAAAGGACCCGGTACCAATGGAAGCATTGGTACCGGGTCCAACGGCCAATAATTCTGCGAGCTCATTGGTACCGGGTGGTGGCACCACCCGGTACCTATATGGCCACATTGGTACCGGTTGGTGTCACCACCCGGTACCAATGAGCCTCGGGGCCTTTGGTACCGGTTGGTGACACCAACCGGTACCAATGTGAGCCCCTTTGGTACCGGGTGGTGCCACCACCCGGTACCAAAGGGGCTCTGCGTATAAGGCCCCTTCTTCCTCCCCCAGCCCGAGCCATGGCTCATTTCTTCATCCTCCATTGAGCTCGGGTTGGGGGAGCTCATGCCCGATTTTTCCATAACTTTTGGAGATTTTGCAAACCAAGTCCGCTAGAAGGTTAGCAACTTCATCCTCTCTCTTTTGACGTTTAGTATGGTCTATTTCATGCTCTATGTTTTGAGTAATTTGTGTTTGTGGAATGGATTGAAATAAGAGATTTTAGATTGAATCTTCATTTTTATTATGAATTTGTAATAGAGAATCAATATATAGTTAGTTGTTGCATGTGTGGAGATGATGCACAAATTTTTAGACATTGTTTAGATTTTTGGATTATTTGTAGAAACTTTAAATGATTTTCATATTTATGCTTATTATGATTTTTAGATATTAGAAATGATATTCATATTTAGGGTTATTAGGATTTTTAGAGATTATAAATGAAATTCATATTTAGGCTTATTACGAAATTTAGAATTACATCTTTTTAGAGGCTTCAAATGACGTTGATATTTAGGGTTATTAGGATTTTTTGAGATTATAAATGATATTCTTATTTAGTTAGATTTTAAATTCAATTTTACTTCTCATGATTGTCAATATCTTGAACTAAAACAATCCAACTCTTGGCATGCCTATGATGATATCAAATTTTACTTAGTTTTCTAGCTGGGTAACATATGATGACCTTGAGCTTGAGCTTGTATTGTATAGTTATGCTTCTCATGGTTGTCATCAAACCATGGGATACATCCATGCCCAAGCAACGAATCGGTTGTGATGGTTGGGCTGGGTGTGTCCCATGGTTCCATGCCTACCATGAACCAATTGTTTTTACCACCTGTAATGTTTCTTATGCTCCAAGTTCAAGGTCAATTGAAAGACAACATATCTGAGGCAAATCACTCCTTCAAATTTTTTTGAGATGAGCAAAAGTAAGACGTTGATGATTTTGGAATGTGGTTGTCGGCCATCGTGCCCTTGGTTTGTCGCAGGTTTTGGAAACCTCCCGATGCAGGGGAGGTGCTGTCGAAATTTTTAGAGATTATAAAAGATATTCTTGTTAAGGCTTACTACGAACTTTAGAAATACATCTTTTTGGCGGCATCAAATGATGTTGATGTTTACGGTTATTAAGATTTTTAGAGATTATATATGATATTCTTATTTAGGTATATTACGAACTTTAGAAATTGGGGATGAATTTTTCATTGTATTTTGTGAATAGATGAATCGGCAATGGATGTACAACGCGGATAGACGCTCATCTGAGTTCATTAATGGCGTTCATCAATTTCTCGACGCGGCAGAGGCTAACTCGACCTCGGGTTTTATATGCTGTCCATGCAAGGTCTGTGAGAATAAGAAGGATTATCACATCTCGAAGAAGGTGGTCCACACACACTTGCTTATGAGTGGTTTCATGCCTAACTATATCTGTTGGACCAAACACGGCGAAGCGGGGATATTCTATGAAGAAGGTGATGAAGAAGGTGACGACAACATTCCGGACTTTGCACAATACGGTGCCTTTGCAGATGATACAGCAATGGGCGAGGGTGAAGCAGTTGCAGAAGATGAGGATGATGACGCCTTAGGTGGCATGATCCGTGATGAAGAGAAAGACTGCGAAAGTGCGAAAGAGCGGAAGAAGATGAACGTTTGTTGGAGGACCACAAAACATTGTTGTACCCAGATTGCAAAGAGGACCAGAAAAAATTGGGTACCACACTGGAACTGTTGCAATGGAAGGCAACTAATGGCTTGTCTGACAAAGGTTTTGGAGAGATATTGAAAATGATAAAGAAGATGCTTCCAGAGGGCAACACATTGCCCGAAACAACATACGAAGCAAGAAAAATCGTTTGCCCTCTAGGACTGGAAGTACAAAAGATACACGCATGTCCCAATGATTGTATCCTTTATCGGGCAAGTCGTACGAATCTTTGGACGCCTGTCCGGTTTGCAATTGCTCGCGGTATAAAATCAGACGAGACGACCCTGGTGATGTTGAGGGAGAGGCCCCCAAGAAAAGAGTCCCTGCCAAGGTGATGTGGTATTTCCCTATAATACAACGTCTGAAGCGCTTGTTCAGAAACAAAGAGCATGCTAAATTGCTGCGGTGGCACAAAGAGGATCGGAGGGAAGACAATATGTTGAGACACCCCGCTGATGGGTCGCAATGGAGAAAAATCGACAGAGCATTCCCAGACTTCGCAGAAGATGCAAGGAACATAAGATTTGGTTTGAGTACGGATGGCATGAATCCTTTCGGTGATATGAGCAGTAGCCACAGCACTTGGCCCGTGACTCTTTGTATGTACAACCTTCCTCCGTGGATGTGTATGAAGCGGAAGTTCATTATGATGCCAGTGCTAATCCAAGGGCCAAAGCAGCCTGGCAACGACATTGATGTGTATCTAAGGCCACTGATTGAGGAACTTTTATTGTTGTGGGGCAAAGATGGTGTAAAGGCGTGGGATGAGCACAAGCAAGAGGAATTTAACCTACGAGCATTACTGTTTGTGACCATCAATGATTGGCCTGCACTTGGTAACCTGTCGGGACAGTCAAACAAGGGATACAAAGCATGCACACATTGCCTAGAACACACCGACTGCATTTATCTGAAACATTGTAGAAAGTGTGTGTATATGGGCCATCGTCGATTCCTTTCTGAGAAACATCCGCTGAGAAAGAAAGAAAAGCATTTTGAGGCGGAAGGTCGTAGCAAACCAAGGCATCGGGATGGAAAATATGTATTTGCTATGGTAAAAGATGTGAGGTCTTTGGGAAGGGACCTGGCAGCCAGCCAGCGGCAAGTGAAAATGGAAAGACGCCCATGTGGAAGAAAAAGTCAATATTCTGGGACCTACCATATTGGGAGGTCTTAGATGTACGCCACGCAATTGATGTGATGCACCTGACGAAAAATCTTTGGGTAAACGTGCTAGGGTTCCTTGGTACTTACGGAAAGTCAAAAGATACGCTTGAAGCACGACAGGACCTGAAACGTATGAAACAACGAGATCCCCTGCATCCTGAGAAAAGAGAGAAAGGGCGTTGGAACTTGCGTCCTGCTAGCTACACTCTAAGCAAGGAGGAGAAGACCAGCATGTTTGATTGCTTGAACAGTATTAAGGTCCCGTCCGGCTACTCATCGAATGTAAAGAGTTTGATAAATATGAAAGAGAAGAAATTCGTACACCTCAAGTCCCATGACTGCCATGTGCTGCTCACACAATTGCTTCCGGTGGCGCTGAGGGGAATTCTACCCGTTAATGTCCGAACAACTATTGTGAAGCTATGCGCCTTTCTCAATGCAATCGACCAGAAGGCAATCGATCCCACTAATCTAGCAAAGCTGCAGGATGATGTGGCCCAAAGCCTTGTCAGCCTTGAGATGATATTTCCTCCGTCTTTCTTTAATATTATGACGCATCTCCTGGTCCATGTTGTCAAAGAGATTGGTATTCTTGGTCCTGTATTCCTACACAATATGTATCCTTTTGAGAGGCTCATGGCTATTCTAAAGAAATATGTTCGTAACCGTTCTCTTCCAGAAGGATGCATCGCCAAGGGATACAGAACAGAGGAGGTCATTGAGTTCTGTGTTGAT
>CM014272.1:15489937-15518838 GCA_004135705.1 Alloteropsis semialata
GTCTTGTGCTCCTCGATGTAAGGAGCCACCATGGTTGACGACTGCAATACAGTGTAATGGGCTTTCATGAATAAATCGTAGTCGCTACACCTTGTTTGTTTCCTTCCTAACGTGCCCTTTCCAAGTAGTCTCCCCTCATGGCGTGACTCAGGTAGCCCAATCGGTTTCAGTTCGGGGATATAGTCAACACAGAACTCAATGACCTCCTCTGTTCTGTATCCCTTGGCGATGCATCCTTCTGGAAGAGAACGGTTACGAACATATTTCTTTAGAATAGCCATGAGCCTCTCAAAAGGATACATATTGTGTAGGAATACAGGACCAAGAATACCAATCTCTTTGACAACATGGACCAGGAGATGCGTCATAATATTAAAGAAAGACGGAGGAAATATTATCTCAAGGCTGACAAGGCTTTGGGCCACATCATCCTGCAGCTTTGCTAGATTAGTGGGATCGATTGCCTTCTGGTCGATTGCATTGAGAAAGGCGCATAGGTTCACAATAGTTGTTCGGACATTAACGGGTAGAATTCCCCTCAGCGCCACCGGAAGCAATTGTGTGAGCGCACATGGCAGTCATGGGACTTGAGGTGTACGAATTTCTTCTCTTTCATATTTATCAGACTCTTTACATTCGATGAGTAGCCGGACGGGACCTTAATACTGTTCAGCAATCAAACATGCTGGTCTTCTCCTCCTTGCTTAGAGTGTAGCTAGCAGGACGCAAGTTCCAACGCCCTTTCTCTCTTTTCTCAGGATGCAGGGATCTCGTTGTTTCATACGTTTCAGGTCCTGTCGTGCTTCAAGCGTATCTTTTGACTTTCCGTAAGTACCAAGGAACCCTAGCACGTTTACGCAAAGATTTTTCGTCAGGTGCATCACATCAATTGCGTGGCGTACATCTAAGACCTCCCAATATGGTAGGTCCCAGAATATTGACTTTTTCTTCCACATGGGCGCCTTTCCATTATCACTTGCCGCTGGCTGGCTGCCAGGTCCCTTCCCAAAGACCACCTTCACATCTTTTACCATAGCAAATACATATTTTCCATCCCGATGCCTTGTTTGCTACGACCTTCCGCCTCAAAATGCTTTCCTTTCTTTCTCAGCGGATGTTTCTCAGAAAGGAATCGACGATGGCCATATACACACACTTTCTACAATGTTTCAGATAAATGCAGTCGGTGTGTTCTAGGCAATGTGTGCATGCTTTGTATCCCTTGTTTGACTGTCCCGACAGGTTACCAAGTGCAGGCCAATCATTGATGGTCACAAACAGTAATGCTCTTAGGTTAAATTCCTCTTGCTTGTGCTCATCCCACGCCTTTACACCATCTTTGCCCCACAACAACAAAAGTTCCTCAATCAGTGGCCTTAGATACACATCAATGTCGTTGCCAGGCTGTTTTGGCCCTTGGATTAGCACTGGCATCATAATGAACTTCCGCTTCATGCACATCCACGGAGGAAGGTTGTACATACAAAGAGTCACGGGCCAAGTGCTGTGGCTACTGCTCATATCACCGAAAGGATTCATGCCATCCGTACTCAAACCAAATCTTATGTTCCTTGCATCTTCTGCGAAGTCTGGGAACGCTCTGTCGATTTTTCTCCATTGCGACCCATCAGCGGGGTGTCTCAACATATTGTCTTCCCTCCGATCCTCTTTGTGCCACCTCAGCAATTTAGCATGCTCTTTGTTTCTGAACAAGCGCTTCAGACGTTGTATTATAGGGAAATACCACATCACCTTGGCAGGGACTCTTTTCTTGGGGGCCTCTCCCTCAACATCACCAGGGTCGTCTCGCCTGATTTTATACCGCGAGCAATTGCAAACCGGACAGGCGTCCAAAGATTCGTACGACTTGCCCCGATAAAGGATACAATTATTGGGACATGCGTGTATCTTTTGTACTTCCAGTCCTAGAGGGCAAACGATTTTTCTTGCTTCGAATGTTGTTTTGGGCAATGTGTTGCCCTCTGGAAGCATCTTCTTTATCATTTTCAATATCTCTCCAAAACCTTTGTCAGACAAGCCATTAGTTGCCTTCCATTGCAACAGTTCCAGTGTGGTACCCAATTTTTTCTGGTCCTCTTTGCAATCTGGGTATAACAATGTTTTGTGGTCCTCCAACAAACGGTTCATCTTCTCCCGCTCTTTCGCACTTTCGCAGTCTTTCTCTTCATCACGGATCATGCCACCTAAGGCGTCATCATCCTCATCCTCTGCAACTGCTTCACCCTCGCCCATTGCCGTATCATCTGCAAAGACACCGTATTGTGCAAAGTCCGGGATGTTGTCGTCACCTTCTTCATCACCTTCTTCAAAGAATATCCCCGCTTCGCCGTGTTTGGTCCAACAGATATAGTTAGGCATGAAACCACTCATAAGCAAGTGTGTGTGGACCACCTTCTTCGAGATGTGATAATCCTTCTTATTCTCACAGACCTTGCATGGACAGCATATAAACCCGAGGTCGAGTTAGCCTCTGCCGCGTCGAGGAATTGATGAACGCCATTAATGAAGTCAGATGAGCGTCTATCCGCGTTGTACATCCATTGCCGATTCATCTATTCACAAAATACAATGAAAAATTCATCCCCAATTTCTAAAGTTCGTAATAAACCAAAATAAGAATATCATATATAATCTCTAAAAATCTTAATAACCGTAAACATCAACATCATTTGATGCCACCAAAAAGATGTATTTCTAAAGACACGCGCAGAAATTAAATTACAAATCGTACGTAGGTTTTGTTCTTGCTTGGGAAAAACTTATTAATTTGAAAAAAAATACAGACATAGATCACATTATGACAGGCGGTGGTATTTAAGCATCTTTGGGCGTATTCATTGGGTCTGGAGGTGGAGTTGTTTGACCCGCAACTGGCGGTGGAGCATAACGACCATCAAACGGAGGTTCTAAGCCTGCCGCAACATCATCTTCATGCTTCCCTTGCAAATATCGAACCATTGCTCTATGCAACGCTCCTTTTTCTTTGGCTTCGGTTGAGGGTTGACGGTGGTTTTCCCCTTGCCAGCAGAGGAACGATGATTACCCCTACCATCATCACCACTTCCTCCAGCGGCAGTATCCATGTTGATTCTAGAACACTTGATTTTTTTTTTAATTTTGACATAACATATTAGTATATTACGAAAAAACTATCCATTATTCCTAGGTCTCATGCATTCTCAAATAACTAGAAGTAAAATTCTATTTTCTATTGACAACCATGAGAAGTAAAATTGAATTTAAAATCTAACTAAATAAGAATATCATTTATAATCTCAAAAATCCTAATAACCCTAAATATCAATGTCATTTGAAGCCTCTAAAAAGATGTAATTCTAAATTTCGTAATAAGCCTAAATATGAATTTCATTTATAATCTCTAAAAATCCTAATAACCCTAAATATGAATATCATTTCTAATATCTAAAAATCATAATAAGCATAAATATGAAAATCATTTAAAGTTTCTACAAATAATCCAAAAATCTAAACAATGTCTAAAAATTTGTGCATCATCTCCACACATGCAACAACTAACTATATATTGATTCTCTATTACAAATTCATAATAAAAATGAAGATTCAATCTAAAATCTCTTATTTCAATCCATTCCACAAAACACAAATTACTCAAAACATAGAGCATGAAATAGACCATACTAAACATCAAAAGAGAGAGGATGAAGTTGCTAACCTTCTAGCGGACTTGGTTTGCAAAATCTCCAAAAGTTATGAAAAAATCGGGCATGAGCTCCCCCAACCCGAGCTCAATGGAGGATGAAGAAATGAGCCATGGCTCGGGCTGGGGGAGGAAGAAGGCCCCTTTATACGCAGGGCCCCTTTGGTACCGGTTGTGTCACCAACCGGTACCAAAGGCCCCGAGGCTCATTGGTACCGGGTGGTGACACCACCCGGTACCAATGTTGCCTCATAGGTACCGGGTGGTGCCACCACCCGGTACCAATGAGCGCGCAGAATTATTGGGGATTGGACCCGGTACCAATGCTTCCATTGGTACCGGGTCCAATCCAACCGTGACCGATTAGGGAGGATGGATAGAGAGTTCTCTGGTAGTGTTCATTTTTGCAATTCTTTTTGCCAAAGGTCCATTTGTGAAATTTTTTCGTGAAAAAGACTAAACAACAAAAAAGTCGGTAAAAACGGTGTTGTTTCTCTCTAGTTGTTGTCATTTACCAACAGTTTACGATGTGCAATCAGTAGCAGCTGAAACTTCTCATGCAGCGCGCGTAGCCTGAATTTCAAACGGTTACCAACACAGCTATGGCGATCATCTCTCTCTCTCTCTCTAAAAAGAGCTATGGAGATCATCTTGTTTTATGCAGGATGGTTACAGACTCACGGTGGATTTGAGCAAGCAATTGACTATTGGCTGCATGGCAGACACATCAGCAATTAATGAGTCAACTAAGGATCTTGGAGGATTGATCCATCAATCGCATTTTCCGGGTATACCGAATTAATTCAGATGAAAATCCATGGCCATCAAGACTTCAGGAGCAATAATTGAGCTCCACTTCTCAGTCTTCACAACAGGCATGATAACTAGAAATAAAATTGGCACTCCTATGCATGTTAAACTACATTTGCTACATAACTCAGTTTTTGGACGCAGTTCTGCTATACCAACAGGACCATTACAAGGGTCACAGAACAAAATATAAGCTTCACCCTCCAGTGTCACCGAGAAGGAAAGTTGTACGAGGGGAAGCACTGCAGGACGCTATTCAGTTGTCCAAACATAAAAGGACAATGCTTGCCTCTGAAAATAAGGGTGACCAAAGACATAAGTAACTGTTTAACTAGCAACTAATTTGTGTCCTGCATGAACAAGAAGATTATTTACCTGAATGGATCCTACTTTCTTTCATTCTGAGGCCTTGTTTAGTTCCCTCCTCTCTCCGACACGCTTCTCAATACACTTTTTCTATAGGAAATTCACTACAAGAAATCCTTTAATCTATGATAGATAAAATTCGTCATAAAGACCTCAAAAACCGTCACAGAACAGTGTTTGTGATGTTTTTTGTTTCTGTCATGGATTGAGCGTCATAAATTAACGTGCGTGACGTTTTTACAAAATCGTCATAGATCGACGCAATCCATGACGTTTATTTACTGTCACAGATTAGCCCAAAGCCCACTAAGCCCAACACAAGCCCAATTTTAGTGAAAAAATAAACGTCACAGATTGGTGCCACATGAGATCATATCCGTCATAGAGTGAATAGCCACGTGAGCATCAGACCTAAGAGCATGACGTGGATGCTGACATGGTGCTTATGTGGATGACAACGTGGCTGCTCACATGGATAGTGACTTGGCACTGACATGGACGGTGACTTGGCACGCATGCGGACGGTTACTTGGCGCTTACATGGATGGTGACCTGGCGCTCACGTGGGTGATGACATCACCATGTTCTAGTCGTACACAACCCATAAAAATTTTGGCCTATAGTTTTAATATTTTTTCAGCCCATTTCAGACATACAATTTCAGTCCATGGAGCCCATTCCAAAAATTACAATTTCCAGCCTAGGATTAGCAATAAAGCCCATAAAGACATATTCCTAATTTTGTAAACACAACAAATTAAACAGAGCTAAAAGACTTCACATCAAATACAGTTAAACTTTTCATCCAGAACTACATCAAATACATAGTCTTTCATCCAATAGGCATCCTAAAGCACCTCCTCTTTGCTCAGTTCTCATTCTCAAGTTTTTCCTGAAATTAAGAGACCAAATGTAGTATCATGTTTATCATAGGAGCTTGAATCTAGTAATAAGTAGTGTATCCGTATAGCAAGAATTTAGAATCAGTGTATATAAAAATGTTTACTAAAAGGAATGAGTTCAGTAGTATGAATTTCAGATAGTGAACAGCAAACCTGAATACAAGGTTGAGCTTCTGGTGTTGCTCTAAACCAAAACTGCACAAGGAAGAAAGACAACTTTTCATTATATGTAATTATGACTACTGCATATCTGGACAGGGAATAAACCATTTGAGAAACACCAAATCCGTCATAGATTAAAGTATTTCTTGTAGTGATTCAACCAACTTCCACCAACTAAACAAGGCCTGAGCACAACGCGAGTCAGTGGCCTTCTTGGTAACAACAGAAACAAAGTATTTCAAGGTTGCGGCGACCAGTGCTGGAAGATGGTTGTGAACTGAGAACTGAAGTCTTCCAGGCCATGTGACTCTGCTAGATTGTGATGAAATCGTGCCCAAAAGCCACGGATATTGGGGCAGGCCACAAACAAAGTGATCGATTGTTTCAGCTGCGTCACTGCAGCATGGGCAGTTTGGACCAGACACCACTGCGAGGCAATGAAGGAATGCCCGAGTGCGTGTGTTGCCATGTCGCATGATCCAGAAGAACACTTGAACTTTCTTGGGGGCAAATTTTTCCCAATTGTATTGCTGCAAAGATGAGGCTCAGAGAGTGAGGCCAGTGCTCCTTCCGTTCCTGATTCCTCCTAATCCTATCAGAGAAACTCTTGCCCTTTCTAGGGAAAGACATAAGAAAAGACCGGCAAAATGAGTATGGACGCACATATGTGCTACTTCGATTCCTGATTCATGACATTATTTTGGAACAAAGGAACTAGTATGGTCCCTGGCAGTCCTACTTATACTGTCAAAACGGTGTTGTTTTTTTCTAGCAAACATTTACCAACGTTGGACCAGTCGTTTACACCGTTATTTAGAAAAGGAGCCTACAACTAACCAGGCGAAAAAGGAGCCTGCAACTTGTTTACTTTATGGACCAACCCAATGACTAGGATAGTTTCCATAGCATTAAATATCATGCCAAGTAAACAAAAATCTGACGTGGCATGAGAGTTAATGAGGAAAGAGATAGACATGGTTTCTTGCATGACAAACCATGTCTACATAGGAACCAAGACAAGAAGAAAGAGGATTGAAGGAGGATTGGAGAGAGAAGAGATATGATTGGATAATGATTTATTTTAAAGAAACCATGCATTGAGATTATAGTTTCTATACCAGTGTCTAGATGACATGGCAAGTATGGAAACTACTTGGGTTGGGGATGCCCTAAGATTATATGGAAAATGAACCGGGCCCAAACTTTTTTTTTCGAAAGAACCGGGCCCAAACTTCAAGAATCAGCAATAACTACTACTTTTGCAAGTAATACATCTGTCTAGTAGTGATTGGCCAATAGGTTGAGCTTTCTTCTTCTGTAAATTATTTGATACTGGGTTCTGGGCTTGGTTAGCTAGTCTTGCGGGCTAGCTTTTAGACGGGCCAGCTCGTTAGTAGCAACTTGTATGCAATTTCTCTTCACTGGACATAGCCCATAGGTTGAAGAAATATTTGCAAACAGTTACCAACACAGTTATGGAAATCATCTCTCAATCTTGAAAGAAATCGATGCTCGTGATAATCTAAGAGGGGGAGGGGTGAATTAGGCTTTCTAAAAACTTAACGTACCACATGCCTTCTAATTGCACAATATAAAACTAAGACAAGCTATCTAGATGTGCAACTAAGATTTTTCTTCTAGTGTTTGCACCCATCCAAAGAGTTTTGCAACCTAGAGCCAATCCTATCAAGATACTTCTCTAGAAAGGTAAAGGCACACAAATTGCAAATATGAAATACGGAAGCTTAAAGGGTTAGGGGATGCAAACTTGACACGAAGATTTATCCCATGGTTCGGCTTACGCCTACTCCACGTTGGAGCTCCACGAAGGATGTGCTCCCGGTCGCCAAGTCTTCTTCCCAGTCAAGGCCTTGAGCTCACCACAAAGGCTCCCCAAGAGGGATGATGAGCAAGTCACCAAGACATTGCTCTCATCAACCTACTCTCTCGGAGATCTTGACGCCGCTTCCACTACAGAGCTTCTCCACCAAGGAAGGGGTCTCCTCTTCCCCTGCACAATGTCGTCGTCGCCTCTCCACACCAAGCCGGAGGGTCGAAGACTTGCCGGCGAGTCACCAAGACTTCAAGGGGCCGGCACACTGGATGGCTCACTCTAGAACCAAGCACAAGGCTCATCACCTTGCCAAATCTCTCACTAGGGCTATCTTAGCTCTCTTACTCACTATGGATGATCTATGTAGCATATATGCTGGCTTGGTTGTCTTGTAGGTGTAGATAAACTTTTCTGGACTCCAGCAACTCCAAATGGCCGAAAGGGGTGGGTATTTATAGCCCAAGGGCTTGAATTAGCCGTTACCCAAAAGCTGCACAAAAACCGTAAATGCCGTATGATACGCCGTGCGCTTTTCCCCCATCGGCGGATAATACGCCGTGTGCTTTTTCCAAAGGTCGGATTCCTATTCTAACGGCTCTCTGTACACGCTGTATACTTCAAACTTATACGCCGATGATCGGTGTTGCATACGCCGTGCCATTTCTTCCATCACCTCTCAACATCATCTCTGTGTAACTTGTACGCCGTTAGTCCGTCGAGGGTCGGCATATGGTACACCGTGTAGGGTATTGCTGACCCTAACTTGAACTTGCCCATGCCTTGAATGCCGTATCATCCGCCCTTCATGCGCATAGTAATACCGGATCATACGCCGATGCACTTCATCTGAATTCTTCGAGTGCCGTATGTGTCCAACTTGTACACCGTGCATCGCTGGATCACCTATACACGCCGTATGCTTCTTGTTTGTACGCCGTTGGTCGGTGTTTAATATGCTGTGTACAAACTCTGCAGGCTTATCTAATTCAATCAACTCAAGCTCTTTCCATGGTTTTTGGCTATGCTTTGAAATCATTCTTGGGATGTAATTTCTATGTAAATCACTTAACAAACTTGTTAGTCTCAATGACTATGTTGCCATTCAATCAACAAAATCACAATATAAATGGCACGTAGAGCCATTTTCCTTACATCTCTCTCTAATAAGAGCTAGGATATCACCTAGTTTTGTGAAGGATGGGTATAGACTTACAGTAGATTTTAGCAAGAGCAATCAAATATTTGTTGCGTGGCAGACGCATCAACAATGAGCCGGTTAAGAAGCCTGAATATTGATCAATCCATCAATTGCATTTTCCAGGCATATCGAATTAATTCAGATGACAATCCATATGTGGCCATCAAAGATTGCAGGAGCTATTGAGCTCCATTTCTTCTTAGTTG
This sequence comes from Alloteropsis semialata, assembly GCA_004135705.1. Lineage (NCBI taxonomy): Eukaryota > Viridiplantae > Streptophyta > Magnoliopsida > Poales > Poaceae > Alloteropsis > Alloteropsis semialata. Next base: position 15,499,116 of record CM014272.1, read on the forward strand.
CCTCGATTGGCATGATAACCAGAAAACTGACAATCCTATGCATGTTAAACTATGAAATTGCTACATAACACAGCTGTTATAGAAGCAATTCTGCGGCATTGCATTGACAGGGTTATTACAAGGGTTAGAGGACCAAATGTAAGCTGTTAGGAAGAAGAATATTAGCTGCAACCTCAATGTTTGCTGTGCACAACACCTGAGACAGTAGCCTTCTTGCTAAGCTTACCAGGAAGCAAGATCCCAATGTCCTGTCCATTCTGCTGGACATGATGAGGCTGAAGGCGTCAGGACTACGTTTCTTCCATTCTTGATTCCTCCTAATCCTATGAAAGTAACTGTTGTCCTTTCTATGGAAAGACATGAAAAGTCCTGCTAAATGGGTATGGTTCTTGACAGTTCTGTCAAAACGGTGGTTCTTTCTAGCCAGTTGCCATTTACCAACAGTTTTCCAAGTTCAATCAGTAGTAGCTGAAACTTCTCACTCTATCTGTAATCGGTGCAGAGTAATGTCTCATGCAGAAAGTGAATATATCTGTAACGTACTAATTGCTATATTACTGACCCTGATGCGCAGTCTACTTTGCACATGCAGGGGTTCAGGTGATACATTGATGATCAGTATCTGCCCGTTGCACAGCATGGGATTCTCTGATGCGCACGTATGACAGTGAAGAATGGCTTGCTTGGAATACTCAAACGAACGACGAGTATCTGCATTCAACGTTCAATTTCGATTTGAATGCTGATCCCTCTATTAAGTGCATGTATATCTGTGAAGAGGGGGGCATAGCATGAAGAAGAGAAGACGGCATCATGTGAAGCAATAGAAGTAACTGATCCAATTCCTTTTGCTGGTCATTTTAATTTGTAACACAGTTAAACAGCAATATTAACAGCTGGTTTAATTACTGCTGCTAGTTTAAACAACAATACACATGTATAACACATCAGCTTTCTTGATCACCATATCAAGGAACAAGAAGCAATTGTATTGCTCATTCGCTGGGAAAATTGATGAGGCTAGAAGCCATTGCCAGTGCTCCTTTGATGCATGATTTCTTCTAATCTTGTGAAAGCAATCTCTACATTTCGCGTGCTCACTTTCCCTGCTCCAGTTTAGTCCATTTTAGGGCTTTCTGATTCATTTAAAAAGAACCGCAAATGTTTGACGTGTCATAACTTATCCTCTAATCTGACATATATATTTTTTTACCGGTACGTTTACGCATCATTTGAACCTGTAAGGAAAATGGTCCCATAGGCCATTATATTATATTGTGATTTCAGTGACCGAATGTCAACATAGTCATTGGGACTAATGAGTTTGCCAAGTGTCATTTCTAGGGTTTTAAGTCCTGGATTCCAAAGCATATGCCAAATCTTGAAGTAATCAAACAAATGGTACTAGTAAAAGAAATCAAAGAAAGGGTTCAAGTGGATTGAATAGGAAAAAGCCCTCGGAGTTTCTGTATGTCGGACAAGATGAGGCTGAAAGGCTGAGCCCTGCTCTCCTTCCATTCTTGATTCCTCCTAATCCTATGAAAGTAACTATAGTCCTTTCTACGGAAAGATATGAAAAGACCTGCGAAATGGGTATGGAAGCACATCTATATGCTACTTCGATTCCTGATTCATCCATGCTAATCTTATGGAAGGACTTGTATGGTTCTTGCCAGTCCCACTTATACTGTCAAAACGGTGTTGTTTCTTTCTAGCGAGTTGCCAATTGCCATTTACCAACGGTTTTTGAAGTGCAATCAGTAGTAGCTGAAACTTCTCACTCTGTACTTTAATTGGCGCAGAGTAGTGCCACATGAAGAAAATGAATACATCTGTAACCTACTCGTTGCTATATTACTGACCCTGATGCTCAGTGTAATTTGCACATGCAGGTGTTCAGGTGAAACATCGATGATCAGTTTCTGCCCGTTGCACAACATGGGATTCCTGACGCGCAAGTTTAATTATTTCCTCTAGTTTAAGCAACAAAAAAGTTAATCAATAATACACATGTATAATACATCAGCTTCCTTTGGTCACCTTCTCAAGGAACAAGAAGCAATATTGCCCATTGGCTTGACAAGATGAGGCTAGAAGCAATTTTGACTGTGCTACTTTCATTCACGGTCCGTCCTAGTCCTGTGAAACCAATTCGAGATCTCGTGTGTGTGCTCACTTTGCCGGCTCCAGTTTGTCCCTTGTAGGGCTTTATCATGCTTTTAAAAGGGCCCGCAAACGTTTGACATATCGTAGCATAGCAAGCGTAGCCTCTGGTATGATACATTCATTTATTTTTTATTTTATAACATTTTTTATCATATATAGTGATTATTACGATGAACATAGAAGAACATTTTCTTCAGCAAAAAAAAGGCGCTAAACAACATATAATAAGTAAATGGTTAACAAACTAATATCCAACAAGCATGAACGAGAACTAAGGGCATTAATTAGCAGCTGCTTCAATTATTACAGATAGCTTAGGATGACCATATCGGCCAGAGCACTCTCTGGGTCAGGGAATAAGAAGCGATTCTATTACCCATTTTGCTGGACAAAATGTGGCTCGTCAGGTATTCGTGCTCCTTAGATTACTGATTCCTCCCAATCCTATGAAAGCAACTATGTAAATATCAATCTCACTCGTGCTCAACTTCGTTCCCCTGCTCTTCTCCTTCGATTATTGATTCTATTCCTATTAGTGCTTTCTAATACACATGCATGTGTGCTCCTTCATTTCCTGATTATTCCTACCAACACTAGGACCTATAAAATGAAGTAAAAGATCTCTATATATAAATCAGCCCACTCTCTCCTGCTGCCCTCTCTCCTCCACACACCATCTCTGCCCGCCCCTCCCTCTTTTATGTAGTTTTTACGGATTTTTTGTGACATTTATAAAGGGTCCTGTGTTACGGTGGTTGAAAAGGTCCAGGAGATATTGAGAGGCATCTTTTCTATTTTTGGTAAGGTACCAGGAAGTCCCACCTATTTTGGTACCGATCCAACCTGTTTGTTACTTTTTTTCTTGCTTCCTCTTATGTCTCAACCATTGGATTCAGCCTGATGGACGATCCTCATTTGTTTCAACCATAGTAAAATTTCTCAAATAAAGGCAAGATAATGTTGGCCATAGTCTAGTGTATGCTCTCAATACATTTTGTTATTTTTTCTATTTTATATATAGTAAGTTGTTGGTTCATATACAATGAGTTTGGTAGTAACTCACCTCTCCTACATATACAATCAGTTTCTTTCTATACTCCCTCAGTCCTCAAATACAGACACTTTTGTTCATTCTAAGTCAAGTAAGTCTAACTTTGGCCAAGTTTATAGTGAAAATCAATAATATTTGACAAGAACAAAGTAGTATAATTAGATGTATTACAGATATATTTTCACAGTTACTTATTTGATGTGTTAGATGTTAATACTTTCTCTACAAATTTAGTCAAACTTAATCTAATTTGACTTAGGACAGACCAAAATACCTTATATTATTTCAGGATGGATGGGGTTTGTTTTATACTCTGGATTTTTAAATAAATATGTGTATGATGGGCAGTGTCATTTACCAACAGTCTTTGAAGTGCAATCAGTGTAGCTGAACTCCCCTCCCAGATCTGAGTCTAAGGTCTACCCATATGTCATGTCAATGCTGTTGGAAAAACTAAGGTCACTCAGGCTGTTGCAAAATTATTTCAGGACTAAATTTGTGCATGCACAAGTAGATGCGTTCAGTGGTGAAAGCTGCTCCCATGCTACATGATATTATTCAAGAATAACGGCGCAAAAAAGGCGGCCAACAAAAAGTCAAACAAGAAGGGATGATATTCCCTGTTTCCCCTGTTCTGATTCAACACCTTTCTAAGGCTTCCTAAGATAATAGAAAAGACCTGAAAAATGAGGTTCGAGGCACCTTTGAGCTCCCTCGATTATTGATTTCAGCCAATCCTTTGACTGACCTAACTACGACAGCAACCATAAATATAAATCTCTCTCTCCCTCTATTACTTCAATGTGTCATCTTTTAGGGCTTTCTGTTGGGTTTAAATAATCTTATTGTTCATCTGGAACTTGATTTGTATATACATCTATGGTCCATTTTTTCAAAATGTTATAGAATTTGGATGATAAATCTTATTGTTTACATAGATCAGAGCTATGTAAAGAGCGACACTCCACTTCCTGAATCACATGTATACCAGAAAATTGCCATTTTTGCCAGGTACATTATGAAATTTGTATATAACTTAACCGTGATATTGTTGTGTTCTGAGTGAAACACATTTAACCATAATCTCCCCGTAACTTTGTATATCTTAACAACAATCCTGTTGATGTAGTATCCGTTTGTTTCAGGGTAATTATTGATTTCATCCTCCTTATTAACCAAATACAATCTTCATCCTTGGTGTTTGTATTCCTATTGTAGAGAGAGACAAAATATAGACAAACAAGAACTACAGGATCCTGTTTAATTTCCATCCAATGGAGCTGAGGTTCATCAACAACCATCAAATGAAGGACAATTTCTTCAGCAAATAAAGGTGGCAACCAACACATAACAAGTCCTAGTCAACAAACTGATCTTGAATATATTCTGCATGAGCAAAAAGTCAAATAATAAGGACATGTTCAGGTATTTTAGTTACTTTAGATAACTTTCATGTGGAATATGACAAGTTGACAACATGAGGCGGTGGCTCTTTCTTGGTCATATAACAAGATGCAATTGTATTGTCCATTTCGCTGGACAGAATGTGGTTGTCCAGAAGGTTGAGCTACTTAGGATGTGTTTGGTTGGAGGGACGGGACGAGTCCGTCCCTCCATGCGATTGGTTGGGAGACACCTGGGACAAGACAACATCTTTGAAGAATATGCCTCTAAAACGGGGGACGAACTCATCCCTCAGAATCGGCCGGACCAACTCGTCCCCCGTTTCGCCTCCGTTTATTCGTGCTCGCTCCGTCTTCTCCCGCACAAAGTGATCCTCTCTCTCCCGTTGACGGAGCTCGGCACTAGCGGTGGCGGCCCGAAGCTCGTGCGGCAGCCCCACTCGGCACTCGCGGAGCGCCCTGGAGCTCGTGCGGCTAGCTCGCCCGGCGCTCGTGGTGGCCGGTCGTGGCTCTTCGGCGTCCTCGTCTTCCTCCGCGGTGGCCACGGGGAAGGCTAGGCGAGCCACGACGCTAGGGGTGGCGCGAGCAGGCCATGGTGGCCGAGTGCGAGCCGCGGCGGATTCGGCCGGCCGCGAGGTAAGGCCAGGACGGCTGGATTCGGCCGATCGTGGGGTAGGGTCGGGGCAGCCGGATTCGCCCGGTCGCGGGGTAGGGCTGGGGCTGTCGGATTCTGCCGGTCGTGGGGGCAGGCCGACAGCTGGAGCCGGGGATCCACGGCCGGTCGTGGCTCTTCGCTAGGCACTCGCGGAGCCCGCGCGGCGCTCGCGGCGGCGCCCATCGTGGAGCTCGCGCGGCGCTCGCGGTGGCACCCATCGTGGCAAGCTCCAACGCCTAAAAAACAAAAAAAAGTGAAAGAAATTGAAAAGGTAAAAGAAATAGAGAATGATAAATGGACCCCACTGATTGCTGCAGCTAACGGTGTTAAAAAAAGACATCCATCCCTCAATATGTATCCCTCCAGCCAAACAAAAAACAGGGACGACCCCATCCCTTCAACCAAACATGAGATGGGATCGTCCCGTCCCCAAAACTGGGATAGTACCGTCCCGTCCCTTTGTGTCCTGCAAACACACCCTTAGATTACTGATTTGTCCCAATCCTTTGTAAGGAACTGTGTGTACTTTGGTTACTGCAGATCGCTTTCATCACGTGGAGGATGATGACCACGGCTGCCCCGGGTCACTTAGTCATGGAACAAGAAGCGATTGCATTATCCATTTTGCAAGACAAGTTGTGGCTGGGGAGGAAATACATGTTGCTGCTTAGATTACTGATTCCTCCCAATCCTATCAAGGCAACTATGTAGATCCCAACCTCTTGCGCTCATCTTCCCCTGCTCTCTCCATTGATCCTTATTAATTCTATCCTTACTTATATATGTGTTCCTTTGTTTCCTGATTATGCCTTCCATCACTAGGACCTATATATGAAATGAAGCAAAATATCCCTCTATATAAATCACCCCCCTCTCTCTCCCGCTGCCCCCCCTCTCCTACGCTCATCTGTCCCCCCTCCCTCTCTAATGTAATTTTTAGGTATTTTTCTGCTGTTTTAAAAGGCCATCTAATGTTGGTCACAACGTAGTGTATGCTCTCAATGCATTTTGAATATAATAAGTTTGGCAGGAAGTCACCTCTCCTACTTATACAATGAGTTTCTTTTTATGCTCCCTCCATCCTGAAATACATGCATTTTGGTTTGTCCTAGATCAAATTAGTATAACTTTGACCAAGTCTATGGAGAAAAGCAATAATATTTACAAGTAGTTAGAAATATTATGAGATATATTTTCATAATTTACTTATTTGACCTCGTGCTCAATTGATTCTTGATGCCTTCAAATCCTATGAAAGCCACTATATATGTATTCCGAGTCAGTCTCTCTCTCTCTCTCATTATTGGTTTGATTACACGATAAAGCAAGGAAAAATAACTAAAACAAGAAAAGGAAAAAAAAATCCTCGACTGGAATGGCCAATTATGCTAACCGGATCGGACCAAGCAAGCTGATTATATGGCCAGAATACAGAGCATGAAAAATAATGGCAATTCTATGCATGTTTCAAAATGTGAAATTTCTATACAACACGGTTGTTTCCAAATGGTGTAGCGTCATGAACAAGATTAAACAACAATGGCCTCTACTAAAATTCATATAATTGCCTCATAATCCTGTTGATGTATCAGTCATTTGAAGGTAGTTTAATTTCATATTCATTGCCAAGGCTAGCTAGAAAACCAAACATAAGCTTGAGCTTGCATAGTTGCATCCACATTGGACATCAAATCTTCATTGCCAGCGAGAAGATCAGTTGTAGAGAAGCAAGAATGGCAGAATGTTCTTCAGTTATCCAACAATGGCGCCCAGGGTCTTCACAGCCATTAAGGAATGATTGCCGCTGCAAATAAAGGTGGACACAAGCATATGTAACTGTTTAGTCTAGAATCTGCTTGAACGAATTGTTAAACAAGAACATTGGCAACTACTTCAACTGTTGCGGCTTTCTTTCATGCTCACCGTAATGCCTGTGGCAGTGGTCCTTCTCAGTAAGCTTATCAGGGAACGCCTGGCAAGATAAGATCCGGAAGGAGGACCATTGTGCTTCTTTGATTCATGATTCCTCCTAATCCAATGAATATCCCCCCCTTCCCCCTCCCCCTCTCATGATCCAGTTTGGCCCTTTTAGGATTCGTTGAGAAATTTTAAAAGGCCTGCAAATGTTGCACATGTTATAGTGTATCGTCCATCAGTTCCTCATCTCATCATTGTTTCTGTTTCTATATTACCTACCTTTTCATGTGCGGCAATTATTGTCATGATATGAAGTCACCTTTTTACTCCTACTTATACTGTTGAAAACAGTTTGGTGGTTCGCAATTCATAATAATCATTCCTTCTCATAACTCCCTCTTTTTAATTTTGATGATATAAATATGTCAGACCATTGTTCCACAATACCCGGCGAACATGATGTGCAGTATTTTTTTTGAACATTCAGGTATCAGATTAAATATGGATGAATTTTACCACCACATGCAATGCACTCTGACTTTGATGTTTGAAATAGGATGGTTAAGAATAACAATCCTCTGCTCAAATGAGCTACGTGTGTCTTCTGCATTCTACGTTCAACATCAAGTTCTCTACTAGGCAGCTATCTTATTTGGTTACTACTAGTGTACTACTCTCTTCGAAAAAAAGACCTTTTTTCCCCAAATAAAGTTGAGAATGAAATAGATCGAATGCAAATATAGTTGCTCTTAATACTACAACGGACAAGAAAATATTTGGTACAAGGCGTTTGTTATTACACATTAGTGGGTTATGGATGCTTTGAGAACTTTAATTTCTTTCATCTAATTAAAAAAATGAGGTCTTAGTAACTTGTTTCTGATACGGCATTCTGACATTTATCAGTTCTTCTTGTGCATGAAAAGACGGGGAGCCCATTCCTATCATCTAAAAGTAACCCAATCCGCTTTGGCTGTGAGTGTATGGCAGTGTCTAGCTAGTGTTCATGCTGCACCTCAATCTGTGTAAGTGATAGCATCTCTCTGAGTCCATGGGTTTCATATTATTATCATGCTTCTTCTGTTACCGAGTCCTCCTATTCCAAGCAAGCTGGCAATAACCAGAAGCAAGTATCTCTCAAAGTTAGAACGCAACTGTTCTAGTCGTGAAGAGTAGTGCTCGAGGCATGCAGAAGCTGGAATATTTAACTATTTCCTTTATCTAAAAAATTACACTCCGTCATTATAGGTGGAAGTACACGTATGAAACTTTTGTCGGGCCCTGCCACTTGCTCTATATATATATAAGTCACTTTTCACCAAAATTTCATGCTGTGAGAAAAGGTTAGGTGAGCCTCAGGGTCTTGCAAATGCACCTCTTATGTATTCACTATTCTGGATGTCTGACTCTGACTACCTAACTATTTGTGGGGAAGAGCCATTTATATCAGCACTCTCAGAATTGAAAATGCTCATTGAGTACATGAATTTCACTATTTTACACACAACTTTATATGACAAATTGAGACAATTCCCTACTGAAAATCAATGTGTATTTAAATAAATAATGCTATTAGAAATTTGGCATTCATAGTCATGTTCGTTAGCTATACAACACAGCTGTTTCCTAATGATATAGTGTCATGAACACAGACTAGACCACAATTGTCGTCTCCCCAAACACTCGTATATCTTACTCATAATCCCTCTGTAGTAGCAGTACTCTCAAGGTAGTTTCATGTTCACCACCGAGCTATTTAATTTGCCGCTTCGTCCTCGCTGTTTTATTTGCATCCGCATTGGAGATCAAATCTTCAGTTGCATCGAGAAGCACAGTTGTCTGGAAGCAAACTCTGCTGAATGATGTTCGGTTCAACAGTTAATAGTACCGAGGTTCTTTACAGTTTACACGCCTAGAAGATTAGTTTTCGTGGTGAGCACGACGCAAGTGGCAGAATGGGAATGTGTTGTCCATTTTCTTCCACAAGATGGTGCTCCATGGACGATGAGAGTGCTCCTTTGATTACTGATTCCTCCCAATCCTGTGAAAACAACATCACTTTTCTCTCTCTCTCTCTCTCTCTCTCTCTCTCTCTCTCTCTCTCTCTCTCTCTTCACACAAACGTTGTATAGCTGAACTTCTCACTCTACACTATATATAATCGGTGCAGAGTAGTGTCACATGAAAAAAAAGAAAATAAATGCAATCCACTAGTTGATATATAATAATTCTATATGTCACAGATCCGAACCTGAGGGATACTAAGTGCATAATAATTTATTTATTTATTTAGCATCAATAATTTATTTGTTGAGCAAACAAAAGGGACATATAATGGTGGTCACTGTTGGAAAACTCGCTATCAGTACCGGTTCATATCCCTCATAGGTACCGGTTCTAGAACCGGTACCGCGCAACCGAGACTAAAGGGGTCGGTCTTTGGTACCGGGTCCAGAACCGGTACCAAAGGGTGCCTTTGGTACCGGTTGGTAACACCAACTGGTACCAAAGGGTGTGTTTTTTATTTTTTTATACGTTTGCTATTTAGGTTAGTTATATGCAATTCGCATACGTATCTACACGTCTACGTGTCTAAGCGTCATATGTCGTACACGATCTTTCACGCAATAAGATTGAAGTCGTCGCAATTGTCAATTGATTTTGACCGGACTTTGATTGCATTTTTCTCGAACATTCACATATAAACATTTGAGATCAGCCAATACAAAAGTTAGAGCAATTAAAAGTTGTTTACAATTTACGGCCAGAACTGGAAGAAGGAGCGGAAAGGGAGTCATATTGAGTGATAGCGCGTCCGTCATGCTGGTACTCTCCGTTTGGATTTATAACTTGGTCCATAAGGAATCCAAACAGTTGGTCCGCAATAGCTTTTGCTTTTTCTGTCATTGGGAGCTCTTCATGGTAAAACATCCTCTGCATTAATCAAAAATGACAACATTCATTCATATAATAAATAAATTTTGCATATAATCATTTCTAAACAAGTAACTAATAATCATTCATTCATATAATAAATAAATTTTGCATATAATCATAAAATTTCCTAACACATTCATTTCTAAATAATAACTAATAATCATTTTGAAACATTAACTAATAATCATTTCTAAACAATAACTAATAATCATTTCTAAACAATAATCAATAACTAGTAATCATTTATAAATAAAGTATATTCATGAAATAACAAAGTATACATAAAATAACAAAGTATAATAAATATATTCATAATAAATATATTCATAATAAATATATTCATAATAAATATACACTCATAATCATATTTCCATATACACTAATAATCTAATTTCCATACTAATAATCATATTTCCATATACACTGATAATCTAATTTCCATACTAATAATCATATTTCTATATACACTAATAATCTAATTTCCATATACACTAATAAGATAATTTCCATATACACTAATAATCTTATTTCCATATACACTAATAATCTAATTTCCATATACACTAATAATCTAATTTCCATATACTCTAATAAACTAATTTCCATATACACTAACAATCTAATTTCCATATACACTAATAATCTAGATCATACACATTACAGAACAAGTCATATGTAAGTATGAATTGTTTTAATTCATACCATGAGTTCTTGGAGAGTCGCTTTTTTGCGACAAATAAAGGTATGGATCCACTGGCAGACGTAGTATCCGCATAGATTCGTCCCTTGTTCCTGTCTGGCACACTAAAAGTGGAGAAGAATAAAGTTAGACGTAACAACTATATATTAATGTGATTTTACGAGATATGCGGGTACACCAGCCACATACCGGAAAGTCCGTCTTCACATCTAATTTTTCTTTGAAATTTCCTCGAACATTTGCACAGAAACGTAACCATGCCATGTCAATCAAGTCTAAAACTGCTTGGTAATCCCCTTGTGGTTTCCGCATTGAGTCCAAGACAAAAATTTGACCATCTTTTATTATTATCACAAGGAGTATCCAGTGGAAGCTGTATATATATATATATATATATATATATATATATATACATATATATATATATACATATATATATACATATATATATATAAAATACATGCACAAGTATTGAGAACAAAGTCTTAAAGTTATACATATATAGAGAGAAATACTCACTTGAAATTGTATGGCAAAAGAATGTAAGTCTTGCTTCTTTGTCTCTCCAGGTATAAGTATATGTTGTCCACCGTGTCAAGTGGCATACTGGATACAAGTACGGCATTTACCATGCATGGATCCATAAAGCTGACATCATGATACGTTTTTTCGCGGCATGTATGGATCTCCATCCTACATGACAATAATAGATTGTTATTGTTGCGAATTCTAATTAAGGAAGCAAGTATTGCAAGAATAGATCAGTGAAACAAACTTACACAACCCAGCAGCTCATCAATGAGAGGTCTATGGCATCTTGATGGTACAACATATACACATCCTTGAAATCCAAAATTAAGAGACTATGCCCACGGAAGTAATCACGGTCTTGTATAAAAACATTGAGCATCAGTCTACCCTTTTTGGACACCTTCATGTACCACTCATGAAATAGGAACACTTGAGTGGTTAGGTACTTCACAGAAAATGGGGGCACCATTGCTTCGCCATATCGAAATTCCCAAGTTTTCACTGGTGTTGTCTTAGGAATTTCGCTCCGTAAAATTTGTGTCGGTGAGAGGCCCGTTTGCGCGCACAACTTCGCAAGTTCTTCGTCGTCAATATCCTATTGCCCTTGTGTCCTCCTAGCAGAGCTCTGACCGACTTGTTTCTTCTTAGGAGTGGCCGCCTTCTTCCCCGAGGATCCACTGCTGGCTTGTTTCTGCTTATCATAAGACTTTGCAAGCTGACGGTCGTAGTCAGAAGGTAAGAATCTCTTCTGATTCGCCGCGCTCATTGTTTTGAAAAAGGTCTTCGCTATCGGATCTATGGGTACCGGCTTCTCTGGCTCAGCTGGTTTGAAATGCTCTTTGACCTGGGCTGCGACCACCAAAGCAGTTTCCTCGTCAGTTTGGTCGTAAGGTAACTTCTTCCTTATGGCGGCCAACTTTTCTTCTTCGGTAGGCTCTTTCTCCACCGTTTGGCGCTTCTGGCGAGTAGTCCGCCGTGGGGGCGCAGCTTGGCGCTTTGGGGGATGCCGTGCTGGTGGAGGAGGAGACATGTGTGAGCCGGCATCATCCTGACGTGGAGGTGGCAGTTCTGGGTCATCTTCGTCCCTTCTTGAAGGTGACGGTGGCTGCGGGGGATCCATGGGTGGAGTAGATAACGGCCCTTGACTGCCAAATTTGAGGTAACGCTTCTTTCATAGAATGATACTGCCGTGGGCAGCATCCGCTAACGTCTTTTCTCCATCGCCACCTTGGATGTCGAGCTCGAAGTCATCATATCCTTCACAAATTTGCTCGACCCCCCACCTTGCAGTAGCCATTTGGAATCTGTGCCCCATGAATGGTCTGCCCTTGCTCCACCGGATAAGCCATATCGTAAGCCACCTTAGTGGATAGGTTCCGGCTTGGTATATGAAGCTCACATGGCGTACGCAGAGTGATTTCGTCCACTGGATAGCGAGCACTCTCATCCCCGGCATCGGCAGGTGGGAGGTCCGTGGAAGCAACACTGCTGCGACGTTGGGTGGGCGGGCTAACACCATCAGCTGATCCAACAGCTGGTACAAGTACTGTTCCCGGCACAATCTTCCCTTGGCTCAGCAATGTCTGTATCTGTCTAGACACTTCATCTGCGATACCGGCCTTTGTCTCCTGAAGCTCTCTTTCCAAGTTCTCTACTCTTCTCTCCTGTGCGGCCTTAGAGCAGCTTCGACTCTTGTATGTGTCACTGTCCGCAGGGAATGCAACCTTCCACGGGACGACGCCGACACCTCTAGCTCGTCCGGGATGTTCGGGGTTCCCCAGAGCCCTTGTTAGTTCGTTGTTTTCTCTGTCGGGAATGAATGTCCCATCGGCTTTCTCTTGAAGTACCTTAAGGATAGCAGCGGCCGCCTCTTTTAACCCATCGGTAAGATCCAGAGCGCCACCATGAGTGTAGTACCAATGTCTTGATCGCTCGGGCCAATTCATTGTCGCCGGCGTGATTCCCCTGGCAACCAAATTTTCTTCCATCTTGTCCCAAATAGGAATTTTCTTCTTATAGCCAGTTGGTCCAAGAGAGTGGAAGTACCGTTTCTTCGCGGCATTGATCCTATTCTGTCACGAGTTCTTTTCACCTAACTCCGATCGCCTGTACTGCACAAACGAATCCCAATGATCCCTCAGCTTTGGGTACTCGTCAAAGTTGGGTGTCAGGTTCTTCTTGCCATATTTCTTGTACAGGTTCTTCTTCCATGTTTGAAATGCAGTACACATCATCCTTAGAGCCCAATTTTTGACTCTTTCCTCTGAACCTTGAGGCACTGCGAAATGTTCTTTCAGACTGGCCCATAGCATTTCTTTCTCTGATTGCGGCATGTATGAAGCATCAACACTAGGTTTCCACCTCTGCAGGCTGATGGGCACGTGGTCTCTCACTAGAACACCACACTGATTGGCCATCTTTATAGCAGCTTTCTCTGGTGCAACTGGCCGACCATCTTCTGCCACATCAGTGATTACAAGTCTGTCCTCTAACTTTTTGGTCGGGCCACATTTCGTCCTCTTTGATGATGAGGACCCAGAAGGCTGTGAGCCTGAGGGCTACACGTATGAGAAAGAAATGTATTGAGATTTCATGCTTGAACATATACATATATATATCATTGATATTGACAATATGTATACATGTATACCACCATGGTTGATGATTGCAATACAGTGTAATGGGCTTTCATGAATAAATCGTAGTCGCTACACCTTGTTTGTTTCCTTCCTAACGTGCCCTTTCCAAGTAGTCTCCCCTCATGGCGTGACTCAGGTAGCCCAATCGGTTTCAGTTCGGGGATATAGTCAACACAGAACTCAATGACCTCCTCTGTTTTGTATCCCTTGGCGATGCATCCTTCTGGAAGAGAACGGTTACGAACATATTTCTTTAGAATAGCCATGAGCCTCTCAAAAGGATACATATTGTGTAGGAATACAGGACCAAGAATACCACTCTCTTTGACAACATGGACCAGGAGATGCGTCTAAAGAAAGACGAAGGAAATATCATCTCAAGGCTGACAAGGCTTTGGGCCACATCATCCTGCAGCTTTGCTAGATTACTGGGATCGATTGCCTTCTGGTCGATTGCATTGAGGAAGGCGCATAGCTTCACAATAGTTGTTCGGACATTAACGGGTAGAATTCCCCTCAGCGCCACCGGAAGCAATTGTGTGAGCAGCACATGGCAGTCACGGGACTTGAGGTGTACAAATTTCTTCTCTTTCATATTTATCAGACTCTTTACATTCGATGAGTAGCCGGACGGGACCTTAATACTGTTCAAGCAATCAAACATGCTGGTCTTCTCCTCCTTGCTTAGAGTGTAGCTAGCAGGACGTAAGTTCCATCGCCCTTTCTCTCTTTTCTCAGGATGCAGGGGATCTCGTTGTTTCATACGTTTCAAGTCCTGTCGTGCTTCAAGCGTATCTTTTGAATTTCCGTAAGTACCAAGGAACCCTAGCACGTTTACGCAAAGATTTTTGGTCAGGTGCATCACATCAATTGCGTGACGGACATCTAAGACCTCCCAATATGGTAGGTCCTGGAATATTGACTTTTTCTTCCACATAGGTGCCTTTCCATTTTCACTTGCCGCTAGCTGGCTGCTAGGTCCCTTCCCAAAGACCACCTTCACATCTTTTACCATAACAAAAACATATTTTCTATCCCGATGCCTTGGTTTGCTATGACTTTCCGCCTCAAAATGCTTTCCTTTCTTTCTTAGCGGATGTTTCTCAGAAAGGAATCGACGATGGCCCAAATACACACACTTTCTACAATGTTTCAGGTAAATGCAGTCGGTGTGTTCTAGGCAATGTGTGCATGCTTTGTATCCCTTGTTTGACTGTCCCGACAGGTTACCAAGTGCAGGCCAATCATTGATGGTCACGAACAGTAATGCTCGTAGGTTAAATTCCTCTCGCTTGTGTTCATCCCACGCCTTTACACCATCTTTGCCCCACAACAACAAAAGGTACTCAATCAGTGGCCTTAGATACACATCAATGTCGTTGCCAGGCTGTTTTGGCCCTTGGATTAGCACTGGCATCATAATGAACTTCCACTTCATGCACATCCACGGAGGAAGGTTATACATACAAAGAGTCACGGGCCAAGTGCTGTGGCTACTGCTCATATCACCGAAAAGATTCATGCCATCCGTACTCAAACCAAATCTTATGTTCCTTACATCTTCTGCGAAGTCTGGGAACGCTCTGTCGATTTTTTTCCATTGGGACCCATCAGCGGGGTGTCTCAACATATTGTCTTCCCTCCGATCCTCTTTGTGCCACCGCATCAATTTAGCATGCTCTTTGTTTCTGAACAAACGCTTCAATGTTGTATTATAGGGAAATACCACATCACCTTGGCAGGGACTCTCTTCTTAGGGGGCTCTCCCTCAACATCACCAGGGTCGTCTCGCCTGATTTTATACCGCGACAATTGCAAACCGGACAGGCATCCAAAGATTCGTACGTCTTGCCCCGATAAAGGATACAATCATTGGGACATGCGTGTATCTTTTGTACTTCCAGTCCTAGAGGGCAAACGATTTTTCTTGCGTCTGGAAGCATCTTCTTTATCATTTTCAATATCTCTTCAAAACCTTTGTCAGACAAGCCATTAGTTGCCTTCCATTGCAACAGTTCCAGTGTGGTACCCAACTTTTTCTGGTCCTCTTTGCAATCTAGGTACATCAATGTTTTGTGGTCCTCCAACAAACGCTTCACTTTCTCCCGCTCTTTCACACTTTCGCAGTCTTTCTCTTCATCACGGATCATACCACCTAAGGCATCATCATCCTCATCTTCTGCAACTGCTTCACCCTCGCCCATTGCTGTATCATCTGCAAAGGCACCGTATTGTGCAAAGTCCGGGATGTTGTCCTCACCCTCTTCATCATCTTCTTCAAAGAATATCCCCGCTTCGCCGTGTTTGGTCCAACAGATATAGTTAGGCATGAAACCACTCCTAAGTAAATGTGTGTGAACCACCTTCTTCGTGATGTGATAATCCTTTTCATTCCCACAGACCTTGCATAGACAGCATATAAAACCCGAGGTCGAGTTAGCCTCTGCCGCGTCGAGGAATTGATGAACGCCATTAATGTAGTCAGATGAGCGTCTATCCGCATTGTACATCCATTGCCGATTCATCTATATAAATATCATTTCAAATATGTAAATATCATTTCATATATGTAAATATCATTCACAAAATACAACGAAAAATATGTAAATATCATTTGAAATATGAACATCATTTGATGTCTCCAAAAAGATGTAATTCTAAAGAGATGGTTTTGTTGCTTGGAGCAGGTCAGGGCCCTCAGGGGCAGCTATTTGTAGCCCTTGTAGGCTGGTGAGGCGGAGAGTATCCGATGGAGCCGGTTGCTTCGCCGGGAAGAGAGTGCAGAAGAGTTGATTTGAGTGGTCACTATAGCAATGGTGGACATGGACGTAATAGGCTCTCGTTTAGAGCTAGCAGGATGGTGCTACAGTAACCAAGGGCACGATGGCCGACAACCACATTCCAAAATCATCAACGTCTTACTTTTGCTCATCTCAAAAAAATTAAAGGAGTGATTTGCCTCAGATATGTTGTCTTTCATTTGACCTTGAACTTGGAGCATAAGAAACATTATAGCTGGTAAAAAAATTGGTTCATGGTAGGCATGGAACCATGAGACACACCCAGCCCAACCATCACAACCGATCCGTTGCTTGGGCATGGATGTGTCTCATGGTTTGATGACAACCATGAGAAGCATAACTATACAATACAAGCTCAAGCTCAAGGTCATCATACGTTACCCAGCTAGAAAACTAGGTAAAATTTGATATCATCATAGGCATGCCTAGAGTTGAATTGTTTTAGTTCAAGATATTGACAACCATGAGAAGTAAAATTGAATTTAAAATCTAACTAAATAAGAATATCATTTATAATCTCAAAAAATCCTAATAACCCTAAATATCAACGTCATTTGAAGCCTCTAAAAAGATGTAATTCTAAAGTTCGTAATAAGTCTAAATATGAATATCATTTAGAATCTCTAAAAATCCTAATAACCCTAAATATGAATATCATTTATAATATCTAAAAATCATAATAAGCATAAATATGAAAATCATTTAAAGTTTCTACAAATAATCCAAAAATCTAAACAATATCTAAAAATTTGTGCATCATCTCTACACATGCAACAACTAACTATATAGTGATTCTCTATTACAAATTCATAATGAAAATAAAGATTAAATCTAAAATCTCTTATTTCAATCCATTCCATAAAACACAAATTACTCAAAACATAAAGCATGAAATAGACCATACTAACCGTCAATAGAGAGAGGATGAAGTTGCTAACCTTCTAGCGGACTTGGTTTGCAAAATCTCCAAAAGTTATGGAAATTTTGGGCATGAGCTCCCCCAACCTGAGCTCAATGGAGGATGAAGAAATGAGCCATGGCTCGGGCTGGGGGAGGAAGAAGGCCCATTTATACGCAAAGCCCCTTTGGTACCGGTTGGGGATACCACCCGGTACCAAAGGGGGACACATTGGTACCGGTTGGTGCCACCAACCGGTACCAAAGGCCCCGAGGCTCATTGGTACCCGTTGGTGATACCAACCGGTACCAATGTGACCCCTTTGGTACCGGTTGGTGCCACCAACCGGTACCAATGAGCACGCAAAATTATTGACCGTTGGACCCGGTACCGATGCAAGCATTGGTACCGGGTCCGATCCATCCGTGACCTATGAGGGGTGGCGGGTGGCGGATGGCGGGTTCTCCGAGAGCATTCTATCAGGCACTCGGCAAACAAGGCCTATGCCGAGTGCCTGGAGCATGGCACTCGGCAAACTAAAGGCACTCGGTATACCTTGGCTTTGCCGAGTGCCAGCCCAGGCGCACTCGGCATACCTTGGCTTTGCCGAGTGCCAGCCCAGGCGCACTTGGCAAAGTGCCCACCTAACGCCCACGTGCAACACACCGAGGGACGGCCGCGTGCCGGCATGAGCCTTTGCCGAGTGCCGGCCGTTAGGCACTCGGCAAAGCGCGTTGTTGCCGAGTGCCTCTCTCCTGGCACTCGGCAAATCCCCTTGTTTGCCGAGTGCTTTGCCCGACACTCGGCAAATAAGCAATCATTATTTTATGCTATCCTTTTTAAACTTTTTCTTTTCTCCACTTACAATACGAGGTACACCATGTCAAAATTTGGTATTTTTTTGGTCCATTTGCTATATTCAGTTAATTTATTTCATTTAAATAAATTATTTGGTTTAAGTCAAATTTGAACTGCACATGATTCAAATAAGGAAACAGAGTTAGTAGAAAAATGGCTGCGTTTGCCGAGCGCCACCCAGGCCGACACTCGGCAAATGGGTCAGGTTTGCCGAGTGCCACCCGGGCCGGCACTCGGCAAACGGGCCATATTTGCCGAGCGCCCGCAGGACGGCACTCGGCAAAACTGCCATATGTTTGCCGAGTGCCCCCAGCCCGGCACTCGGCAAACCCGCGCCGTCACCATCGCTTGCCGTCACCCTCGCTGTCAGTACTTTTTTTTCCATGTGTTGGTTTGCACTCGGCAAACCCTTTACTGAGTGCCCGACAGATGACACTCGGCAAAGGGCCTATTTGCCATCTCCGGCGCTACTGAAAGGGCTATGCCGTGGGCGGCCCACGGCATACCTTTTGCCTAGTACTTTTGGATGTTCTCGGCAAACAGTGGGTTTCCTGTAGTGCATGGTCAATACATGGTGACGATGAGAGCAATGGAACTCAAGTTTGTGCGCATGTTTGGCTGGTGCATCTAACACTGAACGATGGAACGAGCTGTTCGGCCCCTGCTAAAGGTCGATAAGGTCGAGCTATTGGATTAATGATTCGTCCCAATCCTTTGAAAGGAAAATCTCATTCTCTCTCCCGATCAACTTCCCTTGCTCGAGTTCTATCCATATTAGGGATTTTTTAGGACAATTTGAAAGATCTGTAAAATAGGGCTCCAAGCATATTTAAACTCCTTCGTTTCTTGATTCCAGTAAACCTTATGACATGTGCAAGTCAAAAAATGATATTAGCATCTGCTCTGATGCGGTGATGCCTAGGGAGAGTGCGTAACTTTCGTGCTGCACACAGCGCCGAGGCAGCGACTAGAGCTACTAGCACCACATGTGACCATTGTATTGTCCATGAGGACCTTAGGAAAAGTTTGTTCTCCATTGATTCCTAATTCCTTCTAATCCTATGAAAGCAAATATAAAGACATACAAATGAACAGAATATTAGGGATAGACTATTTCCCAGAAATACTGAAACTAGCTAGGTACCATTTGACCAGTGTTTCATGCTC